>CM022883.1:4254883-4266174 GCA_012654025.1 Pachypsylla venusta
ACTAGTTTATGGTTCTTTCGCCTCCCCCCCCCCAACTGTGGATTCTGTCGGGGCGTTTCGTCGGACCTGATAGTTTAGCTCTTTGCGCCGTGATGTTTACACCAGATTTTTATGAATGCCTTCACAACTTAGATTGACTATACAATGTGCCCAACCTATAGGTTAACTGTTTTTTTCTTTTTTTAGGCTATGTTCAGATGATTGCGCGGTACCGCGCGATACGACGAACGGCGCGGTACAAGATCTATCTAGTTGCACCTTGATGTTTACACCAGATTTTTATGAATGCCTTCACAANTAGAACATAAAGTCAAGGTGTTTTATTCATTTTCATTTCTTATCATAATACGCGTATCGAATAATATACTAAAATTGTAGAACATAAAGTCAAGTGTTTAAATCATTTTCATTTCTTGTATATATCTTTTGTGGTTTTGTACAAAGTTGAAAAATGTCATTCTTAATAATCACTTGTTTTCATCTTGTCCCTATTTTTTTTCTAGTGTGCCCCCCTACTCAAAATCTCTGGGGGGTAGACTAAGACACTTATGACGGCGGAGATTCTTTTTCAACTGTTTAATGTGAGTAGTAACCAGTTGGGCACTCATCCTCTTGAAGACGATCAAGTAGCTACTTTAATGTGAGTATTAGCAACCAGTTTGGCACTCATCCTCTTGAAGACGATCAAGTAGCTACTTTAATGTGAGTAGCAACCAGTTTGGCACTCATCCTCTTGAAGACGATCAAGTAGCTACTTTAATGTGAGTAGCAACCAGTTGGGGCCTTGCTACAGTAAACATATTTGATTTGCTGGAAGATTTAAGAGATTATTATTAGTACATGTGGCTCTTAGTAATGCTGTGATAGCCACAATGCTGTCATAGAACCTTAACACAAAGAAACTAATATATTTACACAGTGGCGGATCCACGGTGTGGGGGAGGGGGACTGTACCTATTCTATATGATTCACACTTTGCACATTACAAGCCACAAATGCTACCGCCGAAAGATCTTTTCGGCTCTGAAATACAATTTCGCAGAATAGGATTCTATGTCGATTATAAGCTGGAGCATCGATCGCCCCATCCAGGACAGAGTTTTAAGGGTTCAACCCCCCCCCCGAAATTTTTGAAAAGGTTTGATTTTTCCTATAATCTCTATACGCTAAAACTCCCTTTANCCCCCCCCCCCGAAAGAAATTCTTCAGATGAGCCCCCTTGAAATAAAACCTAGATACGGGCCTAAGGTCCATCCAGAATCATCTTTGGGCCTAGTAATCGTCCCTGACATATACATAGATATAGTAAATACCTATTCAAAGGTCAGAATGCTGACTTGTTCCAGTCGGTCCTAAATAGAAACTAAACGCGAGGCATTTTTTTTTCTTGACCTTCCCAATTAAAATGGACAGGAGACCGCTAGCCATCATGCAAATTATTTATGATAGCATGTTTTGATTGAGTGTCACGCCATTTAACATGCAGACATGTATTGTATGGAGACATGTATAGCATGCAACTTTTGTTTGTTTCTACAGAAATATTTCTGCGCATGTTATAGTTTGACTATGCAGTTATATTGGTAGGCCCCAAGATGTACATAATGATTTCAAATAAAAAAAACTCTGCCAATGTCACACATGGCTTTATTATTTTACTGGCTTAAAAATATACCCCCCCCCCTCCAAACATGTGGGGCGTTGGACCTTAAAGTTGACATACATACCATATTACAAGTCTCTTGGCGGATTTTTTAGACAGTATTTTAATGAAAACCGCTAGCGGTATATTTGATTGCACCCAGAAGTACATACAAAATTGCAAGTCTCTGGCTCTTACCATTCTCTTTTTAGACAGCAATACTGAAAACCGCTAAAAAGCGGTAAACACCACCAAAGGTGTATTCGAATGTACCCAAATGTTTCGGGGCCAGAATCTACGACACGTTTTGAATACACCAGTTCCTCTTAGCTCACCCTTTCCCAACTCAAATCGGGGTCGGTTGCTTTCCTTAATTCTACCATGTCACAACTTTCTGTACTGTGTCTACTCTCTTATCTGAAACCTTTCCTTCTAACCCTCGCTTGCTTCTCACACTATCCATTTAGATACTGCATTTTATTAATGACTTTTCTAATCTTAGTTTTAAAGCAGAGTTGTTTAAAGGCTGGATGCCCTTCCTAACACCAAACCTTCTGTATTTACATGGGAATAGGACGGTCTTGGCTTGCTCTCCTCGCTGGCTACATTTCCTAACACCAAACCTTCCGTATTTACAAGGGAATAGGACGGTCACCTAATGAAGCTAGCTTGCTCTCCTCGCTGGCTACATTTGTATTGCAGTATTACATTCGTCGCTAATTCCTGACCATTGTAATTGTAAACATTCTTAGAAAATTCATGGAAAAATATTCCGGGCCTTTCTACATAACAATTTACATACAATCAAAAATATTTTTTAATTTGTCGGATATACAGGGTGTCCCAAAAGTCCGAGACCACTTGAATATCTTTTGAACGGCTTTATGTGGAGTTTTGAAATTTTGCATGGTATTATATCCCAAATTAGACCATCTGATGGTGTGACCAATTTTTCAGGGGCGCGTCCCCTGTGGCTCCCAGGGGGTCAACTTTTGTTTTTTAAGTACGAACCCCCATATTGTGATACATTTTCAGAAAGACAATAGAATTAGAAGTACTTTGCAAAAAAATTTACACGTCTAGCGTGTTTGGTGTCAAAATGGCGGCTATTTGAAATTTCCAAGATATGACTTCCAAGAGTGTCTAAAACTAGGCGAATTTTTTGCAGTGGGATATTAAATGATTGCATAGGACACTAAAGTCGTGGAACCTACTTTTAGAAATAATTCGCCTAATTTTAGACACTCTTGGAGTCATATCTTAGAAATTTCAAATGGCCACCATTTTGAAACCAAACACGATAGACGTGAGAATTTTTTTGTAAAGTACTTCTAATTTTATTCTCATTCTGAAGATGGGGGTTCGTATTTAAAAAACAAAAATTGGACCCCCTGGTGTACACATGGGGCCCGCCCCTGAAAAATTGGTCATACCATCAGGTGGTTTAATTTGGGATATAATACCATGCAAAATTTCATAACTCCACATAAAGCCGTTCAAAAGATATTCAGGTGGTCTCGGACTTTTGGGACACCCTGTATATTTTTTTAATACGTGATAAATAATAATTAATCAATGAAAGTTCCATAGGTCAAATTGAGAAATTTTCGGACCGGGATCAAAGTCGAGCGCTTTGTGTATTTCCATTGTGGGCTTCCCAATTTCTTATCTCTATGTACCTATGTAGACATGCATTTCAATATCACGTGATCCTCTATAAGTATGATGGGAGGCATGCATTAAACTGGGATCAATGATAACGCTACTGTTTTAAATTCCTTGTTCATTTTTACAGATACCTAATAGATCTGTTTTTTTTCCCCCGATCAAAGATCGTCTACTCTTCGGTCCGACGACAACATCTCTTTGTATATTTCGACTATGGCGCGGCTCATTTCAACCAAATCCCTTCAAATGCTGTTTAGATTAGAACTCTCATTGAATTTTGTTCTAAAAACAGTGTGCATGTCGTCGAAACGTTAACAATAACAAAATCAAAACAACAATAACACATACAACAACAACAATAACAACAACAAAAATATCAACAAAAACAAGAAAAACAACAACATCATCAGCAACAACAACAACAATAATAATAATAACGAGAACAATACCATCACCACCACCAACAACAACAAAAGGAACAATAACAACAACATCAACAACAACAAAAATATCAACAAAAACAACAACAATTACAATAACAACAACAACATCATCAGCAACAACAACAACAACAATAATAATAATAACGAGAACAATACCATCACCACCACCACCACCACCACCAACAAAAGGAACAATAACAACAACAACAACAAAAATATCAACAAAAACAACAACAATTACAATAACAACAACAACATCAGCAGCAACAACAACAACAACAACAACAACATCATCAGAAACAACAATTACAATAACAACAACAACATCATCAGCAACAACAATTAAAATAACAACAACATCAGCAACAACAAAAACAACAACAATTACAAAACAACAACAACAACATTAGCAGCAAGAACAACAATAATAATAACAAGAACAATACAATATCATCACCATCACCATCACCACCACCAACAACAACATCAACAATAACAACAAAAGGAACAATAACATCAACAATAACAACAACAAAAATATCAACAAAAACAACAACAACATTAGCAGCAACAACAACAATAATAATAACAAAAACAATACAATACCATCACCATCACCACCACCAACAACAATAACAACAAAAGGACCAATAACAACAATATCAACAATAATAACAACAAAAATTACAATAACAACAACAACATCAGCAACAACAACTACAATAACAATAACATCAGCAACAACAATAATAACAACAACATCAACAACTACAATAACAACAACATCAGCAACAACAACAATAATAACAACATCAACAACTACAATAACAACAACATCAGCAACAACAACAATAATAACAACAACATCAACAACTATAATAACAAAAACATCAGCAACAACAACTACAATAACAATAATAACAACAATAGCAATAACAACAATACGAATTACATCAACAACTAAAAGGCTCTGAAGATAGATGGAGCCTTTGCGTTCCTCTATCCTCGTTTGCCGCATACAAAAACGAATGCATTTTACTCTCTCTATTAAAAAATATATATCTGATGTGTTTAAACGTGTGGGTTGATAATATGTACTTCATAAAATATCGTATGACCTAAATACAACTTTGGGAATGACCTTTGAACTTTAAGCAGAAATATTATATATCACTTTTGATTGCGTTGGAGAAGAAGCTGAAAGTTATTTTGAGCTTCAGGAATCAGGGAAATGATGAAAATAATTATTGACTGGATATAATAACAGGGTCGGATTCACGTTGGGCTGAGAATAGGGTTATCAGATAAAAAAATTCAAAAGTAGGATATAATAACAGGGTCGGATTCACGTTGGGCTGAGAATAGGGTTATCAGATAAAAAAAATCAAAAGTAGGATATAATAACAGGGTCGGATTCACGTTGGACTGAGAATAGGGTTATCAGATGAAAATTTTCAAAAGTAGTATATAATAACAGGGTCGGATTCACGTTGGGCTGAGAATAGGGTTATGAGATGAAAATTTTCAAAAGTAGGATATAATAACAGGGTCGGATTCACGTTGGACTGAGAATAGGGTTATCAGATAAAACAATTCAAAAGTAGGATATAATAACAGGGTCGGATTCACGTTGGGCTGAGAATAGGGTTATGAAATGAAAATTTTCAAAAGTAGGATATAGTAACAGGGTCGGATTCACGTTGGACTGAGAATAGGGTTACCAGATGAAAATTTTCAAAAGTAGGATATAATAACAGGGTCGGATTCTCGTTGAACTGAGAATAGGGATACCAGATGAAAATTTTCAAAAGTAGGATATAATAGCAGGGTCGGATTCACGTTGGGCTGAGAATAGGGTTATCAGATGAAAATTTTCAGAAGAAGGATATAATAACAGGATCGGATTCACGTTGGGCTGAGAATAGGGTTATGAGATGAAAATTTTCAAAAGTAGGATATAATAACAAGGTCGGATTCACGTTGGGCTGAAAATAGGGTTATGAGATGAAAATTTTCAAAAGTAGGATATAATAACAGGGTCGGATTCACTTTGGGCTGAGAATAGGGTTATCAGATGAAAATTTTCAAAAGTAGGATATAATAACAGGGTCGGATTCACGTTGGACTAAGAATGGGATTACCAGTAAGATAATCAGGCCTGCATCCACGATTTTATTTCCGTGGTGGGGGGAGGGGGTATAAAATCTTGTAAAGGGAGTTTTAAAAAAAAGGGATTATAGGAAAAATCAATCCTTAATAAAAAAAATCGGGGGTGGGGGATGTCGGTTGAACCCTTAAAACTCTATCCTAAATGCGCCATTGTTTAATTTACTCACTAATATTTCATTCAAAAATCAAACCGATTCTTCGCTCCATGGCCCGAGGATTTCATACGCCAGAGGTTTAAAAAGATAGTTTTGGTTTGATAGAGATTGGTACTAGGTCAACTTTTGTTTTGAAGCTTCCTCGGCAGCTACTCTTAAGATATGCGAGCTTTTGGTGATGTAGGTGTCATCTAAAGATTTCATGTAAGTACAATCACATATCAATGTTTGCCCTCTGGCCCAAGGAACCAGAGTCATTCCCTTAGGGCGCTTTCCGTCATCGCTACCCAACCCAACCTGTTCAAGGGTAGATTGAATATGTATTGATGTAAGTTAAGTATTGTAATGGGCTGAAGTTTTCGATGTCGAATTTCAATGCCAAAACACGTTTTGTAGTGAAAATCGCCAAAATCGGTAAAAGACCGCCAACGGTATAATTGAACTACATAAAAGTGTGTTCTATGTAAAAATTATTATGCTTGGACACCAAATTTAGCTCTTACCGTTTTCATTTTTGTTGGATGCGTGAAAACCGCTAAAAAACGGGCAAAACCGACAATGGTAAATTTTATTTTATTCCTTGTCTTTGAACAGTCCCCGCACAAGATTGTTACAAATAGGAACTAATTATCAGACTCTAACTATTACCGTTCTCATGTTAAGAAGAAAACCGCAAAGAAGCGGCAAAAGTCACTTCTCTTCTTCTGGTACCATATTCGTTATCGAACGTTGGTAATTATGTTGACGATGAACTGTTCGTTCCAATTAACTTGATAAAGTGTCTCAATTGAGATTGGGTACCACTGGGTGATGTTCTGTAGCCATAATGTTCTCGGGCGACCCCTTCCTCTGGAACAATTTCTTCAGCCTCTATGATTTTCACAGGCAATTGATATTTTACGGGATTACGCATTATGTGACCTAAAAATTCCAATTTTCTTCTCTTAATGGTGAATACTATTTCTCTTCCTTTATTTAATCTTCACAAAACCTCTTCATTTGTAATCCTATCCGTCCACTTGATCTTCAATATCCTTCTATATGTCCACATCTCGAATGCCTCAATCCTCTTCATTATTGTATTGGTAATCGTCCAACTCTCCATTCCGTATAAAAAGACGGAGAAAACATAGCATCGCAACATGCGGATCTTAAGATCCGCATGTTGTCATGTTTAATTTCATGCCCGCATAATATATTCTTAAATTTGAAAAAGTCACTAACAATATATTAAACTTCAAATAAAAGTGTCTTTGCGCATTCAGTGCGTAAAATTGATATGAATGGGTATCAAATGTCAAGACCCGGAAACGTGTTTTGGCATTGAAAACTCAACATCGAAAATTTCAGTCCATTACAATAGTTTCCTCTTTATGAGAGTAAAAAATGAGCACAGTATATTGATAAGGGATGGGCTTGTCATCCACGAGTCGAGTCATGACACGACTCACTCACGAGTCGAATCATCTTTTTATGAGAGTAAAAAATGAGCACAGTATATTGATAAGGGATGGGCTTGTCATCCACGAGTCNCCCCCAGCTGCCCCCCCCCCTTCCTACGCCCATGTTACGAGTAGTTTTTTTTTTCTCGACTGAAAGATAATGAAAGGAGAAATATTTTTCCGGGGTTTTGTTGTTTACTGAAGAAAAATGTTCTTTTATTTTGGTGACGGTTGATAGTGATGTCTTTTTAATTCATTCGCCGAAGTTGGGGACGTTTATTTGGTAGATGCCCCTTTTGTCAATTGGTTTTATTATGTATTTCCAATCAAATAAGGCGCTTTTGAAAATTGTCACTCGATATGAGTCGAGATCGAGAGTCGACTCATATTTGTGAGTCGAATCGAGTCATGTGGACTCACCTATGTGAGTCGAAAATCCCATCCCTAATATTGATCAACATTTTTGAGGCCACAAAATTCTAGTCCTCTGAAAATAAAGGACGCGTGTGATGGGTTTTAACTGTGTCAAAATAACAAGTCATTGTTTGTCATCAGACATCTTTGTCAAATATTCATCTATAATATTATTCTGAAAAGTCAAAGAAAGAAAGAAGAACACGTGAATTTATTTTTTTCTTTTCAATCATATCACGTCAATCACGTGTATATGATTTACCAACTCCAAGGTCACGTGGAAATATAAACAAATAACCCCCTCTCGACGGGTATATTTGAAATGAAAACAAACAAAGAAGTNACCCCCCCCCCCCCTCGACGGGTATATTTGAAATGAAAACAAACAAAGAAGTTGGAGGGGAACACCATGAATGAATACTTAGAAGATATAAAAAGTAGGGGAAGCTGAAGAATATATATGGAGGGGGGAATAAACACAAAGGAAAATACAAAAAGCTTAGCCTAGAATTAGGAGGGTGAGAAAGGTTTCGCAAAATGTTTTTGTGTCGAAATTCTGGGAGATGCTAGATGTTTCGAAATTTTTGAATACAACACAAAGAGCAAAATAGGGATGAGGGTATTTGAATTTCAGTATCTATGCATTAGGGATGGAATAGGAATCGGTTAGGCGATTAATCGAAATAATCGATTTCGATTATTTTCAACAATGAACCGTTGGAATCATCACGAAAAAAATACCCCCCCCCCCAAAAAAAAAAAAAAAAAATTAGTTCCTTTTGATCATTTTCCTGGGGTCGTTTTTCGCTATCTGCTACCGTTATATGAAAAAAATCTTATATACGTATACTAGCTGTTTCGCACGATTCTTATGTTGCTATCTTTGTTTTTCAAGGTCAATGGAAATTGGGGGGGGGGCGCCTTAGAGGCACGGGCATTCTTACTTTTTAGTATTTTCTAAATTTTATTTTACCCGTTCCCGGTTTCGAACTCGTAACTCTGGAATGGCCGGCCACACCTTTGCAGAAAATGTCCTAAAATAAGTACTACATGGCCACCTAAAACTTTCTCGCTTTGAGTTGATATGTTGTCGCGACAAAATTTAAGATATCGGACCGTGACTGTCCGATTTTGGAGAAGAAATTAGAAGTAACTCGAAAACGGTTTGACATATTTTAGTTCTGATAATTTTCCTGGGATCGTATACCATGAATTTGATGGGAATGGACCCCCCAATTTTTCGCTATCTGCTACCGTTTGGGCTGTGGTATTGTAACAGACAACCCCTCATAGGTACACACAAATTTCTGATTTATATATTAAGAAGATAAAATCTAAAAATACAATAAGTAAAATATCAAATTTTGGGGGTATTTTTTTTATCAGTAAAACAGCAAAGTAAAAATTACAAATTTATATCTAAAACTAGCTGTTGCGCCCGGGCTTTGCTATGATTCTTATATTGATATCTTTGTTTCTCAAGAACAATGGAAATTGGGGGAGGGGGTATTGGTTTGTGTCCACCCTGTAGATTGTAACCTTTAAAAACCAAGATTTAAACGTTTTCCCAAGCGCCTTAGGGGCACGGCCAGTCTGACTTTTTATTTTTTTCTAAATTCTATTTTACTCGTTCCCGGTTTCGAACTCGTAACTCTTGAATGGCTGGCCACACCTTTGCAGAAAATGTTCTAAAATAAGGACTAAAGGGCCACCTAAAACTTTCTCGCATTTGAGTTGAAATGTTGTCGCGACAAATTTTAAGATATCGGACCGTGACTGTCCGAGTTTGGTGAATGAATTATAAAATTTGGCGGTAACTCAAAAACGGCTTGACATATTATTTTAGTTCTGATAATTTTCCTGGAATCGTTTTTCGCTATCTGCTACCTTTATATTAAGATATTGTTAAAATTGCAAGCCGAGTTCACTTGGCTCAAATTTAAGTATGAAACTTTTCCTAGAGCCAGCGTCTATGGCACGTTGAATACACCAGTTGCCGTTAGATCACTGAAGTTAAGCAACGTCTAGCGAGGTTGTAGCATGTGGTTGTCCACGTGGGTTTGCGCCCTCGTGATGCTGGTTTTTTTCCGGTTCAAGCCAGGTTGGGTTAGGTTAATGTAGGTACCTGGTTTGCAAGTTTCCAGCGAATGGAGGGTAAAACCCCCGTCTCGAATGACCAATAGAAACGTTAAGCCGCTAAGCCAAATAATAATAATAAAAAAAACGTTTCTACTAAATTAGCGGCTTTCAATCTAAGTACACCCTAATATAATGCCCGAATCTAATGTGTTCGGTGCACTATTAGGACCTACATACTGAAATCATTGAAATTGGTCAGCGTTAAGTGACGAAAGCGAATACCATTTATGTTCGATTAGTTACATAATCGAAGGTTTTGTCACAATTAATCGAAGTGTCCAAGGTACGTAGAATCCAAAAATCGAACGGCCGTCGCCACCAAGCCCATCTTCCGCCATGAGTGGCACTTTTACGTTGACGGATTTCGATGAGGTCATATTTATTGAATTATGTTCCGAAATTTTTCGTCACGGTCTGTCACATTATTATATGGAACCTTATATAATACTAAATTACCAAGGGAACCCCATTTGGAGGGTGAGAAAATAGGACCTATAGTCCAAATTTCATCAATATTGGTCAAACGATAGGTGCAGTTCACGGTGTACGATCGTAAGACGGATGATTATTTTATACCTCATCATAACCCGAAATGTAAAATACAAATTTTTCAGGGGGTGTATTTATTTTGTGGCGATTAAAGTTTCATTAGCCAGAGTCTATGGCACGTTGATACACCAGTTCCCGTTAGATCACTGAAGTTAAGCAACATCCAGCTTGTTCTATGTGGGTGTCCTCGTGGGCTCGCGCCTCCGTGATGCTAGCTACTTTTCCGGCCCAACCCAGGCTGGGGGAGTTAATGTGTTTAGCTGGTATGCAAGTTTTCAGCGAATGGAGGGTAAAACATTCGACTTGAATGACCAATAGGTGTTAAAGTGACGTTAAGCCAAATTAAAATTAAAAAAAAAAAAAANAAAAAAAAAAAAAAAAAAAAAAAAAAAAAAAAAAAAAAAAAAAAAAAAAAAAGATTATTGAAAATAATGAACTAATATATTCGATTTCAAATAATCGATAATTTTTTATTTGATATATTATACACATTCCTACACGTGCCACGTGCGTTGTGAAAAAACTTTGGAAGGGGTATTTTTTCCCCTCCTATTGATTGTTGTGTTTATCCCAAATTTGATGTTTCTTTGTGTTTCTGTTTCAAGGTCACCAAATTGTGCGTGTGCGTGTTATGATACCTGACGATGATGACAGGGTCAGTGTGAGGTTA
>CM022883.1:4284683-4297581 GCA_012654025.1 Pachypsylla venusta
CTTTTAAAAAAATCTGCTTCAAACTAAAGATGGCCATTCATTAGCAAATTGCAGTTATTACGTAATGATATTGTGAGAGGTAAGAAAGGGTTACCGTGCCAGAAAAGGGTACAGGTAAGGAAAGTAGGCACTGAACTATAGGTTGTGGCATGGTAGAATTAAGGAAGACAATGCCGACCCCAAACAGAGAAAAAAAAAAAAAAAAAAAAAAAAAAAAAAAAAAAAANAAAAAAACAACAACAAAAAAAAAAACAGAATTGGGAAAAGATGAAGTTATTAAAGAAGAAGATTCTGATTTAAGATTGAAAGATAATATCTGACATAGTTATGTCCAAGTAAAGTGGCCTGCACTGAATCATGTGGTCATTGAAGTTTTTGATGACTCGCTGACAAACCTTTGACAGGATTAGGGATGGGATTTTCACTCGACTCGACTCATCAATATGAGTCGACTCTCGATCTCGACTGACATCGAGCGACAATTCTAAAAACATCTTATTTGATCAGAAGGACATTATAAAACCAATTGACAAAAGTGTGTGGATCCATCAAATAATCAGAATCAATCGTTACCAGAACAAAAGAACATTTTCCTTCAGTAAACAACAAACACCCGGAAAAATCGAATTTCCTGATTTCATGATAACCAATAATATCCCTGTATGATAACCAATAATATGCCTGCAACATCGGAAACAAGCTTCTGATTTATAATAAGGTCTTAAAACTTATATGGACCTAATGCGGTATCCAGCTCCAGATATATTACGTTCTCTCATCTATAAGTATAAAATACAAATTATGTTATATTTCTCACTTTATTATCTTTATCAGTCAACAAAAAAAACCGTAAGTCCACTCTTTGAAGAGTCGACTCATTTCAAAAAGATGATCGACTCGCGAGTGAATCGAGTCGACTCGTGGATGACTAGCCCATCCCTAGACAGGATTTCATCAACAACTTCTATACTTACTCTCCGAGTATGAATCACCAAATTTCTCAGACTTTCTTCATCCAGTACGAAGCTGTGGCAATGGTTTTCTTGTTGCAAGCGTCAAGATCTTCCATAGCGCTGACATCAGGACGGTTAGGGCAACGCAGAAGGTGGGCCTCATCTTGGATTGCTCACACTCACATTTGCCATCGTTTGGGTATCCCTATAATTCTTTTGATTGCCTTTGCATCTAGTCACTCTCTTTGTAAGTAAATTTAATGTTTTCCATACAGGGTATATCAGTTGGTTTCCTGTAGGAAGCTATTCCTGTAGGTTTGAGTCTTCGGTCTCTTCTTCTCACGGCTCTAGTCTTCGTAGGCTCGACGAGGGGGGGATGGGGGAATCCCGCCAGGCCCGGGTTTTCTACGAGGCCCGATGAAAAAACTATCATAATCTGCCTTGGTAGCTCTGCCTTGGTAGCTCAGTGGTCAAGCGCTTGCCTGGTAATCAGGAGGTCGCGGGTTCGAAACCCAGCCAAGGTAGGATTTTATCCTCTCAATTAATTGAGAATTTGACCACAATAATAGTACAAGCTTACTGCTGGGGTAAAGGGACTTGTTAGTCTCATTCGAGCAGTATAAATAAGCAGTATTATTATCATAATGAAATTTTTCAAGTTTTTTTCTGAATAATAAATAAAAGTTTTGCAAAAATTTCAAACACACAAAATCAGGAGTTTAGCGATAAGCTAATATGGGAGAATGGCTATTGCAGGACACTGATTTTAAAATATAGTGCAACCTTTCAGCTTGTACAGCAATCATAAATATTGGTATATTTTGTCAACATTAACATCTGATAATCGAATTATTTGTTGCCAAGAAGAAGCGTACACCCCTTTTCACATCAACTAAGTGAATTGCCTACTTTTACTTTTATTACTGCCCATACGATGATGATTTTAGATACATGAATATTGAATAATAGAGGGGCCTGTAAATATTTCTCACCCGGCCCGGATTTTCGGTCTACGGCCCTGAGTCTTCGTCTTGTATAACTCTTTTGATTTCTTCTTTAACATACATTTTCAACTTCAAACCCCCCAGGAATAAATTGAGGGGTGTAGCATCGCAGGATCGTGTAAATCTTAATATATAAATCATTTGTGTGTACCTATGTATGAGGGGTTGTCTGTTACATTACCACAGCCCAAACGGTAGCAGATAGCGAAAAAATTAGAATTCATAACTCTACTACCGGGTAAGGTACGGCCGATGTTTTTATGGGAAATCATTGAATACTATTAGAAACGGTAAAAGTTATTGAACGATTGATGGGAATGGACCACCCCCTCAAACTAAAGACAGGGACCTCACTGACGTTATCAGAATTTATAACTCTATTACCCGCAGAGGTACGGCCAATTTTTTTTTTTTTTTTGGAAATCATAGAATACTATAGGAAACGGTAAGAGGAATAGTACAATTGATGGGAACCCCTCCCCCCTCTCAAACTAAAGACTGGGACCTCAGAAAAATTATCAGAGGTTAAAACTCTCCAACCTTTTTTAGTTACAGCCGATTTTTCGATTTTTGAATACGAAATCATAGATACTATTAAAAACGGTAAGAGATATACAACAATTGATGAGAATGGACCTTTCCCCCCCTCCCACCAATCCAAAGAATAGGAACCCAAAAAAATTATCAGAGTTCAAAACATTTTCGGTCAAATTTTACAAATTTTAACCGTGGCGAAGCACGGGGAACAACTGCTAGTACAGAATATTTTTGATTCCCACGCAGAGAGATGATGCGTTCGAGAACTTTTTCTTCAGAGAGCTCGAGTGTCTCTGCGACGTAAAGCTTCAGCATTAGAGATTCCCTGGGTCCACGGTATCCTCAAGATTTTGCTGTAATCCAGGTGCCCACCCTATATCGGAGATTGAATAACATCTCTTTCTTCCTGTCGATATTTTTTTCATCTATTTTTCCTTGTAGAGTATTTCGCACTAGCTCGTATATGTACGATGTGACTAGACTATGGAAGTTTTCCCCTGTGTTGACCAAGTTATTAATTTCCGAAAGGGTAATATCTTCCAATCCATTTATGATCTATCTAACTTCCATAGGTCATACTTGAGCCTGTGAAATGTTAGTCGAGGTTGACATCCTGACGGACTGAAAGGACGGCGTAATATAATACAGAAAGCAACTCTGTAATATTATTATGTTTGTGCTACTCATGTTATGTATAAAGCCATCGAGGGGAGCAAGCTAACTTCATCAGGTAACGGTTCTAATTTTCCGTGTAAATACAGAAGGTTTGGTGTTAGGTAGGGCATCCATCCAGCCCTTAAAAGAACAATGCATCAAAACAAATATGAAAAGTCATTAGTAAAATTGAGTTTCTACGCAGTTTCTATGGATACTATGAGAAGCAAGAGTGGGTTACCATGCCAATAAAGTGAACAGCTAAAGTGAGTGGGCACAGAACAAATATGGTTGTGAGGAAAGCAACGCCAACTTGAATTGGGAAAAGCTAAAGAATAAGGAGAGAAAGTTAGCAAGGTAGTGATGTAATTATATTGCAGTGATTGTCATTGTTCTGGGGGCCAATGCCAATTATTAGCTTCCAAGATTAGATGTATCATGACAATTAAATAATAATTTTAGCATTTATCAATGACTTGCAGCAAGAACTGCATTCTCATACATCAAAGTACCACAGGAAAAGATTATGTGTTTATTGATTGATTGAAGGGTTTCGACAGGGTTTTCGAAAGTTCCTGAACAAATCTTATAACGGTCAATCTGATTTATTTTATCTCTCTGAGGGGTACGGAACCTGCCCTCAAAGAAAAACTCCAAAATTTTAAATTCCATCAAATATTAAATTNGCAAGAACTGCATTCTCATACATCAGAGTACCACAGGAAAAGATTATGTGTTTATTGATTGATTGAAGGGTTTCGACAGGGTTTTCGAAAGTTCCTGAGCAAATCTTATAACGGTCAATCTGATTTATTTTATCTCTCTGAGGGTACGGTACCTGCCCTCAAAGAAAAAACTCCAAAATTTTAAATTTCATCAAATATTAAATTTACTTCATTGTCCCGTCGTGAAAATCAATCTGACCTTTCCAAGAAATAAAATAGTGATAAGAACTGATAAGAGATTAATTCTTATCATTTACAATTTACATAATTATAAATTGGACCTGCTCTCACTTGTACTGATTTATCTAGTAGTTCTATGAACTGTAGACCTCACACCTACAATGGTCATCACGAGGCCCCCGAATGGCCCCATAGGACGTCAGTTAATTCTATGTATACAGAGTGAACCAGATTACCGTTATCAGAGGTCTAAGTTAGTTAGAATATGTCATTTCAACAAATGTTTTTCAGTTTTACTTACGAAGTTACGACACTGAGTGAACCAAAAACCCAACAAAACGAGGTCTTCCGAACAGACTCTCAGTTTTACTTACGACAATGAGTGAATCAAGAAAGCCAACAAAACGAGGTCTCCCGAAAAGACTTCTGTCCCAGTAAATTTTTACAGTATTTAGTTTATTGTTGGATGTACCTACCTGTGTTATGATAGGAGAAAATGATCAGATGGAGCTTGAATCCTGGAGGGGGTTCCACCGAGCATATCGAACAAATGTCCCCTCCTGACCATAGCTCGAGTTATCAGATCCTAGTGACAAAAAAACAAAACGAGGTCTCCCGAAAAGACTTCTGTCCCAGTAAATTTTTACAGTATTTAGTTTATTGTTGGATGTACCTACCTGTGTTATGATAGGAGAATATGATCAGATGGAGCTTGAGTCCTGGAGGGGGTTCCACTGAGGATATCGAACAAAATATGTCCCCTCCTGACCATAGCTCGAGTTATCAGATCCTAGTGACAAAAAAAACAAAACGAGGTCTCCCGAAAAGACTTCTGTCCCAGTAAATTTTTACAGTATTTAGTTTACTGTTGGATGTACCTACCTGTGATATGATAGGAGAAAATGATCAGATGGAGCTTGAATCCTGGATGTGGTTCCACCGAGGATATCGAACAAATGTCCCCTCCTGACCATAGCTCGAGTTATCAGATCCTAGTGACAAAAAAACAAAACGAGGTCTCCCGAAAGGACTTCTGTCCCAGTAAATTTTTACAGTATTTAGTTTACTGTTGGATGTACCTACCTGTGATATGATAGGAGAATATGATCAGATGGAGCTTGAGTCCTGGAGGGGGTTTGTGTTATTTCGCACAATTTTTGAGGGCATCATAGCATTACAAGGTCTTTTCAATGTTCACTCCAATATCACTAGGTCTAAGCTACACTTTAACAATTTTCAACCACTACCACTTTTCGCTTTTACCATAGCACCTCAATTGTCCTCAGGAGGCTGAGTTACCCTCAAACACTACCAGACTAAGTAGAAAATTCGAAAAAAAAAAAAAAAAAAAATCACATTTTCGAACCGTGCAGGAATCAAATCCGGAACCTTCTTGATTCAAGACAAGTGTGTAGCAAAGAGATGTCTTACCACACATATATATTAAGCTTACACCTAACCAAGTAAAATCTTGCTAATCGTTGCCTAACATCACCGATCTGACGGAAACTACTATATTGATATTGTTAGAGTCATTTGCAAATAGCCCAATAAGATCCCAATGAATTCATGCTAATCTAGGTTACGAGTATACTCCAATACAAAAGCTCCATACCCGTTCAATTGTTACTCATTAAAAGGTCATAAGAGTCCAACAATGACTCATTGTCGGTCAGTTCAGTGATTACTAGTTATGATTGTGCCGGATTGAGATGACGTGTCCATTATGATCTACTATCGGTACCATGTAGCGGCCTGATACATCATGGAATGGTTACTGATATAATTTAAGGCGAAGATTACATAAGCCAAGGCCAAAGTATTCACAGAAACATGGAAGAGGGACAGGGGGTGTCCACCAAAATTAACACTTCTTGTGAGTATAGCGTGTATCTTGTCGATAGGGGGACTTAAAAAGAATACTTCCAAGGCACCCAACCCCATGCCGATCGTAAAAGGCGAATACTACCCAAGCAGAAAGCAAGAAGAAACTATTGCATTATACTTCCTAGGTCCCTCCCTTGTGGATAGGGGAACTTAAAAAGAATACTTCCAAGGCACCCAACCTCATGCCGGTCGTAAAAGGCCACTAAGGGCAGGATCGAAAACGTTATTTTTTGTACTACCCAAGCAGAAAGCAAGAAGAAAATAATTATTGCATTATACTTCCTAGGTCCCTGTGGATAGGGGGACATAAAAGATATTTCCAAGGCACCCAAGTCCATGTGGATTGTAAAACGTGACTAAGGGCAGGGTTGGAAACGTTATTTTTTGTACTACCGAAACAGAAAGCAAGAAGTATACTTTCTAGGTCCCCTGTGGATAGGGGGACTTAAGCCCGATCCTACCATGACGTGTTTTCAGGGAGTTTCATCTAACACTGTGTCAAGCTGTGTTAATACAATACCCAAACCCGAGTGTTTCAAAACTCGGCTTTTGGTAGGACCGGACCTTAAAAAGACACTTCCAAAGCACCCAAGTCCATGCCAATCGTAAAAGGCGACTAAGGGCAGGGTCGGAAGCGTCATCTTTTGTATTACCCATGCAGAAAGCAAGGAGAAGTTACTGCATTATACGTAATGAATATTTAGTATCAATAACTCATGGCGAGTTTTTACAAACCAGCCCCACCTGTTTTTTTTTTTTGTTTTTTTTTTTAGATACTTTCATAATCGATCTAGCCAGTTTATCTTTTAACACATAACACTCAGATGGACCCATAGAAAACTCCGTACTGTGCCCTTTAGTTAATTCACAAATTTGTATCTTTATTTTTGTTAGGCCATTGTCCCTGGATATGGANGCTTTGTATTCTAGAAAAAAACATGTTTTTTTTTTTGTGACGTTATAAAACGTTTTTTTGGGGTACTTTCCCTATTTGGGCCTCTCCCGATACTTTTATCTACGTTTTAAAAATTTGAACCCCCATTTAAGGTATGAAAATATTCTAGTAAAATATTAGCGAATAATTATTTGTGGTTAGTGAGAATCTCAGCGTCTCAGGGTATTTCATTAATGAGATATATATTCTCTTTACATTGTTACCAATTTTCGCAATCAGCCATTTGTGCTTCTTTGCGATGTTATACTTACTTATTACGAATTTTATTAAATATACAATTTTTTTTCACATAAATATGGAAAGAATCCCATTAATTTTTTCAATCTTGCTGGAATTCCAAATTCCAACTCAGTATCTCCTTCTGGAGCAAGATGATTGTGATATAATGTCGTTGTTTTAGAACAGCTGTTAGGAACATGTATATATTTTATTGATATACGAGAATCGTTGACCGAGCCAAGTGAGATCCTGTCTAGACTCGAAGATTGAAATCCTGCATGACCTTGATAAGTATTGGCAGTGATGTCCAATTTTGTTGAATTCTAAAGAGGAATCTAGCTCACGAATATACGAATACATCCTCAGGACCAAAAGTAATGGTCTGAAAATCTCCGCCACCCAGATCGGCTGACCATAGTACTACGGAATTTGTTTCTTTTGGGTCTGATCCGAAGGATTTTTCAAACATCATCGCTCTTTCCTCAGGCTCCGTCAATTAAATACAGTTTCCTTATCTTTAATTCAGGTCGCCTTATCACATTGTCTTCCATGTGATCAGTAGTCACAACGAAAATGACATTCAATACTGAATTACATCGTACCGGCAGTACGTCATCACGTCAAGTTCTTCGATTTTACGTAGATAGAATAGATTTACGTAGTACCATTTGAAAAATAGAGAACGTCATCACGTCAAGCTCTTCTATTTTACGTAGATAGGATAGATTTACGTAGTACCATTTGAAAATGAGAGAATTTATGAAGAAATTGACAGAAATCTTAGTAATAAAAGAGGTTATAAAATATAAAACTCAATCATCTCACCAGCTGAAAATGCTAGCAGCACTGCCACATTGGATTGCGCTGAATCAGGTGTGACCTTGCGCTTGTGTTGCCCGTTGGATCAATGATACTCTTTCCTATGGAATTTATAGAATTTTTGGTCCTGTACTGAACGGCCCATAGATCTCATAAGCAAGCGGTTGAGAAAGTTACGGTGATGAGATTGTTGAGATGTAGCTGTGGAGTATCAAGAATGGATAGGATAAGAAATGAGAGAATTAGAAATACAATCGAAGTGGCAGAAGTTTCAAAGAAAACTCAGAAAGAAAGTCTGCAGATCACAGTGGTATGGACATGTAATGAGAAGAGATGAGAATTACGTTGGAAGAATTGAAATGGTAGGACGAAGAAAAAGACCGACGATAAACGCTGACCTCAATTTAACTCCATGATTATCTTTAATTTTTTTGTCTTCTGTTTATACTTTAATAACTCCCGAACACATTTTCCGATTCTGATGAGAGTTGCTACGGGTATTGGTTGGGTTTATAGAATTTGATTTATTGCCATATAAGTTTACTAGCTGTTTCCGCGTGCTTCGCTACGCTTATTAAATTTCAGCTTTCCCGCTCATCTGGAAGTGATACTTCTCAATTATTGATTATTTAGAAAATTCAATATTTTATTCAAGAATATGACTTTTTGTACTGCGGAACACCTTTGTATCGAATTTCAGTTTTCTCACTCATCCCGAAGTAGTACTTCTCTATCGGGGAGAAACCGGAAAATTTCAAATTTTATATTTTTGCAGGGTCTTTATATACTATCTTGGGGGTCCATTCTCGGTTATTTTTCGTTATCTCCTTTAGTTTGCCCAGAAAAAAATTACAAAATGACCCGCTAAAAAGTTTAATTTTGGGCAGTAACTTGCTCCCACTTGAACTTTCGATTTTTTCCTTTTTTATTACGTTCCTACATACTAAAAGGGATCTGTGTGCCAATTTTGAAATCTCTAGGTTTAGCCATCGTGGAGCTACGTTGATTATCAGTCAGTCAGTATACCAACTGGGCTTTGCGTTTTATAAGTATAGACAGACAGATTGTTCTCCTTTAAAGTTCAGTTCAGCGCTTATAATATTCGCTTTTTTTGAATTTGGATTTGTAGCATTCATATTTTGTTTTTATTGATTGTATTCCTACCTACCTGAAGTACTAATGATTGTTTCAGTTCAGAATATATAATTTTTGGTTAACTTATTTCTTTACTGAACGGTTCTTTGGAGACTCGTTTACTTAACGGATTTTTTTTTCGTTCGTTCAATGTTTACCCATCCTTTCTAGGTATTCTCCGGTTAAAATACTGCTGTATTCTGTACTGTAGTTGTGATTGGTGCGAGGTGGGATTCTGACTGTCTGTGTTTACATTGCATTGTGGTTCATGTTTCATACAGCAAACACAAGTGTATTCGAACTACGTTGTGTTTAATCATCTGATAATAACAATAATAGTACATAAGTCTAACAAAATTTATTATCAGGACGTCACACTCGAGTAAACCAAACCTATCCCATAGTTTCAAGTGCTTATCTAATATTCATAATAATAAACTATAAGTGCCTTTTTCAGTGTCTTCCTTTCCACCTCGAATATCTTAGAACTACTTCGTAGGGGTCCTCCCCTTACGTAGCAGTTTCCAATTTTTGTTAAAATTTGGAAGTTTATTTCTATTATGTTAGATACTACGTATTATTATTATTATTTTATATGTCGCAGTAAACTTGTAGAATCGGTAATTTTATAAAATTCCTAGTGATTAAGTAAAATCACGGAAAATAAACGAACGCGAGGATTTTCGACAAGTTTACTGAAATGCTTTAGGGATTTAATAAAAACCCGGATAATAGGTTAGGTTATAAAATCTCTAAAGCATTTCAGTACACTTGTCGAAAATCCTTGCGTTCGTCTATTTTTCGTGATTTTATTAAATCCCTAGGAATTTTATAAAATTACTGATTCGACAAGTTTACTGTGACATATCCAAACCATTGGATTCTGCGAGTCTTAATGAAACCAGCATTGTCTTATATTGTAAAATCTACAAGTTTACTGAAATGCTTTAGGGATTTTATAAAATCCCGGATAATAGGTTACAAGTTTACTGAAATGCTTTAGGGATTTTATNAAAAAAATTGCAAAATGACCCGCTAAATAGCGTCATTCTTGGCGGTAACTTGCTCCCACTTGAACTTGAAATTTTTTCCTTCCTTATTACGCACCTTCATACCAAAAGTGACCTGTGTGCCGAATTTCAAGTCTCTACGTTTAGCCATCATGAAGCTACGTTGATTATCAGTCAGTCAGTTAGTATACCAACTGGGCTTCGCGTTTTATAAGTATAGATTATGTAATCTCACTTCCATTTATTTTTATTTTATAACATAGGAATTAGGCAGCTGTGCAGGTATTATGTAATGTAGATACCCAGAAGAAAAAATATTTTGCAACTGACGGGACAGTTTTATATTTATTGCTGTCAGCGAGCATTTGACAACTTTCCGCTTAGTTTCAGCAAAAATTCGTATTTAAATAACACTGTAATTTACTTGTTGAGACAGTGGGACAGTGAGAAGGAAGCGCCTTCTAACTTCGCTACGGAGTTATAAGAGTATATTACCGATGGAAAATTGTAGTACCTATATCTAAAGATTTCTCCAACCTCATTGGAGAAGCCAGAAATATTTTGCACGTAGTTGTGTATAGTTGCTGGTCGTTGCGTGAGTTTGTAATCGCTTCCAAAGATCGACCGCCATAAGATACATATAAATTAAAGTTGGACATTCACTGCTGATATGTTATTTGTTTTGGGTTCTCTTATGCCACGTGGAGCAGACCTGGATCCTGACTAGATTGACTAGCAGTAAAATTGAAGTCTTCGAACTCCGGCTGTAGAGGTTAATCTTGAGAATATCTTTTCGAACTCTGGGTGTATAGGTTAATCTTGAGAATAATTTTTCGAACTCTGGCTGTAGACGTTAATCTTCAGAATATCTTTTCGAACTCTGGCTGTAGAGGTTAATCATGAGAAAATCTTTTCGAACTCTGGCTGTAGATGTTAATCTTGAGAATATCTTTTCGAATTCTACCTGTAGAGGTTACTCTTGAGAATATCTTCGATCCAAGGAATCACTAGTGCCGAGGATTAAAGGAGATTAAACAAGTGTCCTGAATTAATAAACACAGCAAAAACGGAAAACTCCCATTTCTAGGTCACATCGTGCATAATCAACTGCAGAAGATTCTGAATGGAAAAATCAACGGAAAAAGATCGTCAAGCAGGAGAAGAATTTTCTTGCAAACCTGAGATCATAGTTTGACAAAATTTCCACAGATCATTTCAGAATTGCCACCTTTAAAATTCCCTTCGCCAGAATTTATTGCCGAGGCGGATGGATACCATAAGAAGAAGACAAACGGACAGATGAAGGATATCCTCGCTTGCCAGCCTGAAAGCAAGCATTCGGCAAAATCTCCTTAGAAGTATTCAGAATCGCCACCAATAAAATTCGCATCGCCACGATGATTGTCAACATCCGAGGCGGATGGACACCATTAGAAGGGGACAAACGGGCAGAAGAAGGATAGCCTTTCTTGCCAACCTGAACGCAAGCATTGGCAAAATCTTCACAGAACTATTAAGAATCACCACCAATAAAATGTGCATTGCCACGATGATTGTCAACATCCAAGGCGGATGGACACCGTAAGAAAAAGACAAACGGGCAGAATAAGGATATCTTTTCTTGCCAACCTGAACGCAAGCATTGGCAAAATCTTCACAGAACTATTCAGAATCACCACCAATAAAATGTGCATTGCCACGATGATTGTCAACATCCGGGGCGGATGGACACCATTAGAAGGGGACAAACGGGCAGAAGAAGGATAGCCTTTCTTGCCAACCTGAACGCAAGCTTTGGCAAAATCTTCACAGAACTATTCAGAATCACCACCAATAAAATTCGCATCGCCACGATGATCAACATCCAAGGCGGATAGTCAGAACAAGGTTTACCAGAGTTTTCTCAGGGGCCGGTGTATTGGTGTCAGCAGACAATGATTTTAGATGAAGATATAATAGAGAGTTTCGAATATTTTCCCTCGGCACGGATTTTCTCTCTACGGCCGAGTGGCTCTGCTATAAGAAGAAAAACTAAGTACAGTCTCAAAATCGAATTGTATTTACTATTGTCTCATTACGTGACTATCAGTTACGTAACTCTCATCACGTAACTTTGATGTAATTAGACAGAAGATGTATTGTGTTCTCACTTGATGACGGCAATTATGTCAATTAATAATAATGACTAACGCTTGTTGTATCTTCGAGACACATTTTTTTAAGATATTTAGTTTATTCTTGAGTGCGTGTGTTTATTTGTTGTACGTTTTGGGAGCGAGTCAAAACATTCAAATTACGTTGTAGCGATGTTCTATTGTTATGTTATAAGGTAAACGTTTCGGTATAAATATTTATAGGTATCTACAAGTATTTCTTTGTGTTTAGCATAACACAATTTTAGTAAGCAATGTGAGGACACTCTTGGCATTACAAAATGATAGGGAATATTTTTTACTTTCCTTATATTTTTATAAAAATAAAGGAAGTACTGTAATGGGCTGAAATTCAATAACAAAATAGGTTTCGAGTTCTCCATAGCCAAATCATAGGCGTAGCTGGAGCAAAATTATTGGGGGGGGGACACATTTAAAAATAATAATAATAATAACGGGCTCCACCCGCTTGCATGTGGCTGAGGCATAGCCGTAGTTGGCTGACACATGGCAGTAGTTGTACAATGAATTAAAACATATTTATATGTACTTAGTACCAATGATGTGCAATGAATAAAGATAAGATGGCATGCAACATGCTTATTTATGTAGATTGTAGGTGCATCTTACCTGTATCAATGATGTGCAATGAATAAAGATAAGATGGC
>CM022883.1:4298045-4312934 GCA_012654025.1 Pachypsylla venusta
GCCCCCCTCTCACTTCATGCAGTCAAAACATAACTGTCTACACTCTAGGAGACAAAATAGAAAAACATTCAAAAATCAAATCAAACAAATGAGATCAAAGAAGCCGACAAGAGGTACTTCTTTTCTTACTTTTTATACTGGCCAGCTTTTTTATTTTATATATTTTTTTTAAACATTTGGGATTGGGGCGGCGTTCTATCCAAATGAAAATCTACTTAAATTAATGGACAGTAAGAAAAAACGGTTGGAAATAAAAAACTCGAAATATCTAGTGTAAGGTCCAAAATTATTGGGGGGCACGTGCCCTACGCCTATGAGCCAAATTATCAAGTTTTAACCATTGATCCGTGTGTTTGTGTGTCTGGGTCCGACTAATAGTTTGGGATCAAGATGTGATCTGAGGCGATAAATGCTAGAGACCTGGTCGGTATGTACGCCATTTTTTTTCTTTTTGGAGCAGCTATGAAAGCACCGTTTGTGAAAGTTTACGGAAAAACGAACAACATCTGTGGTCTAGTCATCATCATACTAGAATTGCACCCAGGAGTTTCGGATTCGATTATAAGTGAAACAAACAACATCTGTGATCTAGTCATCATCGCACCAGAATTTCACCCACCAGTTTCGGATTCGATGATAAGTGAAACTAACAACATCTGTGATCTAGTCATCATCGCACTAGAATTATACCCACCAGTTTCGGATTCGATGATAAGTGAAACGAACAACATCTGTGATCTAGTCATCATCGCACTAGAATTTCACCCACCAGTTTCGGATTCGATGATAAGTGAAACGAACAACATCTGTTGTCTAGTCATCATCACCCTGAAATTGCACCCAGGAGATTCGGATTCGATGATAAGTGAAACGAACAACATCTGTGGTCTAGTCATCATCACACTAGAATTGCACCCACAATTTTCGGATTCGGTGATAAGTGAAACAAACAACATCTGTGATCTAGTCATCATCGCACAAGAATTTCACCCACCAGTTTCGGATTCGATGATAAGTGAAACGAAAAACATCTGTGATCTAGTCATCATCGCACTAGAATTGCACCCACCAGTTTCAGATTCGATGATAAGTGAAACGAACAACATCTGTTGTCTAGTCATCACCACCCTGAAATTGCACCCAGGAGATTCGGATTCGATGATAAGTGAAACGAACAACATCTGTGGTCTAGTCATCATCACACTAGAATTGCACCCAGGAGTTCCGGATTCGATGATAAGTGATAGAGGTTAAATTTAATTTGGGATCCCACTGCATGCTCCGATGTTCTTCAGAATGTTCTCCGATGTTCTTCGGTAATAGAATCCTACTAAGGGAGAAACGAATCCCACTTAATTCTGGAGGAAAATTGGATCATGCATCGCTGCGCGTAGTGGGATCCCAACTTCGTACTCGAGATATTTGAAGTATAGGAGATCGATCCAAATCCTTGTTTAGCTGTGATAAACACTTAAAATGCAACTTACTGGTGACTTGTTGTCGTAAACATTCGTAATCTGAAAATTTTAGCGTCACTATATTAACCTCGTTAGTTTGAGTTCAACGTCGCAGTCGCTAAGATCCGAATTGTTCGATTATACTCTTCGATTAACATGAAACACCTAAAAGCTATAGGAGTAAACAGGGGAACATTGTGTGCAGGATGTGTGAAACGTAAGGGGAGATGACTTCGCACATCATATTGGACTGCCCATTCCCTGGCGTCACAAAGCTTCAAGACGCTCGGCTTCTCTGGCTGTGAACTTATAGAATTTCACTTTGATTAAATAGATTCATTATCATTACTGAACTTCAATAAGGATACATCAATTTTAGGGCTTATGGGGAGATACTAGACATATGGAAAAACTGTTCGGTATTAGTTCTAACTAGTGGACGCGTTACTTTGGAATTCCGAAAGGAAAGAATAGAATTTTTATTTTCAAAATTACAATAATTTGATTACAAAAAACTTTCCCCAAGCTGTGCTGGACATCTTCTAAAGATGGACGCCACAATTAATATATATCTTCTTCTTTAACTTCATCATTTCCCAATTCTATTTGGGGTCAGCTTTGCTTTCCTTAATTTTACCATGCCACAACCTTTTGTTCGGTGCTTACTTTCTTTATATGAACCCTTACCTGTAACGGCAACCCTCGCTTCCTTCTCACAGTAGTCATAGAAACTTTGTAGGAACTCTCAATTTGCCGATAACATTTCATCATTGGTTTGAAGCAATGTTTTTTTTAAAAAGTCTGGATAACCTTTCTAACACCAAACCTTCTGTATTTACACGGGCTTAGTATCGTCACCTAATGAAGCTGGCTTGCTCCCCCTCGGTGGATACATTTCTACAATTACTAATATTAAAAATGCACTGTATTAACATTATAACTGAGTTCAACAACTTTATTATTATAATATTTGCGTTTAATTTATATATTTGATATTAATTTAAACTAAGTAGGTTGATAAAAACAAGAACAGGTCAAATGTAAACAACCTTTACGACTTTTCATTCTGACAGTGTCGAAAATAAGAACGTCATAGAAATAGGCATCTATTTTGAATCACCCCACTCTAAAAGTGATCTTTTGCGTAGAATCCAATAATCGAATAAAAATATTCGTTTGTCCGCCTACGATGGG
Organism: Pachypsylla venusta; assembly: GCA_012654025.1. Classification (NCBI taxonomy): domain Eukaryota; kingdom Metazoa; phylum Arthropoda; class Insecta; order Hemiptera; family Aphalaridae; genus Pachypsylla; species Pachypsylla venusta. Next base: position 4,300,697 of record CM022883.1, read on the forward strand.
CGCTTTTGCTGCTTGGCGTTGATCGATTCGAATCAAATTTGCTATACAGGTCTCATGTGGGGTCATATCGGATATAGAAGGGAGGGCCGAGATAGTATCACATAAAGTGGAAATCTGTCTCTTTTTTTCGTTGACTTTTCCTGCTGGGATAAACGAATCTGTTACTTCCACAATACCGAACACCTAATAACAGTGGATAATAATAACAAAAAATAAAAATAAATTAATATTTTTTTGACAAATATCCAAAAGTCAAAAATCTAGTGACTTTGACAAGGACGGGAGAAATAGAGAAAGAGAGAGGGAGAGAGAGAAAAAAAGGGAGACAGAAAAGTTTAACGTTCTGTAAATGTCGTACGTCGAGCGACATTGTGTCGACTCACTTGTAACATCATTATCAAGTTTTATTTTTTATAACGAGAGCAAAAAACCAGCAGCATAAAAAATATTTTTTTAAAAAAACATCATCATCATCAGCAGCATTATCATCATCATCAACAACAACAGCAGAAGCATCAACAAATACAAGAGCCGTTTTCCCCCAGAATCCGGTTTGTCCTGTCTATCTGTGTTGAATAAATGAACCGCACCAACTTCATGAAATATTAATTTGCTGGTCACTCTGGAAGACTGTGGAATCAATTACCGTCAGACTTGAGATTGTTGGAGAGGTGCCGGTTTCAAAGTTCAGACAAGATGATATTTGTTCGCCACAGAAACTATTTGAACTATTCTTATTTTCCCTAGTGTTATTCAGTCTTAGGTTATAAGTTGGGTAGGGGAAAGATAGGCAGGGATTTCAAAGGGTTGGGTGGAACCTCGACCTTTGAATGAACTTAATTTTTCTAATTAATATTTTTCTCCCCTTCTTTTTTTTATTTTGCTATTGTTGCGTGGAAATCCTCAGGAATTCACCCCGCCGCGCCCTTTAAGTAAACTTTATTATAGCACAAATGCGTCTCCTCCTTCTTTTCCATTACTTAATATTGTTACATATTCAATAAAGTGTTATATAAAAATAACTTTATGATAATTAATAAAAACCTTTTTTACCTAAGAAATTGCAAATTGTTGAGTACCATGCCCTCGGGTCAGGGTCTATTCCAATTACAGTTCTCACTAGCAAAATCCGGAGCAACCGGGCAGGAATAAGCAGCCCCATGTTCTAAATAAATTAAAAAGGTGAAGATTTCGATGTTGCAACAAAGCGGAACCGAGGGGTTCCACTATCGTTGTTTTCAAATTATTTGTTTTGTGTGAATTGATTTATTTAATCTATCAAACTAATGTCTAAACTTGTATGTTTGGGTTTCAGGTTGAGCAGTTCCTCAACAATCCTGGTAGTTTTGAATAAACCCCTCCAGCACAATTACATTTGAGCACGTCAACCACATAAACGTAAGTTATTAAACACACCTATTTATAACAAAGTGAACAAATTTTGGTCACCCCCTTGGAAAGTCTCTTTTGATTAGTATGCCGAGTCCGAGCACACAACCATACGTTGTCAAACCACTAGTTCGTTGATTCTCTCTGAAAAAATCCATTTTAATTCGATTTGACTATTTTGGTATTCTAACATCAAAGTACAGTCAGATTAGAATTTAGTAAAATGTTGTACTCTTCCAATCTGAAAAAAAATATCTCTGGAATCAGTATCGTCATCATTTAGCCCAGTGATTCTGAACCGGATTGTCTCGGAGCCTTTTGAGATGTGAGGTGTGCCGCGAAATTTAGAATTTTGAAAGATAGAATATCAGGACGGGAGGAAATAAATTCATTTTCAATTTGTAGGTGTTAGTACTATTTGCTCAGATAACTGACTTATCTCCTTCCGCTAAAATCACATTCATAATGGTAGCGCACTCTATGGAGTGCGCTACTATTCAAACAATTTGTCATCGAAAAATCTCCTATCATCAACTGTCAGGCTTGCAGTTCTTGAGGAAAAAATAAACATTAGAGTGCTTCGTTTAACGCAGTAAAGAATGGTATTCTGGATGGCACAGTATTTCGATATTCCAGCGGCATGGGTACCGCGAGAATGCTGAGAACCACTGATTTAGCCTAATAGCATAATATGATTCATCATTCGTCGATCGATTTTTTCCTCGTACATATCTCAAGTTTAAGTTGTTAATTCGGAGAATTTCTATTGATGACGTCACACTATAAATTTACTTATAAAAATATTTCCGATTGAAATTTTCAACTCTGTATTAGAGGCGGCAAAATTTAAAATGTTTTCATCAGTAGGGAGATATCTTCAGAATGATTTGAAGTTAATTGAAACATTGAATTCTGTACAACGATAATCTAATTACAAAATTCAAATAAATCTTCATTTAGATTGAAAACTAGGATGACGCACAGCCTCCCCTTTCAAAGAACTCCACAACCCACTTGCCGTGTGGAGGAGGTGATAAGTCCACATCCTAGTATGTCCTCTTCATTCTTCAGCTCATTCTTCCCAACGCTGTTTTCCTCCCTTTAAATAAAATTATATTCTACTTAGCCAGACGAGAAACCGGTCCGAACTGCTGTTTAGCACACCGGTTAAACTGCCCTATTATGAGGAAAAAGTCTCTTACTATTATTGTTACATAGAAATAAGTAGATGAGTCATCATGATGGCCGGATCTACGCACCAGTATGACCTTGATTAGCCGATCTCCGTGGCCGAGTTCTTAAGAGATTTGACTCTTGGTCCAGAGGTTGTGAGTTCGAATGCCGTCCGGAACGAACATTTTCTGATCGAATTTTCTCGTTTCCGAAATGGCATAGCTGTAAAAAGGAATGGCCTGAATTAATGCGAAAGCATTACTTCAGGGCATTCCTTTTTACATAAATAAAAAAATAAAATAAAAAAAGTTGACCTTGAATGCTAAAAGGTTGGAAGTGAATCTTAAATGTTTGGACTTTGGCAAAAGAATATATTACTTGTAAAGTGGGATATTGAGCATCCAATAATATATTGAACCTTCGGATACGAAGCCGCAACCCTGACGATGATGAATCCAAATATAGGAAGAATGAGCAAGTCAAATTTATTAAGCGTGTGGACGCCCCTTTATGATAACGATACTGGTTCTAAGGGTCTCCAGATTTATCATCTATTGTCGAGCACTAGGTACTCTAATAAGGTTGAACTAAAGAGACCTAAACGAGTGGGCAGAGCCCGCTGATATCAATTTTATGACTGTGTTTGTAAGTATTTTGAACCCATCGCACATATTTTTAACGTAGTTATGTAGTTTGCATGATTTTGCACATATTCAGCACACTTTCTCACTGTCTGGTAGCAGTAATCAATATTTCACGGGTGACAGTAATTTTTCTAACAAAAATTAGATCCCTACATCTAGTTCTCCTAACTTATCTTAGAATGTAGTCTAGGTTTTATTATTTGGTTTATCTCAGCTGCTTTATTATTTATAATTTCTACAACGAATTACTTTAGTATGTTAGGAATAGACATCAGATGGAGCAGTTGAGATAATCACACGCAATTAAACCAAAAATTGTATACCAGCCTAATTTCCATCACTTTTTTATTATTTTATTTTGAAAAGAACAGATTTTTTTTTTTTCAACAAAGTTTTCAACTGGTTTTATCGACCATTGCGGCAACATTTATTACGAGTCATGAAAAAAAAATGGATAGGTTGGTATATTTTTTTTTAGAATAAATCCGAAGAAATTATGTAATTTATTTGCATTTTTATGTAAAACAGTCAATTCTCTATACGAGATCAATGCGCAGCCGTATTTAATTTATCTTCATTATTTTATAGAAGGCTATTTTTTTTATAATTTTTAGTTTAGGNTAGGATAGAAACTGTCCTTATCATTTTTATTTTAGGTTAGCTTAGGTTAGTAGTTACCTTTTTTTTTTTCAATCAAGACCTATTTCATATTTTGGTTAGGTTAGAAACTGTGATTATCATTTTTTTTTATATATATATTAGAATTAGATTAGGATAGGAACTGTCCTTATCATTTTTATTTTATTTTAGGTTAGGATTTTTACCTTTTTTTCAATCAAGACCTATTTCATATTTTGGTTAGTTTAGGAACTCTAGTTATCATTTTTTTTTTATATTAGGCTAGGATAGGAACAGTCTTTATCATTTTCAGGTTAGGTTAGGTTTTTACCTTTTTTTTTCTTCAACCAAGACCTATTTCAGATTTTGGTTGGATCTCGCTCGATCGGCTCTCCCTGTGTGTGTCTATAATCCTGTATTCCTGTGAGATCAACATAAATAATCAATTATGGAAGAACTTCCAGTAGAATTGATATTTTGGTTCAACAACTGCCCCTTCACGCAGTCTTATTGGATCAAACAAAAATTTATCAAAGGATTATTTTGTCAAAAGTTCATCTTCAAACTAGGAAACTATCGTGGATTCACCTGAAAGTGGAAACCTCTTTCAAAAGTCATAAGTATAATTTCATTATGATTTATAATACAAACATTGGGACCGCTGCATGGAGACCTCATCACCAATTTGGTGCTAATTGGATCAACAGCAATAACAACAACCTTTATTTTGAATCATATTCGGGATCATATAGTATGAATCGTGCCGAAATTAATCAATGGAATATGAATCAATTATTGGCTTCAAATAATTACAATAATATGACCCAAAATGAATATTTGGTAATTTTTTTAAGTTACACTATTTACCTAATCATTACACTATTTGGTGAATTCGGGAACGAAATTAGTGGGGCGCTTAATACAGAGTCATTTTAAGTTGAACAGTCAATGGAGGGGGTCACAAATGGATATCTAGGTAATGGTTATGTTTTGTTTTAACGTCTTTGATGACTAAATCAGCATTTTCTTTGATGATTTTTTTTTTTTAATTAGTGGCAACACGAAGTTAGCTACTATAATATGAGACTAAGGGTGCTCGTAGACAGTCGCATACTTACTGGTCTTATTGCATAGCACATATCTTTACATCTTCAATCAGTATATACTTGTAATAGATAAGGGTGCTCGCGGACAGCCGCATACTTACTGGTCTTATTGCATAGCACATATCTTTACATCTTCAATCAGTATATACTTGTAATAGATAAGGGTGCTCGCAAATAGTCGCATACTAAAACTGATTTGAGAATGGAAAATCCTGACTTAATATACGAAATTCTAACCATCGAGAAGCGTTCTTACATTATGCTCGACGGAACCTTTTTAGTTAATTAAGTCGTATGTGCTTTGGCGTATGGCGTGCTTTAGCGGTTCTACCAATATACATATAACTTAAATATTTCCATTAAAAAAAACAGTTGCCAGTAAAATAACTTAAATATTTCCATTAAAAAAACAGTTGCCAGTAAAATAAGCCTGAAGGATTCATCGAGTATCAAGGTCACCTTACCATATCGTCCTCAATATCATGAAACTTTTGTCAGTATCTCCAAAAGGTACACATTTAATCGTAAGATCCCCAACAGTGGAGTAAAATAAGGAGTTGTCACACAAAAGCTAAATTAACCGAGTGTCCCACTAATTTTGTATTCCACTTCTGTATTGATAAAGTTGAACTTGAATAGAAAGCACAGGTAACTGTTCAGTTGAACTTCGTGAAGCCTTTGTAAACACCCACAATCCCTCATGCACAAAAGGTCGTAACTACGTTCTTGCAAATTTTTTAGGAGAGCAAAATTTATTTTTTGTTGACAAACTCGGAAAAACTCACCTACTGATAGAATGTTTGATTGTTTTGATTTTTTGTTTACTTTTAACTGATTGTTTTGATTTTTTTTAGTTGTGACTGATTGTTGTAATTTTTTTTTTCATTGTGACTGATTGTTGTAATTTTTGTTTAATTTTGAATGATTATTGTAATTTTTGTTTAGTTTTGACTGATTATTGTAATTTTTGTTTAGTTTTGACTGATTGTTGTAATTTTTGTTTAATTTTGAATGATAATTGTAATTTTTGTTTAGTTTTGACTGATTATTGTAATTTTTGTTTAGTTTTGACTGATTATTGTAATTTTTGTTTAGTTGTGACTGATAGTTGTAATTTTTGTTTAGTTTTGACTAATCTGTAATATTTGTTTAGTTGTGACTGATTGTTGTAATTTTTGTTTAGTTTTGACTGATTGTTGTAATTTTTGTTTAGTTTTGACTGATTTTTGTTATTTTTGTTTAGTTGTGACTGATTGTTGTAATTTTTGTTTAGTTTTGACTGATTATTGTGTTTTTTGTTTAGTTGTGACTGATTGTTGTAATTATTGTTTAGTTTTGACTGATTGTTGTAATTTTTGTTTAGTTGTGACTGATTGTTGTAATATTAGTATAGCTGTGACTGATTGTTATAATTTTTGTTTAGTTTTGACTGATTGTTGTAATTTTTCAATTTTTGTAGGATCGACTTTTTCAAATTGGAAGAATTTTAAATATTTTAATTTTCGTCAGATCGACTTTTACAAACTGATACCTCAATAATTTCAATATTTGACCACATAAAAATATAGTTCTCCCCCAGTTTCCACCCTCCCCCAGTTTCTTCGTCTTGTCATTACCTTCCACTCAAGAGTCTATTTCTTTTTAGTTTTGATTCCTAAGCTTCAAACTCACATGAATAGATAGGTGCTTACCTAATACTTACCATTAACTAAGCTTCCACGTCCCACTACATAACACTAAACAAGAATCAATCATCTGGCTACAATTAGACATCATGATGTCCAATGGTAGCCAGATGTATGAAACAGTAGCTTTAGATAAGTTGTAGTCTAATGCTTAAGTTTTTGCCATTATACATCTGTTTTCGGAGACATAAGTCCCCAAAAACGTTTGTAACACAGCCTCAGTAGCTCATTGAGGCGGTGGATTCGTAAGCAGGAGGCTGTTGGTTCGAATCCAAACCCATCCCCCCTCTTCGACACAAGATTGGAAAAATATACACTATATAAAATACTAGCTGTTTCGCTACGGTCTATAGCTTGGCGCCTTAGAGGCATGGCCGTTCCCGGTTCCCGTGCTAATAGTATTCTATGATTTCCATTTCAAAAATAGGAAGCTAATAGTATTCTATGATTCCCCTCTCAAAAATCGGAAAAATGGCCATAACTCGAAAACGGTTGGACCGTTTTTGGCAAACTATGTTCCTAATTAAGGCTTAGAAGACCACTTAAAACTTTCTCGCTTTGAGTTGATATGTAGTCGCGACAAAATTTAAGATATCGGACCATGATTGGCTAAATTCGGTCAAAATTCGAAAAATCGGCCGTAACTCGAAAACGGTTCGAATTTTTTGAATTCTGATTTCTTTTCAGGGGTTTTAGCCTATGGTTTTAGTGGGGGCCATTCTCATTAATTTTTCTATATCTCTTACCGTTTTGGCGAAACAATTAGTGATACATACACACACAGATACATACACACATATATTTATCGTTACATTGAATTTTATTATTATACTAGCTGTTTCGCCCGTGCTTCTCTACGGTCTATAGCTTGGCGCCTTAGGGGCAAGGCCATTCCCGTGCTATATTAATCTATAATTTCCCTTTCAAAAATCGGAAAAGCGGCTATACCTCGAACCTAATGATATTACAGCTGTGTTATTTTGCACTATCAGCTCAGGTGGACTCGGCCCGTATGGATGTCACCCTTAAATAACTTTTTACAATCTTTAGTATGATTTACCTACTTTTCTTCATGGAAAGGCAGTAAGTCATAAATGGATTGAAAAAAAAATACGTCTTCGGTAAATTGAAGAATACGCATCTATTTTACCCCTTCAATTATTATTTTTCGAATTACTGTTTACTGATAAATAATCAACCCGAGCACCTTGAAGTCTCCTGCTAACCTTGTTCTTAATGTTGGCCACGTGACTTAGACTGGACATGTGAGGTCAAATTGTTTGATATTTAATGTTTTCTATGGTTGCTAAGTGTAAGAGACTCTTCGTCGCCGAACGGATATGCACTATGTTGGCAATCATACGATCAATTTTAATAGTGTTGGTCATTTTCCGTATCCATCGCGGAGAGTGACGGAAAGGCGGTGGAAGGGTTGGGTAGCATAGTATACTATACAATACTAGCTTTTTTCCCGTGCTTCGCTACGGTTACAAAATTCAACAACTCAATTTTAGATTTTTGGTGGAACCGACCCCCAGAGTGAACACAGCTCCTATTTAGAAAATTCAATATTTTACTCAAAGATATTACTNATTGTTGCGTGGAAATCCTCAGGAATTCACCCCGCCGCGCCCTTTAAGTAAACTTTATTATAGCACAAATGCGTCTCCTCCTTCTTTTCCATTACTTAATATTGTTACATATTCAATAAAGTGTTATATAAAAATAACTTTATGATAATTAATAAAAACCTTTTTTACCTAAGAAATTGCAAATTGTAGAGTACCATGCCCTCGGGTCAGGGTCTATTCCAATTACAGTTCTCACTAGCAAAATCCGGAGCAACCGGGCAGGAATAAGCAGCCCCATGTTCTAAATAAATTAAAAAGGTGAAGATTTCGATGTTGCAACAAAGCGGAACCGAGGGGTTCCACTATCGTTGTTTTCAAATTATTTGTTTTGTGTGAATTGATTTATTTAATCTATCAAACTAATGTCTAAACTTGTATGTTTGGGTTTCAGGTTGAGCAGCTCCTCAACAATCCTGGTAGTTTTGAATAGCTAAATAGCGTCATTTTTCCGCTAAATAGCGTCATTTTTGGCGGTAACTTGCTCCCACTTGAACTTTAATTTTTTCCCTTTCTTATTACGCACCTACATACTAAAAGGAACCTGTGTACAAAATTTCAAGTCTCTACGTTTAGCCATCGTAGAGCTACGTTGATTATCAGTCAGTCAGTATACCAACTGGGCTTTGCGTTTTATAAGTATAGATTTAAAAGTAATCGTAAATAAATTATTTTTATAGACATTATCGATTCTAACAAATTAATTGGTGACGAGCTTTCAATAGCACTCGAGACTACATACTCTACGGTGTTCAAAGTAGAAGTCACTTCTACTTTGTACACCGTAGAGTCAACAGTCACTTCTACTTTGAACACCGTAGATTCAACAGTCACTTCTACTTTGAACACCGTAGAGTCAATATCGGCCTGACGATGATAGTTTGAGTACCATTGAAAGCTAGCCACCGATATTGTCTTTAAAAATAATTTATAGTATACTATTCTGAGAAAGCCAGACTAGATGTTAAAAATCCCGGCCCCTTCCAATAGTGGTAAATATCTTAAATTCTCGAGGATAAATTTCCATGGGTTGGCTGTGTTTGAACCCATGCTCTACCAGTCAGCGTCTTACCACTACACCGCCAACTCATCGAGTACCGCAGATAATTCTGTTGAATTCATAAAAATCATTTACCGTACATCCGTACAAGATACTTTTTCAACAAATCAGAGTTCTCCATCCTACCGACATAATGTTTATCGTTGTCAAACGATATTTTTTATCGTGACGTGTCGAGTGGGAAGCTATCGCACAGGGGCGTAGCAAGGGTGGAAACTGGGTGAGGGGTAATGTGTATGAAAATGCCGAATCACCACTGCAATTTGCCGGCTGCATTAATACCATATATAGGAATGAAATTCTTAAAATCTTTGTGTGGGTATGAATTATCACTGAATTTTATTGTGAAATTGTTGATTTATATAAAAATGCTGTAGTTGAAGTATAATAAATTTAACATAAAATCTTGTAAGAACAATATGCACTCAAAGTTTTGCCTTATTCCCCAATATTAATGTCGGACATTTTTCAAAATATCCGATTTAATCTCCATGAACCGAAAAAATTGTTTCAATCAAAATTCACAATTTTATGGATGTAGTATTGTATCCGCGACCGACCAATAAATGTTAGCGAAAGTTGGGGGGGGGTGTAACCCCCCATGCCCCCACTCGCTGCGCGCCTGCTATCGGAATTAATGATAGGCTAGATATCGACGGGTCGATCATGAGTCGACTCACTCACGAGTCAACAAATCATCTTTTTGAAATGAGTCGACTTACGAGTAGCTTTTTTTTTGTTGACTGGTAAAGATAATAAAGGGAGAAATATTTTTCCCTGTGTTTGTTGTTTACTGAAGGAAAATGTTCTTTTATTCTGCTGACGATTGATTGTGATGTCTTTTTAATGTATTCATCGAAGTTGGGGACGTTTATTTGGTAGATGCCCCTTTTGTCAATTGGTTTTATTATGTCTTTCTGATCAAAAAAGGTGTTCTCGAAAATTGTCACTCGATAAGAGTCGAGATCGAGTCGACTCATATTGGTGAGTCGAGTCGAAAATCCCATTCCTAATCGGAATAATATAAATAGTACTTTAAGCGTAAATTACATGTTTTTCCCTCATCAATCCGTAATTCATTTTTACTTACTCCGTTAGAGTTGGATCGTGCCCCCCTCAACAGAAAACCTATATCCGCCATAAACAGTGTGAGCGTAATCACATCAACACGAATATACTTGAATGTCCTTGTCCCTTTGCCTCGCTCTCTCTCTCTCTCTCTCTCTCTCTCTCTCTCTCTCGTTCCTGAAGGTCGTTGGTCATGCTATCACGCGGATGACTCAGAATATATTTTGTTTTGTCATATAATACCTATTTAACATGGGGAATACCCACTTCTTCTTGTGTTGAGTTTTAGAATTTCATCATCCTCCTTCTTGGTGAGATCAAATATCTTCCTTGTTCAAGCTGGTAAACATCTCTCCCAATATCATGACGCATGTTCATTCATAAAATTCCAACTTTCTCTAAGTTGTTGATGTTTGTTTGTTTGACGTGTTGTTTTCTCTAAGTTTTTCATGTTTGTTTGACGTGTTGTTTGACATTTCCTTGGGAGTTTCCCCAATAACACGTGGGGCTGAACTTTGTTGTTATATTACTTTCCGTATCCTTTAAAAAGGAAAGTAGACTGAAATTTTCGATGTAAATCTGACATTGAAAAACAAGTTTTGAGGTCCCCAGAGTTCAAATTTTGACTTTCATCATTTGATCCGTGTGTGTATGTATCAGTCTCATGGGCGTACGCAAGGGGGGGCCCATAGGGCCCGGTCCCCCCTTAAAATTCTGGAAAGATACACTAGATAAAATGAGTTTCAAACGATATAGGAAAAAGAAAAAATTCTTTGAAATAAGCCATGTTAAATAATGTTAAGTACATTTTTAAAAGTTTTAAAAATGTACTTTCAGTATCGCTGTCTAAAAGAAGAGCTAGAGATTTGAAATTTTGTATGTATGTCCTATTTGGGGTCTCAGTCAGCTCCGAAACTTTTGGGTTCAATCAAATATACCGCCGGCGGTTTGTCCCGCTTTAAAGCGGTTTTCATTAATCCTGTCTAAAAAAGAATGGTAAGAGCTAGATACTTCAAATTTATTAGGTATGTCAAATTTAGGGTCTAATTACACCCCAGATTTGGAATCGTCACGAGAACCTTCTCCATCAAATTTTTTGTCCCCCCCCCCAAAAAAAAAGGTTCATTATGTACTATGTACATAAGACAAGTAAAGGTAAATAAAATAGATTTTTTTAAAAAAAATTAAATGTCGCCCCCCCCTAAGCAAAATCCTGCGTACGCCCATGATCGGTCTGTCTGTTAACAAGATATCTCAAGAACGGTAAGTGCCAGAGGCTTGAATTGAATTTTGGTCTGTATGTTAGTTGTATATCATGGGACGACTTACGAAATTTTTGGTTAATCGAATTTACCGTTGGCGGATTTTTTTCGCCTGGTTTCTCCAGAAAACGTGTTTGGCATTGAAAACTCGACATCGAATAATTCAGCCTATTAAAATACTTTCTTCTTCTTTTTATACAGGGTGTCCCAGTTTACGAGGACAATAATTAATGTGCTGATTGTAGATGTCAATACCTACCAAAAATGATCCCTTCAACTTTTTAATAAAAGCTTTGTTTTTGAGTTATTCGCATTTTTCATTTTTTTACACGTGTACGCCTGACGTCACAAATATGTTCATAACATTCTTGGACATACTTTTTTTGAAAATTTGAAGATATTTTTTGAACACATGGAAAATTTCTGTTCAGATAAAATTACTTTCATGACCAGAAAATTTGACTTAGTGTCACGTTTTTGAGCTAACTTGATTTTTTTTTTTTTTTTTGATATTTTTGTAAATTTCAAAAAAAGCAACGGGACTCTCCCACGGTTGGTCAACATTGTTTTTTTGGGACAAAAACGGAAAAAATATCCTGATGTTA
>CM022883.1:4314658-4329331 GCA_012654025.1 Pachypsylla venusta
TATATATCATGCTATCTCTCTCGCTCCAATGTATTTCTTATGGGGATTGTTTACTTTTCGCGATTTCTACCCCTTAAAATTAAAATTTTGCAAAATCCTTTCTTAGTGCACACTTACATGATGCAGCGAAGGTCCCTGCCAAATTTCATGTCTGTAGCATTAATAGTTTCGGCTGTACGTTGATCAGTTACTCAGGACATTGCCTTTTATATAAAAATGTAAAATACGTGATAAAAAAAACTGCGTTCCTTCCCATATGTGGACAAAGCAGACGAATCAGCAGAGTTTTTTTTATGAAAGATTTTTTCTTTCAATTAAAAAAAAAAAAAAATGTAGGCAATGACTTACATATTGTGCTTGTAATGATGTGATGTGATATTATTTTTATTTGTTGAATACACCATACAATTGCACTATTTCTAAAAAAAAAAAAAAANAAAAAAAAAAAAAAAAAAAAAAAAAAAAAAAAAAACATGGAAATACGTGGTTAGGTTAATGTGGGTAGCTGGTTTGCAAGTCTCCAGCAAATGGAGAGTAAAAACCCTGTCTCGAATGACCAATAGATATTAAAAGAACGTTGAGCCAAAAAAAACTTATATCTTTGTAGAGTTTTTTTTTTGCCCACAGTAGCTTGTGCACTTTTTACTAACACTAGAACTGCATGTTAGGCGTAATTAATTTTTAACTAAAATCAATACTTCGTTCAATTAAAAGTTGTAATAAAATTTGTTGTTTTTTAATTTATTTTTCAGTCCCGTGCAAGATGCTCGACGGTAAAGCAGTTATTGGATACCTCTCATGGCGTGAAATCATTAGCAACAGCATCTGTTCCGATGCAACCGCTAAATCAACACCAACCCACTTCAATTATTTTGGGTCAAATTTCACCTCAAATTGCGGCGGAAACAAATTCTACAGTACCGCAAACTGCTTGTCACCATCACAAACCGGAGACATCATTGGACTGGGAGGAACAATTCGTAGATCTCACATCCTATTGCAGCTCTCATACTCCGATGGCACTCATTCCGGATGAAGATTTTGCTGTCACTAGTCAAGCAACAGGTACAATTGTGTTCAACTATGTCTGACCTTAGAGGCTTTCGCCTTTCTATGTGGAATAATGAGTAACTAAAGTGGCTCTCTCATAAACTCTCCATCCCTATGCAAACAAACAGTCTTCATCTTTTTTAACTTCACCTTTTCCAATTTTAATTGGGGTCGTCAAAAAACTATTAAACTTGATGAAATCGTTAACAGCATAATATAACATGCCGTGCTGAAGAAAAGATCCAATCAAGGAAGATCTTTTTCGAAACAACGCATCTCGGTTCACAGCCTTGGATAATATTTTATAATATACCTCATAGTATGTGAAATATCTCATCCAAGAATCGAGTGCGCGGCACCATACCCCTCAGTGCTGCAACATTCCCCTTCAGGATGCAAATCAAAACCAGTCAACTCTTTATTAAATGGTAGCCAGCCACTTTACCATTAAAGTTAAACACTGTTGGGAATGGTGCGTCAGTTTCCTCTGCTGGTTTAGCTGTTGTTGATTGTAGCGAATCTACAGTGAAAGCTATATCTTAGAGTAAAGAGACCATCGTGAGAATGCATTCGTCCTCATGATGGCCGGTTCTACGCACCAGGACGACTTTGAACGCATATCATCACAGTTCCAGCCAAGGGATCTTCTCGGTAACCTCATATGAACCTGTATCTACCATTTTTCCAAACCTGAACCTAGAAAAGGGAAAATTGTTAATTTTAAGAGGAAAAGATTACCGCAGGGTGCAAAAATGTGACAACGCATTGAATAAGAGCCATTAGTGATATTAATGTTTAATCTTTTCTCTCTTCTTTTTTTTTAATTCCAGAGCAGCGGAACGGCCCTGATGTGTTCTTTGGAAACGATTCAATTGGAAATGGTCTCGAGATGATGTTGGTGGACCAGCCTTCTTATGATTTACTTTACAAAGATTCACCAAGAGGTGAACTTATTGATAATAATGACGGCGGTGATGGTGAAGAAGGAAGTGGAGTTGGTGTTAGTGGAGGACTCAAGTTGAATGTAGACAGTGGACATGAAACAGCTGATCTGTTGAACACACCGGATGTAATCAAAGCTTTTGATGATGTAGAATCTTTTGATTTGATAGAATATGTTTTTAATGAGGTTAGTCACATCAAGTTACATGAGGACTACAAAAAGCTCGGTACGTTAGGATAACTGAAATATGATTTTCGAAATAAATTTGCACAATTTCTGGCGTTAGTCTATTTATTGCAGCAAAACAATTTGAAATAAACAATATAACAGAGAAAAAAAATAATAGCCGCCACCAATCAAAATGGCCGCTTTTGATATCAGTGGTACCGACTTCAAAAACTCGCCTTTAATAGTCTAATCATTGCAGCAAAACAATTTGAAATAAACAATATAACAGAGAGAAAAAATAATAGCCGCCACCATTCAAAATGGCCGCTTTTGGTATCAGTGGTACCGACTTGAAAAACTCGCCTTAAAAAAAACTTTCTATAGTATCACAATCACAAGACTCGTAGTTTTTGTCCTTTGAGTCAAATTCAGACTGTGAGATGACCTCATTCCATCATACAGTCTGAATTTGACGCCCCAGTGTGGTTGCAGAATAACTTATCACCAGCTTGTGATCTAACTCTTGGGATGCTAAACAGTCCCTTATATTATTTTGTACCCCCGTATAGTATCGCCACTGATTGGTAACAAGAAATAAAATCACTCATTAACAATCAAGTAGTCATATCTCCATTATAGAGTTCTTGAACCTAATCTAAGCCTCATATTGTCATTTTTCATCACCTCATACGTAACCAAACTGTTCAACATGAAATGGAATCATATGACAGAGTCATGACAGTGACGTGCAACGCACAGCCTCCCTCCCCCCTGACAGTGGGCCCTCCCCACTATACTATCTTATATTTATATGACTTGGTTAACCTGAACAAGTCAAGTGATAAGGCAATATTTGTGCACTATCTATTTGTAATCTTTATTGGCGACAGTTAGAAGTTCCATGGAATACACATGGATTACAATACTGACTTTATCTGAAGAGCTCTGTAAATACAAACTAGGAAGATAGCATATTTTATTCTAAGAATTAATAGGCCAAGTCCACCTAGAACTTTTTTCCATCCAAAGATCGTCTTCCTTTGGTTCCGATGACAACATCCCCCCTTATGTTTCGACTACGGAGCGATGTACTTTACTTTGATGGTCTTTGTCCAAACAATTTTGAGTGATTGGGTTCCCTGGTACGTAGAACCAACCACCTGGGGACATGAAAGCTTTAACATTAATGATTGCTAGAATTTGATAAAACTTGTTTGTTTTTTTCAGGATAAGAAGCCAAACTTGTTTGAATTAGACAAACAAATTGAACAACAACAACAGCAGCAACAACAACAACAATACAATACAACTCAAGATTCAACATCAAATCTATCTTTCTTAACAAAATCAAATCTTTCTAATCATCATCTGCAAACAACCAAATCAATTGGAAAACAATTGAATACAACAAAACCATCATCCAATAGCAATGCTGGAAATATTAATAAACCAAAACAAATTGCAACCATACGTCCAAAACGTATTAAACAAAAGAAAATGTTCAGTGATTATATTTACGATAATATTATATCAATTAAAAAAGAAGATCAATATGATGACCGCGATGATAACAATAGTAGCGATGACTATCTAGCAACTATCAAAACAACAAAACCGAATAAGAGATTACTAACATTACCAGCAAGAAAAAGAAACATATCTTGTTCTTCATCTTCAACTATTGGAAGCACTTTATCAAATAAAAAAAGACGTTTAACAGATGATGAAGATATATTGGAATATGAATCTGGTAAATATAGAGAATTAAGAAACAGAAATAACGAAGCGTCTAGAAGATCGAGAGCAAATAGGAAACAGAAAGAAATCAAAATGAAAGAGTATGCAGATAATTTGATTAATGATAATATTAGATTGAAAAATAAAGCAATTTATTTAGAACAACAAGTTGAAAAATTTAGGAGGTCTTTAATGAAAATTGTTTTGTCGAATAAGAAGAAAGATTCGCGTTAATATTCGTTATGGTCGCTCACACAAAATATTAGAGTAACAAGAAAATAAAATTCTCAGGTGAAAAAAAAATTCATTTGTTTAAATGCAGTTTTTATATTGGTGAAATCCTTTAGAGTAAATGTACTGATCCAAACAGCACAGTTAGAATTCAGAAGAAGAAAAAAATGTTCGTACTACATAATTTAATTCTTTAATTAATACTACATAATTTGAAGCTGTGTGTTCATATTGAGGTTGAAAAAATATGGTTCTCAGAATACCAAATTTCCAGTCGTAAATCGAGTTTTAGATTTTAAAGAACAAATTTGGTTCCATTTTTATTTTTCATTAATTTGTGTAGGTGTACCTTCTGTACTGTGCATCCGATGATGTCTTACAAGTTCTCTGATGTTATAAATCTATGATCTTAAAACCTCCTACAAATATTTTAATAAAAAAATGGACAATTGTAAAAAAAATAAGAAGGTACCTACCCTTGTCTTTCAATCCTTTCTTTGCTAGTTTTCGGTTCTTTCACATTTACTCATTCACCTATTTGATTATTTTTTTGTGCAATTTCCGTTTGTCTACTGTCTCGAGTAATAGTACAAAACAGTTTAAATTTTGATTATTTTTTGGTTGATATGTTGTGTTTGTCAAGTGATCTTTTCAATATTGATTACCAAGATTGAAAGATCAAATAAAATTCTCGTACCCCTATTTTTCAATATTTTTACGATTGGATTCAATAGATCGCTTTATTTTAAACTAATACTTCCTAAGGAATTTTCAATATTGTTTAACGTCTTCCTTATAGGATAAGGATCATCAACAAAAAATAATTGTTCTGATCTTTCCAAGAGAAATATTCTTATGTTCAGCTATATTTTTTTTAATTGAACACCTTTAAAATTTGGTTAATTTGAGTATTTTTTTCTCCCTTGACAACAGCAATCAAATGAATACGTATTCTCAATTTATTGCAAAAAAGCTTTCGTTTGAAATTTAAATAAAAGATTTGTACAGAATTTGAATTATTAATTTAATATATATTTGTTTTGAATATAAATCATTTTATTTATTTATTTTTATCTTTTTAGAAGTATTGTAGAATTTTTAGATGTTGTTGATTTTATTTTAGAGAGAAAAGAGTATGTTCAGAAATAATTAGTTATTACATCATAAATATTTTATAAAATTAAGATTACATTACCCATTTATAACTTTTTTAAAAAAATTGATTGATTTTCTTTGTGGTGAAAAATAGTTTTCTATAATATTACAATAATTGTAAAATAAATACAAATATTCATCCTTACTTATACAAAAAAAAAGAAAAAAAAAATGCTTTTAAAAAAATTGTATAGATAAGATTTTATCCTAGCATTATTAATTTTTAAATCCTAATATCTATTTTTTTTATTTTAAGTAATTTCTAATTTTAAGATATCTTTTAAATTAAGTACTATTTTATTATATTCTTTAATTTGGACTAAATGACCACTTGAATTGAGATCCTTTATTGATTGGACTGTTTATGTTGATATACTTATGTACCACGAGGTATACAGTATTCGTGAGCTGAATTCCTCTTTGGGTACATGAAAGCAAATTCACCTCAGCTTTAACCTGAGACTTTTTGATTGACCACAAAATAGAATTAATGTGATAGTGGATTGCTGACTTACATCTTCGTGTTTTATAACGAATATTGTTTTCTATTTATTCTTGTTCTTATAATAGCACATATAGACTGCACTCTCAGTACAGAACCTTCCCACTCAATATGAAAATGTTGAAATCAGAAAAATTAATAATAAAGAAAATACCTTCCTAAACAAATATAATTTTTATAACATTTTAGACAATTTCTTTCATTCCTTACATATAAAATTAAAGAAATGTACGCCTTTAATTCCAACATACGTGTGCTATTAATATCATATATTATATTTTTACTATTTCACATTACTAAAAAAATAAGTTTCTTATTAATTTTAGACAACTATTTTCTGAAGATATTCTTTTTTCTAATATTTATAATTAAAGTTATTTTATATTGTTTTTGGTAAAGTAATAATTATATTATACATAGATGTTAGAATTTAAGATTTTTATTATAATTTGTCTAAGTTTTATATCCATCAAAATTAATTTTTACTTTCTTTTCTCTCTTCTTCTCATATTCAAAGTTCGTTTTTAAAATCGACAGCCAGTTTTATGGTTTTTACGTACCGTAAACTGGGGTTATTTTTATTCTTAAGAGTTAAATTTTTAACATATAAAAATAATATTAAAACCTTTCCGATGTGTATATTATTCGGGATTACTGTATATTATTCGGGATCCATTGAGTTTTAAAAACTCAATGTGTATATTATTCGGGATCCATTGAGTTTTAAAAAGGATTCGTATAAAAAGGATTCTTTGGGAGTTTATTTAAAAAGAGAAACCATTTCAATTATTGAATATGATTCCAAAACAGATTGAATTTTTAATCAAATATAATTGTTGAGACAAGAATTCAGCCCTCTTTGGTTAGTATAGATAAATGTCGTTCTATTTTAGAATCACCTTCCTACTCCCACTCCAGTTTATTGGTAGATACATAAATATTTTATTGTAAAGTAATGCAAGGTGTCGTATAAGTGAGGACCATTTTTTTAAAAAAATAATTTATATTTTTAAATCCTTTTTTCAGATTATTTTAATAAAAGTAGATGAATTTAATTTTGAAAAAAATACGAACGAACCAGAATAATATTATATTTTTTTAATTGCGGCCGTGGCTTTTACTCACTTCTTTTGGAACTAGAAAACAGACACAATATAATAATTTAAAGATTTTAAAGCCTTCATACGGAGAGAAGGATTGAAGAATGCCATGAAAAGGACTCAAAAATGATCATGTCAATTTATTTTCCATAATATCTAGTATTCTTAACGTACGCTTTTAATATAAACTAAAATAATTTTATAAAGCTAAAAAAAAGAAGAAGAAAAAAAATTGGTCATTACTTTATGCGTCATCCTGCAGGTACTCAGGATAGAGTATAAAAAATAATAATGCCTACCTTGGTAGGTATTGAAGATTGTGATATTATTTTATTTGTAGAAAGACACTTTTCATTTTTTTTTTTTTTAATTATATTAAATATGACTGCGCCAGTTTTTTTTTTAATATATTTTTGTACATGGGGGAGTCTAACTATATTAATATTTCAGATTGAAATAATAATATTTGAAAAACAATCATTTACCAAAATAAGACAGTATTTATAAAGATTTTTTTAATTTAATTAATTAATTGGCCAGTCACTCCTAATGGAAATTATGTATTTTGATAACTAATAGTAATATTGCTCCCCCTCTCCCCACTAAAAGTATCCAGTAGGTACCAACACTTGGTATAGAAATGAAAACTTTTTGTAATTTTTATTTACTGTTGGTACTTATGAACTATAATCTACTAGATCTGTTTGGCAAACTGTCAACAAAAATTACGATTCATTTTAGAGAAGAAAAAAAATCCGAAAATCTTATCATACCCTAATGTGGTATACAAATTTGGGCTTGCCGTTCTAACAAAGCCCTTGTCTGGACTTTTAAGGGTGCTCGCAGACTGCCGCATGCTTACTTATTACATAGTACACATCTTCGCATATATGCAAGAAAAAACAAACAAAAATACATGTTCTAATGGAAGTGCACAGATCGAGCGATTTGCGGACTCCCATAAGAACCTGTGTATTTGTTTTTCTTGATTGTAAGCGAAGATATTTGCTATGTAATAACATCTCAAAGTATGCGACTGTTTCAAAGCACCCAAACCTCATTACGAATAATTAGCTTAACATCGTTGTTACTATTAGTTGCATGGTTGCTATATCATATAGCAAACCCAAAAAAGAACACAAACCGTTTTAAAAAAGATCCTAATAAGTCCGGACATTATTTAAATAAAATTTACGACCCGTTACCACTTCAAGATTTTTTTTGTCGTAGACGATAAAAATAACACATTGGCGGGCGGTTGTGTCCCCCGATGAAAATAAAACATTGACGGACGGTTGTGTCCCCCACCCCCCAATAAAAATTACACATTTGCGGGCGGTTTTGTTCCCCTTGAAAAAACCGTTCATAACTCATCAGTTTTGTTTTCACCGACTATTTAAGAAGATTGTTGATTTCTTCATCATAGATGAACAGCCGTGGGGCTGGTTTGCAACAACTCGTCCTGAGTTGTTGATACTTGACAATCCTCACGGATAATGCAGTAGCTTCTCCTTGCTTTCTGCATGGGTAATGGAAAAGATATCGTTTCCGATCCTTCCTATATGAGCCTTTTACGACCAGCATGGATTTCCTGTAGGCGCCTTTTACGACCGACATGCCTTGGAAGTATTTTTTTAAGTCCCCCAATCCACATGGGACTGATGATTTATGAACTTTTTTTTGAATAGAGACACAATTGGCCATCATGTTCTTCTGATTGTTTAGTGGTAACGAAATGTTATGGGTATGCATAGTTTCATTTATTTTGTACAGTGTATGAACGACTTCACATGACCTGTAATGTTATAGACATACAGTATGTCTCAAAAGTCCTGCCCGGTGCCCATAACTTTGGAACCGCTTGGAATTTTTGAATTCTGTTTGTTTCTAGGGATAGAAAAGAGCGCATGGCCATTCGAATGGTAATATCAGTATCCAGGTTCGAATCCCGGAAGTGGCTTTTTTTGACACAAAGTGTCGATTTCTCGGGAAATTTAAATGGAATGGTGCAAATATTTTTTTGAAGAATAAAAGTGTTAATAAAATAAGGAATATTCTCATTTTTATTTTTTCAAAAAAATGTTCAGGGGCGGAGCCAGAGGGGTTCAAATCCAAAACTTGTTACACCCTGTATAACGGAAACTAAATTTAATTTTGATGTAGGAATTCTTTGAGTGGCTCAAAAAAGGTTTTTCATCTACATAAGTGATAAAAATACCAACTTCTAAATCTTACCAGTGCCGTAGACCTAGATAACCAAATCTCGTATTTCTCTGGCTCCGCCCCTGATTATTTTTTTGAAAAAATAAAAATGGGAGTATTTTTTATTTTGTTCACACTTTTAAATTTCCCGAGAAATCGACACTTTGTGTCTAAAAAAGCCACTTCCAGGATTCGAACCTAGATACTGATATTACCATTCGAATGGCCATGCGCCCTTTTCTATCCCTAGAAACAAACAGAATTCAAAAATTCCAAGCGGTTCCAAAGTTATGGGCACCGGGCAGGACTTCTGAGACATACTTTATGTCGCTAGATTTAAGATAATTTTGCTGTCTTTGAATTGATTAACAATAATTCATGTAAACAATTAAAATTTCAATAAAAAAAATGTGCATCGTTTTAAGAAACAAAAAGTTTATAACACCCAAAAAATAATTCATGTGCTGTTCTTATTTAAAATTTTCTCCGAGAGATTGATTTCATTGATCATCACAAACTTCCATGACCGCTTTATCCAGAATAGGTCCGCTGTAGGTGTACATATGCCAGATACTATCTTTTTTTTTTTTTTTTAATTTGGCTTAACGTCTCTTTAACATCTATTGGTCATTCAAGACGGGGGTTTTACCCTCCATTCGCTGGAAACTTGCAAACTAGCTACCCACATTGACCTCACCCAGTCTGGGTTGGGTCGGAAAAAAGAGCCAACTATACGTGGTGTTCCCAAGCGGTCACCCATCCAAGTACTGACCACGCCCGACGTTTTTTAACTTCAGTGATCTGACGGGAACTGGTGTATTCAACGAGGTATGCTCGTTGGCTCAGATATTATCTTTCAGACTTAAATCCGATATTATTTTGAACATTGTGAATGAAAATTCGGTTTTGATGATAAAACTTTCTGGTAAGTGTTTTGTTTTACTTTATTTTAAAAATAAATGATTTTAAGTTGTTTCTGCAATTAATGGATTTTAAACAATAAGGCCAAACGGACTTTGAGATCGATACACCATTACACCACTGATCAATTTGGCCATACTTATATAAAATTTTGGACATCGCTTTATAAACTGAAATTATTTTATTTTGGTCTCAAGAATATTTGTTTAACGGATTAACATCGAATTAGTAAACTTGCAAACCAGCTACCCACATTGACCTAACCTGGCCTGAGTTGACGTGGACACCCACATGGTACAACCTCGCTGGAAGTTTCTTAACTTCAGTGATCTAACGGGAACTGGTGTATTTAACGTGCCATAGACGATGGCTAAATCAGATAATATTGTGAACATTGTGAATGAAAATTCGGTTTTGATGATAATGTAACGTTAAAGAGAACTTCTATTGGTCATTCGGGAAGGGGGTTTAACCCTCCATTTGCTGGAAACTTACAAACAAGCTACCCCTATTGATCCTACCCAGCCTGGGTTGGACCGGG
Source organism: Pachypsylla venusta (assembly GCA_012654025.1). NCBI lineage: Eukaryota > Metazoa > Arthropoda > Insecta > Hemiptera > Aphalaridae > Pachypsylla > Pachypsylla venusta. The sequence goes on from CM022883.1 coordinate 4,325,209, forward strand.
AATAGCCAGCATTAAGAGGCGCGAACCTGCGTGGTCACCCTCTCAGTAAAACCTCGCTGGACGTTGTTTAACTTCAATGCTCTTACGGGAACTGGTGTATTTAACTGGTTATTTAGACGCTGGTTATGCAGTATATTTGAAATCATTTTATAACTAGTAACTTCGACTGCAGAACTTCTCATTCAGTCTTAATGAACTATTTGCTTGTTAACGCCTAACATTCACTATACAAGTATGCAACGTGCATAACTTAATGGAATACTATTTCTCAATACATACAGTTTAACGTACAACCTAGCCAACGATCATACCACGTTGAATACACCAGTTCCCGTCAGATCAGTGAAGTTAAGCAACGTCCAGGCGTGTTAAGTACTTGGATGGGTGACCGCATGGGAACACCACGTATCGTTGGCTTTTTCCGGCCCAACCCAGGCTGGGTGAGGTCAATGTGGGTAGCTGGTTTGCAAGTTTCCAGCGAATGGAGGGTAAAACCCCCGCTTTTAATGACCAGTAGATGTTAAAGAGACGTTAAGCCAAATTAAAAAAAAAAAAAAAAACGTACAACCTCGCTGGGTGTTAATTAACTTCAGTGATCTAACCGAAACTGGTAAATTCAACGTGCCATAGACACTGGCTAATAATGTTTTTTAAAATATGTGCGCTTCTGTCCACTCGTTTTTTTTCGCTTATAGGCACTAGGATAAACAACTGCGCACGTCGTAAGCCTCAATTTGCCCCCAAATCTCGAGTTCCATCCATTGGCCGTGAGTGTGCCTGTCTCTCTGTGAACAAGATATCTGAAGAACGGTAAGAGCTAGAGACCACGAAGCTTTTGGTTGATATAGAAGTTACGGTTGGCGGTTTTTCGCACAAAAGAAGAATTTCATATACAAAAATTATAATTAGGTAATAATTATGATTGTGAACTAGAGTATGGAATTGTAAAGGTCGAGAGGGGCGGCAATATTTGAATAGCCTACAGGCGGCAAATGTGTAAAACCGCCACTGGGGTACCAATTTTCGGTTTATTATTTTCAATAATGACCAAAGGTTCATCGCCACGGAAAAAAATACCCCCCCCCCCTCAAAATTTGGTATTTTCTATGGAGTGGGACATTTTAAACTTTCAAAAGCGACGCAGTAAACGCTTTGGGCGTTTGCAGGAACGTCAAGACTATAGTCTGAAAATCGAAACGGCTGGTTACCCCCTAGCCACACTCCTTCTGGCGAATCCTTTTAATATTCTATGAGCGCGATCTGAACGAAGTTACTTGTGGGTGTGAACATAAACAGGTATTGATTTTTTTTTTTTTTTTAATTTGGCTTAACGTCTCTTTAACATCTACTGGTCATTAAAAGCGGGGGTTTTACCCTCCATTCGCTGGAAACTTGCAAACCAGCTACCTACATTGACCTCACCCAGCCTGGGTTGGGCCGGAAAAAGAGCCAACGTTACGTGGTGTTCCCAAGCGGTCACCCATCCAAGTACTGACCACGCCCAACGTTGTTTAACTTCAGTGACCTGACTTATTGAATTTTACTTATTATGCTAACGATATTATCTCATTATCAGATTAACAGTATTAGGGAATGGAGTGAGTCACGTGACGTCACATCAGTTGACTAACATTTTAGCAATATAGCTCGACTGATAGTCAAATCGATTCGGTGACCAGTCTATTGATAACTGTGCGATGGTGAGGAGAAATCAAGACAACTCGTGAAATTATATTTCCTAAAAGAACGTAAGTAAAAACGATTTATTTTAGTAAATTTTAATAAAATAAAAAATGAGTAACTTTTTTTTAAATAAAAATTGTTAGCTATAATACTTATCTGTATATTTAAAATAAATTAAAACCAAACACTTATCAAATTTATTATTATTTGTGAAGAAACCCGAAGTTTCAAATAATTCAATTCATCCTCAGTCTAGTCGAAGGATGGAGGGTGTCTCGAGACTCGACTTGACTAGACTGATGATGAATCGAATGATTCGAAACTAGTTTCTTCATAAATAATTATAAATAGTGTTTTTGGTAAGTGTTTTGTTTTAATTTATTTTAAAAGTAAATATTTTTTAACACTTATAATTAGCATGTTATTTAAAGATTATAATACCTAGGTATCTACCTATTGGTTGTTTTTTCATTATTTTTTTAATATAAATTTCTATAAATATTTTTTGTATCAACTTCAAATAGAATGGAGAGTTACGAAAGCTTTCGTCTGTTACGACATTCTCAATTAAACTGTCTGTAACCTTAGCCGTAGGTGCAGTCAAAAGCTTTCCTCGGAGTGACAAGTTTTATAATATGGCCCTAAATTGATAGTGTACAAAATTTCATTTTTTTCTTTAATTTGTCTTTACGTCTCTTTAACATCTATTGGTCATTCAAGACAAGGGTTTCACCCTCCATTCGGTGGAAACTTGCAAACCAGCTACCCACATTCAACCTACCCAGCTTGGGTTGGGCTGGAAAAATAGCCAGCATCACGAGAGTGCGAACCCACGTGGACACCCACATGGTACAACATCACTGGACGTTGCTCAACTTTAGTGATCTTATGTGAACTGGTGTATTCAATGTGCCATAGACGCTGGCTCACTTGAGCGTCTCATTTCTTTTTAAAAAAATGTTCTGACCAAAAAAATTACATGTAATTTTATTAGAAAATAAAAACAGAAATTTTACAAGTGCGAGTGGCCACTTCGCTAATTTGTAGTCGGAGTGACAACTCACACCAAAGTGGAGTTTTGCCCTAAATTGATAGAGCAGAGTGTATTTATCAACATTTGCGGCCGCAAAATGCTGTTCTGCGCGCTCTTTCGTGAAAATCAATGAGCGTATGATTGGGTGTTAAAATAATTTATTGATAGTGAAAATTGAGCAAAGTGTATTTATCAACATTTGCGGCCGCAAAATGCTGTTCCGCGCGCTCTTTCGTGAAAATCAAGGAGCGTATGATTGGGTGTTAAAATAATTTATTGATAGTGAAAATTGAGCAGATTGTATTTATCAACATTTGTGGCCGCAAAATGCTGTTCCGCGTGCTCTTTCGTGAAAATCAAGGAGCGTATGATTGGGTGTTAAAATAATTTATTGATAGTGAAAATTGAGCAGAGTGTATTTATCAAAATTTGAGGCCGCAAAATGCTGTTCCACGTGCTCTTTCACGATAATCAAGAGAGCGAATAATTGGGTGTTAAAATAATTGATTGATAGTGGAAATTGAGCAGATTGTATTTATCAACGTTTGAGGCCGCAAAATGCTGTTCCGCGTGCTCTTTCGTGAAAATCAAGGGAGCGTATGATTGGGTGTCAAAATAATTTCGACCTTATTGTCTGATTCATTTGTTTAACTGATTCATTCAAAATGTGTGCTCTTTCGTGAAAATCAAGAGAGCGAATGATTGGTATGATTGGGTGTCAAAATAATTGATTGATAGTGAAAATTGAGCAGAGTGTATTTATCAATATTTGAAGCCGCAAAATGCTGTTCCGCGTGCTCTTTCGTGAAAATCAAGGGAGCGTATGACTGGGTGTCTAAATAATTTCGACCTTATTGTCTGATTCATTTTTGTTTCATACGTTATGCCCAAAGGGGTATGCCCACTCCCACTCAAGGTCAACTTTTTAAGAAAGAAAGGTCTCGATATAAGTACTCAATGAAAGTTCATAGTGTACCAGAAAGTGTCAATCATGGGTTCTTGACTCTGACAATGGAGCTTGCTGTATTGATTGATCGATATCTAATTTATCTTCAGCTTTGGTTCTTTCCGTATAAGGAAGTTACGAGTACTTTATACAAACCAATATATAGGGTGTTTGTTTTAGAGTGTCACAACTTTAAATTATAATAAAACAAGCAAAATATTTTTAATATCAATGAAACGGGCTTTATTGGATAGAAAATTTTATGACAATAATGTTTAAATATGATTTCGGCCATGTGGCTGCCAAGGCTGGCGCGTACAAGGCGCAATCTGGAACACTAATTTTCACAAAATTTTCGCAGCATTTGCGGCCATATTTCGCCAATAACTCTTCGAATGTTGATTTCCAGGTGTTCAATTGTCTCTGGTTTATCTTTTCGACTTGGCTGAGCAATTTATAAA
>CM022883.1:4340868-4402009 GCA_012654025.1 Pachypsylla venusta
GAGTAATTATTGTTGAAAATGATGAGTTTTATAAACGAAATGGCCGTCATCTTGAAAACCAAGCAAAAGCGGGATTATATATGTGGGAGTAATTATTGTTGGAAATGATGAGTTTTATAAACGAAATGGCCGTCATCTTGAAAACCAAGCAAAAGCGGGATTATATATGTGGGAGTAATTATTGTTGGAAATGATGAGTTTTATAAACGAAATGGCCGTCATCTTGAAAACCAAGCAAAAGCGGACTATACATGTGGGAGTAATTATTGTTAGAAATGGTGAGTTCTATTAACTACTAGCTGTTTTCCCGTGCTTCGCTACGGTTACGAAATTTAGAGTTTTGGTGGAACCGATCCCCTGAGTGAACACGGCTTCTATTTAGAAAATTCAATACTTTACTCTAGTACCTATATTAATTTTTGCACTGCGGAATACTTTCGTATTTCAGCTTTCTCGCTCATCCAGAAGTGGTAGTTCTCAATTCCGATTTTTGGTGGTGAAAACCGTCCAAAAATCGGGAAGAAACCGAAAAATTTCAAATTTCATATTTTTTGATTGGTTCTTATATACTATTTTGGGGGGTCCATTCTCGGTCATTTTTCGTTATCTCTTTTAGTTTGCCCAGAAAAAAAACCGTACTTAAAAGCGTCATTTATGGCGGTAACTTGCTCCCACTTGAACTTTCGATTTTTTGCTTTCTTATTACGCACCTACATACTACATAAAGGGATCTGTGTGCCAAGTTTCAAGTCTCTAGGTTTAGCCATCGTGGAGCTACGTTGATTATCAGTCAGTCAGTATTACCAACTGGCTTTGCGTTTTATAAGTGTAAATTGAATTTTTGCATAATTATGAGTTCCGATTAAAATTTTCATAGATAATTTCAGTGCAAAATATCGGAAATATTTTTCTCGAATACCTAATTTTCATCAGAAAATGCTTGAAAAAGTACGACATAAGTTTTTCTGTCTCACCCCTTATATCGGACATGAAATTTATTGTAGTATATTTTTTTTTTAAAGTTACCTTTCAAAGATTTGTCTCTAACACCATAAATAGACATAAATGTTTAACCAATAGAATTGCTTTGTAATGTTTGTTGATTATGTTGAGGACTTATAATAAGTATTATGAAACTTTCAAGTGATTTCTTTGACTGTCGCGTCACTTGTGTTGACAAAATCATTGATTTTCGTAGACACCGAGGGGAGCAAGCCAGCTTCTTTAGGTGACGGTTCTATTCCCGTGTAAATACACAAGGTTTGGTGTTAGGAAGGGCATCTAGCCCTTACAAATCTCTGTTTTAAACTAATGGAAAGTCAACAGAAAATTTCAGTTTCTACGCACTGATACTATTGGAAGCAGGGCCGTACCCAAGATTTTTTTTTTGGGGGGGAGGGGCAGTCAAGCCAGGACTAGCATTATCATGGAAGGTGATGTTATTATTGTTGTTGCTGTTGTTTTTCTTGTTGATGTTGTTGTTGTTGCGTTTTCCTTTTTAATATTATAGATCCCGTGCAAAGTAGAGTATATTTATTAAAAAAAAAAACGATTGAAATTTTGTGGTGGGGGTCTGGACCCCCCGGACTCCCTGGGTACAGCCTTGATGGGAAGAAAGGGAGGTTTATCATACCAGGAAAGGATACAGCTAAAGAGAGTAGGTACAAAACAAAAGGTTGTGGCATGGTAGAATTAAGGACAGAAACGCTGAACCCAAATAGAATTGGGAAAGGGTGTAGATAATGAAGAAGAAGAAGAAGTAAGCTCATCTTCTTTGGCAGTGTATCCGATCACAAGCGGGGCCGAATTTAGCTGTCATATTTGATTTTTCGTTGATAACTTAAGCTCTTTTTATCATCCCATAACACGAGGGGCCGAATTTTGCTGTCATATTTGATTTTTCGTTGATAACGTAAGGTCTTTTTATCATCCCATAACAGGAGGGGCCGAATTTAGCTGTCATATTTTATTTTTCGTTGATAACTTAAGGTCTTTTTATCATCCCATAACACGAGGGGCCGAATTTTGCTGTCATATTTGATTTTTCGTTGATAACTTAAGGGTCTTTTTATCATCCCATAACACGAGGGGCGAATTTTGCTGTCATATTTGATTTTTCGTTGATAACTTAAGGGTCTTTTTATCATCCTATAACACGAGGAGCCGAATTTTGCTGTCATATTTGATTTTTCGTTGATAACTTCAGGGTCTTTTTATCACCCCATAACACGAGGGTCCGAATGTTGCTATCATATTTGATTTTTCGTTGATAACATAAGGGTCTTTTTATCATCCCATAACACGAGGGGCCGAATTTTGCTGTCATATTTGATTTTTCGTTGATAACTTAAGGGTCTTTTTATCTCATCACAACACGAGGGTCCGAATTTTGCTGTTTTTTGACACCCTGTATTTCTAAATCAGTCTTGGGACCATAACACGAGGGGCCGAATTTTGCTGTCGTATTTGATTTTTCTTTGATAACTTAAGAGTCTTTTTATCTCACCACAACACGAGGGGCCAAATTTTGCTGTCATATTTGATTTTTCGTTGATAACTTGAGGGTCTTTTTCTTTTTATCTCTCCATAACACGAGGGGCCGAATTTTGCTGTCATATTTAATTTTTCGTTGATAACTTAAGAGTCTTTTTATCTCCCCCACAACACGAGGGGCCGATTTTTTTTTTTTTTTTACAACCCTGTATTTCTAAATCAGTCTAGGGAATATTCCCCCTGAGTTTCATACAAAACTTTGGAGTCCCCCTGTATGATCGGGTAGATTATTCCATTACACATCCATCCTAAATGAATGCAAGAGCAATGCCCGACATAGCCCCCTCAAAAAGAAAATCTATTTTAATCAAATGACGAGCTTATAGCATTGCAGAGGTGGAATATTCAACGGACGGTTACCAGTGTCCAGATGTCCAGTTATAAGAGAGCCCACTCGAACATATTATTAGTGGTACAGTGGTCTGTCTTCTGTATTTCCTGCTTAAAACTCCGCCCTTTTTTTAGCAGTAAATTTTATTGACAACCAGTTTGATTTAAGAGAATTTAAACTTGCACAACCCGCAATAATTTCCTCGTCAAGGACAATTGCAATCAGTGTGTTCTGTGTGTTGATTTTATATTGTTGGTCTTTTTGTTTTTTTTGTACCACGAGAAATCTTGAATGTCACTTTGGTATAGCCATATAAGGAGCATTCACACTAAGCAGTAACAGTGCCGTGACCGGCAAGTGATCTGATCCGCCCGGCAAAACAAAAAATATTCATATAAATTTCATATATTAATATATATGAAAAATATGCATATATATTATTAAAAAGATTAATATAAATTGATTTTTTCCGGTTTCTCCCCGATTTATGGCCGGTCCTCTCCACTGAAAAGAAAAATCCGAATTGAGAAGTACCAGAAAAAGTGAGGAAGCTGAAATTTAATACGAAGGTGTTCCGTGGTTCAAAAAGTCAAGGCCGTACCCAGGCTGGGGGTCCATGGGGTCTAGAATAACCCCCGAAATTTNAAAAAAAAAAAAAAAAAAAAAAAAAAGCAACATGTAAAACAAAAACAACATCACCATCCATGATAATCATTTTCAGGTGGTTTCAAACAAAAATCCAAACTTGAGAAGCTTTAATGTCGCAATCTGGAAACTGTTGTTGAATTTCGTAACCGTTGTGAAGCACGGGCAAGTAGCTGGTATTATATGACATGGACTTCGATTACAATAAATCTTTCTCTTTAAGTTTACCTTTCCTCAATTCTGATTGGGGTTGGCGTTGCCTTCCTTCTACTATGCCGCACTTCTACTATGGCAATCAAGACCGTACTCAGGGGGGGTCCATGGGGTCGAGACTCCCCCCACCGGAAATTTAATTATTTTTTTTATCCAAGACTTATGGAATATTGTAAGGTGTAACTCATCATCAAGACCACTACCACCAACAAAAACAACAACGTCAACAACAACATCATCATCAACAATAACAACAACATCATCATCATCAATAACAACAACTCCAAGAACATCAACATCATTAACAAGAACAAAAACTACAGCAACATCATCAGCAACAACATCAACATCACCTTCCATGATCATAATTTTCAGGTTTTAGACCTGGCTTGGCTGTCAATCCTTCGGACCCCCCCCCCGAAAAAAAATCTTGGGTACGGCCGTGCCTGACTTGGTAACTATCGCTTGCCTCGCAAAGTATCCATGCGCAGTAACTGCAATTTGCTAATTACTTTTCATCTTTGATTTGGAGCAGAGTTTTTTGAAATCTGGATGGCCTACCTAACACCAAGCCTTCTGTATTTACACGGGCTTAGGACCGTCACCTAATGAAGCTGGCTTGCTCCCCTCAGTGGCTACATAAACTGGTCGAATTGACGCTACAGACTGCAAGAAGTATAATATTGAAATAGTACTTCAATGTTTACCCACACTCAGTAAATTACCTTAAAAAATGACTCAGGTTGTTTTGCTAATCTTTCATTACATAGATGCGTAGGTCTCTTTCCTGGGGCTCTATCTCTGCTATACTTGGGTACACCTTAGCTCAGATAATCTGAAATCTTAGTGATACCAGATCTGCCCACTCTATGTAAATTATTTATGAAAATTTAAATTTTCTTACTCATTTTTACAGTTTTTTTATGGAATTGAGATGTATTGATATTTTATGATGTGTTTACTATAAACCAATGTTTCACATATTACTTCGCCAGATGTGGGAGATAGGGGAAGTATAAGGAGAAAATGATTTACAGTTCAGAGGAGTGCCAATTTGAAGATTGAATTCTACTAAATTTCATAGGTTCCAAGGAGTGTGAGAATGCATTAGCTTGAAAAATGCATTCCGAGAAGGAGAATTTAAAAACCTGCTTTACGGGGTGAGTCATTCATAAGGTCGATAAGGAACAAAGAAATTATTCTTTGTTTTTTTCAAGGCCGTACCCAAGATTTTTTTCGTGTGTGTGGGGGGGGGCGAAGGATTGACAGCCAAGCCAGGACTAACACCTGAAAATGATGATCATGGAAGGTGATGTTGTTGTTGTTGTTTTTGTTGTTGTTGGTGGTGGTGTTGAGTTACACCTTACAATATTATATAAGCCATGCATAAAAAAAAAATAATGAAATTTTCGGGGGGGTCTGGATCCCATGAACCCCCTGGGTAGGCTTTGTTTTTTTTTTTTTGGAAAATAAAAGAATGACCTTGAAATTTCTTTCGAAGGCTGTGTTCAAGGTTATTTCTAGGTAATTCTTTTATAGAATTCATATTTTTGAGTGCGGTCTTGAATTTTGTATTAAAAACATTTTTTTTTAAACAAAATCGATTATACTTACAATTTTAAAGATAATTTTGTCCTTGACGTCCTCTTAACTAAGAGATATCTGACATGTGTAGCAAAAGTGGAATATGTAGATATTCGAAATATTTGTGCATAAAGCCTTTTTTAAAAACATTGGCTTAACGTCTCTTAAACATCTATTGGTCATTCAAGACGGGGGTTTCACCCTCCATTCGCTGGCAAATTGCAAACCACCTACCCACATTGACCTCATCCAGTCTGGGTTGGGCCGGAAGAATAGCCAGCATCACGAGCATGCAAACCACGTATACACCCACATGGTACAACCTAGCTGGACGTTGCTTAACTTCAGTAATCTAACCGGAACTGGTGTATTCAACGTGCCATAGACGATGGCTAGTATAAAGCCTTGATATTTTACTAAAATCACCATATTTATGTCCAAAGATTTCAAAATGGATGTACGGATTACATATGATTTATGTTCGATATCTTTTACTAAGAGCTCATCAAAGTTATCTCAAAAACTGTAAGTCAAATAAAAAAAAAATTAAATAATTTTTTTTTTTTAAATGCAGAATTCAATACTGCACTCTAAGTTCCTTAAAAAAATGACCTTGAAATAAACTTGAACACGACCTTTGAGGAAAATTTCAAGATCAATGAATAGTTTGCTTCGGACGTTTTTTTGTCGATCCGTTTTTGAAAAAATCAACTTAATTGAAATGACTCATCCTGTATCTTCTATGGGCATAGGGAACGAAATCGATTCCCGGTGCTGTTTGATGATATCTACAAGTTTTGTTACACCATTGGAAATATGTGACATCACCATTGGAAATATGTGATATCACCATTGGAAATATGTGATATCACCATTGGAAATATGTGACATCACCATTGGAAATATGTGATATCACCATTGGAAATATGTGTTATCACCATTGGAAATATGTGATATCACCATTGGAAATATGTGATATCACCATTGGAAATATGTGATATCACCATTGGAAATATGTGATATCATCATTGGAAATATGTGATATCACCATTGGAAATATGTGATATCACCATTGGAAATATGTGATATCACCATTGGAAATATGTGATATCACCACTGGAAATATGTGATATCACCATTGGAAATATGTGATATTACCATTGGAAATATGTGATATCACCACTGGAAATATGTGATATCACCATTGGAAATATGTGATATCACCATTGGAAATATGTGATATCACCACTGGAAATATGTGATATCATCATCACATTTTTCCTATAGCAAAATAATTGAAAACAAATAAAATATTTTAAACATTAAGTGAACGGTTCCATACCTTACATACTAACGGTTATATCTTACATACTGACAGTTCTAGCTTACATACTAACGGTTATACTTTACGTACTAACGGTTATACTTTACATATTGATAGTTATACCTTACATGCTAACGGTTATACCTTACGTACTAACGGTTATACCTTACATACTGACAGTTATACCTTACATACTGACAGTTATACCTTACATACTAACGGTTATACCTTACATACTAACAGTTATACCTTACATACTAGCGGTTATACATTACATACTAGCGGTTATACCTTACATACTAGCGGTTATACCTTACATACTAGCGGCTATACCTTACATACTAGCGGTTATACCTTACATACTAGCGGTTATACCTTACATACTAGCGGTTATACCTTACATACTAGCGGTTATACCTTACATACTAGCGGTTATACCTTACATACTAGCGGTTATACCTTACATACTAGCGGTTATACCTTACATACTAGCGGTTATACCTTACATACTAGCGGTTATACCTTACATACTAGCGGTTATACCTTACATACTAGCGGTTATACCTTACATACTAGCGGTTATACCTTACATACTAGCGGTTATACCTTACATACTAGCGGTTATACCTTACATACTAGCGGTTATACCTTACATACTAGCGGTTATACCTTACATACTAGCGGTTATACCTTACATACTAGCGGTTATACCTTACATACTAGCGGTTATACCTTACATACTAGCGGTTATACCTTACATACTAGCGGTTATACCTTACATACTAGCGGTTATACCTTACATACTAGCGGTTATACCTTACATACTAGCGGTTATACCTTACATACTAGCGGTTATACCTTACATACTAGCGGTTATACCTTACATACTAGCGGTTATACCTTACATACTAGCGGTTATACCTTACATACTAGCGGTTATACCTTACATACTAGCGGTTATACCTTACATACTAGCGGTTATACCTTACATACTAGCGGTTATACCTTACATACTAGCGGTTATACCTTACATACTAGCGGTTATACCTTACATACTAGCGGTTATACCTTACATACTAGCGGTTATACCTTACATACTAGCGGTTATACCTTACATACTAGCGGTTATACCTTACATACTAGCGGTTATACCTTACATACTAGCGGTTATACCTTACATACTAGCGGTTATACCTTACATACTAGCGGTTATACCTTACATACTAGCGGTTATACCTTACATACTAGCGGTTATACCTTACATACTAGCGGTTATACCTTACATACTAGCGGTTATACCTTACATACTAGCGGTTATACCTTACATACTAGCGGTTATACCTTACATACTAGCGGTTATACCTTACATACTAGCGGTTATACCTTACATACTAGCGGTTATACCTTACATACTAGCGGTTATACCTTACATACTAGCGGTTATACCTTACATACTAGCGGTTATACCTTACATACTAGCGGTTATACCTTACATACTAGCGGTTATACCTTACATACTAGCGGTTATACCTTACATACTAGCGGTTATACCTTACATACTAGCGGTTATACCTTACATACTAGCGGTTATACCTTACATACTAGCGGTTATACCTTACATACTAGCGGTTATACCTTACATACTAGCGGTTATACCTTACATACTAGCGGTTATACCTTACATACTAGCGGTTATACCTTACATACTAGCGGTTATACCTTACATACTAGCGGTTATACCTTACATACTAGCGGTTATACCTTACATACTAGCGGTTATACCTTACATACTAGCGGTTATACCTTACATACTAGCGGTTATACCTTACATACTAGCGGTTATACCTTACATACTAGCGGTTATACCTTACATACTAGCGGTTATACCTTACATACTAGCGGTTATACCTTACATACTAGCGGTTATACCTTACATACTAGCGGTTATACCTTACATACTAGCGGTTATACCTTACATACTAGCGGTTATACCTTACATACTAGCGGTTATACCTTACATACTAGCGGTTATACCTTACATACTAGCGGTTATACCTTACATACTAGCGGTTATACCTTACATACTAGCGGTTATACCTTACATACTAGCGGTTATACCTTACATACTAGCGGTTATACCTTACATACTAGCGGTTATACCTTACATACTAGCGGTTATACCTTACATACTAGCGGTTATACCTTACATACTAGCGGTTATACCTTACATACTAGCGGTTATACCTTACATACTAGCGGTTATACCTTACATACTAGCGGTTATACCTTACATACTAGCGGTTATANGCGTGTACGCTTCTTCTTGGCAACAAATAATTCGATTATCAAATGTTAATGTTTACGAAATATACCAATATTTATGATTGCTGTACAAGCTGAAAGTTCGCACTATATTTTAAAATCAGTGTCCTGCAATAGCCTTTGTCCCATATTAGTCCACTATCGCTAAACTTCTGATTTTGTGATGTGTTTGAAATTTTTTCAAAACTTTTAAGTTGATTTAGGTATTTATTATTCAGAAAAAAACATGAAAAATTTCATTATGATAATTTTCTGACCGGGCTTCTTAGGAAATCCCGGGTCTGGGGGATTCCCCCCATTCACCCCCTCTCGTCGGGCCTGAAAGGACTTATCGATAAAAAATTTCTCATTTTTGGAGAGTAAAGTCCAGATGATAATAAATAATCTTGTTATTGGGAAATAAAAAAAAAAGATTAAAACAAAAATGAAGCTATTTTTTTTCTTTATCCTAATCAGCGATATTTTTAAAAATTATCCTACATAGGTGTAAATAACGCAGAAAACAACCTTGTGTTACTGGCGTAATTATAGGATTGCAGTGTTTGTCATGGTTCTGGGAGCGCATGTCCATTATCAGGCTCCAAGAACAGATTTATGATGACAATTGAATACTTTAGCAGTATACTACAACCTATCTGGAGCTGCTGTCTCATACATCTGGCTAACCATCGGAAATGATGATGCCACTATTAAATGATGCTACTATTAAATGAATATAGAACTCTTGTTTCATTTTGGTTTATTATTTTCAATAATGAACCTTTGGAATCGTCACGAAAAAAAAAAATACCCCCCTCAAAATTTGATATTATACGTTTCAAGGTACCTACGTAACCGTTTGTCCGCGTACGCTAAGGGCACTTTTGCCACTTAGCGTTGACCGATTTGGATAGTCCCATCTGGGCTCTAATTGTGCCCCGAGACTGATTGGGTGCAATCGAATACACCCTTGGTGATTTTTGCCGCTTTTGAAGGGTTTTTAGTATTGCTGTCTACTGTCTAAAGGGAGAATGGTAAGAGCTTGAAATTTTGTATGTATGTCATACTTGGAGTCTCCGTTTCCTCCGAAACATGGGTTCAATCAAATATACTGCTGGCGGTTTTTAACGCTTTAAAGCGGTTTTCAGCCAACGATCATACCATGTTGAATACACCAATTCCCGTCAGATTACTGAAGTTAATCAACGTCGGGCGTGGTCAGTACTTAGATCGGTGACCGCTTGGGAACACCACGTATTGTTGGCTTATTTTTCCGGCCCAACCCAGGCTGGGTGAGGTCAATGTGGGTAGCTGGTTTGCAAATTTCCAGCGAATGGAGGGTAAAACCCCCTTTGGTTCTTACAATGTGCCCATCCCAGTTCCACATTCTTACTTTTCTCATTTCATCATTCCACAATATTTCAGGTCTACCTTTCCCTCTTTTCATCTCTGAACACTCCGTGATTAATCTCGCCCATCTTAGGTCTTTGGTTCTTACAATATGCCCAACCCAGTTCCACATTCTTACTTTTCTCATTTCATCATTCCACAATATTTCAGGTCTATACCTTTCCTTCTTTTCATCTCTGAGCACTCCGTGATTAATCTCGCCCATCTTAGGTCTTTGGTTCTTTCAATGTTTCCAACCCAGTTCCACTTTCTTACTTTTCTCATTTCATCATTCCACAATATTTCAGGTCTACCTTTCCTTCTTTTCATGTCTGAGCACTCCGTGATTAATCTCGCCCATCTTAGGTCTTTGGTTCTTACAATGTGCCCAACCCAGTTCCACTTTCTTACTACTCTCATTACATCATTCCACAATATTTCAGGTCTACTTTTCCTTCTTTTCATCTCTGAGTACTCCGTGATTAATCTCGCCCATCTTAGGTCTTTGGTTCTCACAATGTTCCCAAACCATTTCCACTTTCTTACTACTCTCATTACATCATTCCACAATATTTCAGGTCTACTTTTCCTTCTTTTCATCTCTGAGTATTCCGTGATTAATCTCGCCCATCTTAGGTCTTTGGTTCTTACAATGTGCCCAATCCAGTTCCACTTTCTTACTACTCTCATTACATCATTCCACAATATTTCAGGTCTACCGTCCTTCTTTTCATCTCTGAGTACTCCGTGATTAATCTCGCCCATCTTATGTCTTTGGTTCTTACAATGTGCCCAACCCAGTTCCACATTCTTACTTTTCTCATTTCATCATTCCACAATATTTCATGTCTACCTTTCCTTCTTTTCATCTCTGAGCAGTCCGTGATTAATCTCGCCCATCTTAGGTCTTTGGTTCTTACAATGTGCCCAACCCAGTTCTACTTTCTTCTCAAATTTTCTCTCCTACGTCTTTAATTCCTGTTGCTTGTCTAATCTTTTCTTATCTCTCTTTTCTTATGACGCAGTATAATTCCAATTATTTCTCTTTTCACTGATCTCAGGTTACTTATTCTCATTGCTTCTTTGTTCACTAACCATATTTCTCACCCATAAACTAGGGACAGCAAAACACAATCATGTTTAACAGTTTTTTCTTTCCTCTATTTCAATGTAAATGCCCATTTACACTGACTGAACATACACGAGCATCAAGCATCCAGCATTCGTGATCGTTGCTCGCAAGTTTCCGACGAGCACGAACACAAGCGAGCATTCTGTTCACACTGCTCTAGCATTTCTGAGAATCAGTTACTCGAGATCAGGTTCGAGCACGAACGAGCATTCGCTTCGTACATGATCGGCTCGCGGCGACTGTTTATACTGCATGAGCCTCGTACCGATGCTCGTCGTCACCTCTGTTCGCGATCATTCAACAGAATTCGATTGATTTGAGAATTGGATGTGAGTGGCTACATTGATTTGAGAATTGTATGTGAGTGGCTACATTGATTTGAGAATTGGATGTGAGTGGCCACATTGATTTGAGAATTGGATGTGAGTGGCTACATTGATTTGAGAATTGGATGTGAGTGGCTACATTGATTTGAGAATTGGATGTGATTGGCTTCGTAACTCCTGTAAACGACATTATTCTACTTTTTTTTTCAGATGTGGCCATTCCTTATTCTAGTCATTTTGTCAATATTACATTTGTCCAATTCAGTAACACCTTCACCAGCAAGATCGTCTTCATCCAGATCAGAAAGACCTTTATCAACTGCACGAGACTGTAATGGACCCGTTGCTTTTTCTGGAACTGGAGGACAACAACAGCAGTCAGGAATTGTAAGATTTAGGAAAACATTGGTAGATGTTGGTGTTGATTGGAATTTGGAGACAGGAGTTTTCACTTGTCACTGTCCAGGATTCTATCAGTTGTCGTTTACAGGAGTGACGGAGCCAAATGCAAAGTAAGTTTACGACCTATTCGGAATGAGGATGATCTGGGTGATGAATAATCAACGTAGAGATCAACAATCAGACCAAATAAACCAAACAATTCCTTCGCCGGATTGGGTTTGGTTAGCCCCGGACAGATACTATTAATTTTTTTCTGAGCAACTAACCTAACTTAAAATATGATTAATTGAAAGTAGAACGTTAATTTTCACGATTGCGGTGGGAAATATGAGAAAATTCACTTTTAAATGTTTAATTCACAATTTTATTGCTTGAAAATCGACGAACCTTTGGAGAATTCAAATGTTTATTCGGATTTTTTTAAAAGAGAATTTTTTGTTTTTTCTTTTTGTGTATTTAACAGGTTAGGTAACATGAAAAAAAAATTATTTTAGTTTTCTTCCGAATGATGCAAGAGTTTTTAGGGAGCGACTTTATGAGAAGAACAAGTTTAATCGAGGCATGGCCAATCAAAACGTTTCCCAACCTCAAAACGTTTCATCTTAACGCTTATATTGATAAAATAAACAAACTTGCAATGGACTTTTTTCATGTTGGTACAACTATGTCTGCTTCAGTTCAATATATTCAAATAATTCAATAAATACGGAAGAAAAAGGTTTTTTTCAAAATAAATTAAAATTAAAGTGAATTAATTAATCTCCCACCCTTAAAACGTTTAAAAAGACTTTTTAAATTATATTATACCACATTTTAAGTTTGTAACTTGCTCCAAAAAAAATTAATAGTATCTGTCTGGAACCGGTTTGGCGCAAAAACTTGGTTTGTATTCTTTCTTTTAGTTTGTATGTATTATGTTTTGATCTGGACTTACTTCCGATTGTTCTAAGTTAGCAAAATAAAAAAATAAAATAGTCTAATGGAATACTGTTCGTCTGGTGTGTCAGTTATTTAGTATTACCCAGGGTTCACCACGTGAAGGCAAACTAACATTGTAGTCATTGGAAATATCTAGATTACGAATTAGCTGTGGCTTGAGTGGCTTCGCCTTAATTGGCTCGGCGAAGCGGGAGAAAATCAAGCCCAACATCAGGAGAATGTTGATTTGTTTTATTGACGAGAAAGATATCGTTCATGTTGAATTTGATCCTTGGAGAGGGGGGGGGGGCGAAGAAACGGCCATCTTAAGGACGACCAAAAACGTTATGACAGCTATCACGCACACTCCGTACTCACATGATCTCGCTTATTTCTACTAGAATTTTTCAATTCCTGGAGAAAATTGAAATATGATTTTGTCCTCTTACGGCTTAAGGCACTGATGAAAATAAAAATGTACACTTTTGATGATTTAGGTAGATGAGAAACCGTTTTTCGAACACAATAAGGGAACTATATTTGTTATAATCTGATAGTCAGTACTTCTACCAATACCAGACCTATAGCCATCGAGGGAAGCCAGTCAGCATAATTAGATGACGGTCTGACGGTCCTAAAACCTTGTAAATACAGAAGGTTTGGTGTTAGGCAGGGCATCCAGGCGTTAAAAACACTCTGCGTCAAACCAATAATGAAAGGTCGTCAACAAAAGGCGAGTTGGTAAAAAAACTGATACTATTAATTTTTTTGGAGCAAGTTACAAACTTAAAATATTTTCAAGTAATAAAATTGTGAATTAAACATTTTCTTGTATTTCCCAGCATTTAATAGTGAAAATTAACCTTCTACTTTCAATTAATCCATATTTCAAGATAGGTTAGTTGCTCAGAAAAAAATTAATAGTATCTGTCTGGTCCCGGCGAGTTTCTCTCGAAGTTTCTATGGTGCTCTCACACATAGAGGTAAGCGAGGGTTACCTTGCCAGGAAAGGGTACAGTCAAATAGAGTAGGCACAGAAGATTGTGGCATGATAGAATTAAGGAAAGCAACGTCGACCCCAAAAGAATGGAGAAAGGTTGAAGTTAAACAAGAAGAATCCCTAAGAATTCCAGACCTCACTTCGTTCGGCGGGACACCCTCCTCTCATTTTCCTCACTTACCACGCTACACGCTAAACCAGGGGTTCCCAAACTTTTTGGTACCGCGCCCCCTTTCATGAAATGAAAGCCTCCCACGCCCCCCTTCCCTTTACATTATAAATTATGAATGGGTATGGGTGTTGCTGAATGCTATCTCATTCAAAACGCTAATGTGTTGCTGAATGCTATCTCATTCAAAACGCTAATGTGTTGCTGAATGCTATCTCATTCAAAACGCTAATGTGTTGCTGAATGCTATCTCATTCAAAACGCTAATGTGTTGCTGAATGCTATCTCATTCAAAACGCTAATGTGTTGCTGAATGCTATCTCATTCAAAACGCTAATGTGTTGCTGAATGCTATCTCATTCAAAACGCTAATGTGTTGCTGAATGCTATCTCATTCAAAACGCTAATGTGTTGCTGAATGCTATCTCATTCAAAACGCTAATGTGTTGCTGAATGCTATCTCATTCAAAACGCTAATGTGTTGCTGAATGCTATCTCATTCAAAACGCTAATGTGTTGCTGAATGCTATCTCATTCAAAACGCTAATGTGTTGCTGAATGCTATCTCATTCAAAACGCTAATGTGTTGCTGAATGCTATCTCATTCAAAACGCTAATGTGTTGCTGAATGCTATCTCATTCAAAACGCTAATGTGTTGCTGAATGCTATCTCATTCAAAACGCTAATGTGTTGCTGAATGCTATCTCATTCAAAACGCTAATGTGTTGCTGAATGCTATCTCATTCTAAACGCTAATGTGCTGCTGAATGCTATCTTATTCAAAACGCTAATGTGCTGCTGAATGCTATTTCATTCAAATTTTCTAAAATAAAATTAGGTACCTTTGTAAGAAAATGGTGTACATTTATATATTAACTAAATGATAATAACTCAACTGGTCTCGCATCTAGCTCCCTCCTTGGCTTGCCTTCACGCCCCCCCCCCCCCCCNATGGGGACGCCCCCCCCCCAGTTTGGGAACCTCTGTGCTAAACAATGCAAGCTAAATCTGTCTGATGCAATTTGCAGTCTTTTCACTTTTCAATGTCAAATGCTTATGGGCGAAACCTTCACTTCAATGTTTGGTGTAGTTAGTCTATACAACAGTAAAATTATTCTAAATTTAGTTCAAATATAATTCAGATCAGTGGCCATTGTATTAGAGGCGTAGTGAACTGTAGACCTCACACAATTTCGACGACTATATAAAAAGAGGGAGAGAGGTACCGTGGATTNCCTTTTAGACAGCAATACTGAAAACCGCTAAAAAGCGGCAAAAATCGCCAAGGGTGTATTCGATTGCACCCAAGTTTCGAGGCACAATTAGAGCCCAGATGGGATCTATATACCAAATTTCATCAAAATCAGTCAACGCTAACTGGCAAAAGTGTCCATCACGGCATACGGCGGACAAAAGTATTTTTTTTATTCGATTTTTGGATTCTATGTACCTTGAAACGTATAATAACAAAATTTGGGGGGGGGGGGGATTTTTTTTTTTTCGTGACGATTCCAAAGGTTATGGAAAATAATAAACCAAAAAGAGAAAAATCATTTTCAAAAAACAAAATATTGGGGGCCCTCCCCACCGAGGGGTGGAGGGCCCCCAAAACGTTCAAACCCGAAAAGCCCTTAACACCAACTATCACATATCAAAATTTTACGTTTCTGCAACAAACCGCTATAAAGATTTTTTTTTATCAACATCAATATGTTAATATATTTGCATGTTAATTCTTATGAAACTCTCACCCAATGCAACTATATGGACCCCCACTATATCAACACCAATTTCTATTTGCAGGTTAATTCTTATGAAACTCTCACCCAATGCAACTATATGGACCCCCATTATATCGACACCAATTTCTATTTGCAGGTTAATTCTTATAAAACTCTCACCCAATGCAACTGTGTGGACCCCCATTATATCAACACCAATTGGAGGGGGAAGCAATCAGATTATAACAAAGATAAACATTTCGGACCCCCATTATATCAGCACCAATTTCTATTTGCAGGTTAATTCTTAAGAAACTCTCGCCCAATGCAACTGTGTGGACCCCCATTATATCAACACCAAATGGAGGAGGAACCAATCAGATTATAACAAATATAAACATTTGGGATCAATTCGCTGTTTGGACCGAAGGACGGGGTTCCTTACAAACCGACACCAATGAGCATATAACAACATTTAGTGGATTCCGAATTGCGACAAAAAAATGAAAGTAGATCTATAAAAAATATTCCGGATTGTCGAAAGTTATCGATGATTGGCGATAGTGTTATCGAAAAATAAGTCGAATATTGACGAACGTAAACGATGAAATGCGAGTAGCTCTTATGAAACCAATCCTAGCTGTGAAGGGTTCTACAAAAGTTTACCAATCCTAGCATTAAAATAAGTCGAATATTGACTAAAGTAAACGAAGAAATGCGAGTAATTTTAATGAATGCTGTAGCAAGTGTAGTACCGTAGCTGTAGAAAATAATAGACATGGGTAAAGCTTGAATGAACGAGCTTTTTGGAATATGTTCCGTCAAGTGAAGGGTTCTACAAAAGTTCACCAATCCTAGCATTAAAATAAGTCGAATATTGACGAAAGTAAACGAAGAAACGCGAGTATTTTTAATGAATGATGTAGCGAGCGTATTACCGTAGCAGTAGAAACTAAAGGACATGGGTAAAGCTTGAATGAACGAGCTTTTTGGAATATGTTCCGTCAAGTGAAGGGTTCTACAAAAGTTCACCAATCCTAGCATTAAATAAGTCGAATATTGACGAAAGTAAACGAAGAAANAAAAGTATCACATTGGGATAAGCGAGAAAGTTGAAATTTTATACGAAGGTGTTCCGCAGTGCAAAAAGTAACATCTTTGAGTAAAATATTGAATTTTCTAAATAGGAGCCGCTTTCACTCTGGGGGTCGGTTCCACCAAAAATCTAAAATTGAGAAGATTTAATTTCGCGTTCTCGAATTTTGTAACCGTAGCGAAGCACGGGAAAACAGCTAGTATATTTATAAATTTTGTTCTTCAAAAACAATCAATCAATCAAAATCATACAAAACCAAGTTTATAGAACATCAGAAGTAATAAAGGAGTGAACTGAACCTTAAATAAAACGATGAACTTATATCGCAGAACAGTTCACTTAAGTGAACTTGAACTGTAAGAACGAATCCTTGAATTGAACGGTTCATACCCATTTCTAGAGAATTTACTAATCTCTACATTAGATATATAATTATGATGAATATTGCATGAACTGAACTGCAGTATGGAAATGTTAGCACCCTTAGATTGGATGATTCAGACTGAGGTACTGTTTGAGGGAAATTGGGTTCTGTCTGTCAAACTTATTAATAAATCTAAGCCAAACTTGGGTCCAAGAATCAATATTAAAGCGGAGATATCCAGTCTTTGCCGGGACAGAATGATTACCAAAATTGTCCTTCGGGCCGCATATTGTTACAGAGAAACTTTTGGCTGCCTCTCCTAAACTTAATGAAAACTTGATTCCAAGTGTCAGTAAACCAGAGATACCCAGTCTCTGCCCAATTAACAAAGGGAAGTACTGTATGACGTCATCTCGAACATGGCAAGGAACATAATCAAATGAAATCATATTGCCTGAGATGAACGTCGACAAGGATCAGATCAGTTTTGGAGAAAGAAGTCCTTAAGGGCTGAACGATTCCAGCGCCAGTTTCACCACAATTATGGGGTCTGATTGAGTTGTTACATCAAAATTCATAGAACTGTATGTACGCACAGAGAATCCAGAAATAATAGAGTTTTAAATATAGATCTAAATTTTACCCTCATTGATCTCAGTACTCAACCTAGGTTAGGCCGAGTATAGCCAACATGATTCAAGACCTAGATTTTAGCCTCATTGATCTCAGTACCCAACCTAGGTCAGGCCGAGTATAGCCAACATGATTCAAGACCTAGATTTTACCCTCATTGATCTCAGTACTCAACCTAAGTTAGGCCGAGTATAGCCCACATGATTCAAGACCTAGATTTTACCCTCCAACATGATTCAACACCTAGATTTTACTCTCATTGATCTCAGTACCCAACCTAGGTTAGGCCGTGTATAGCCAACATGATTCAAGACCTAGATTTTGCCCTCATTAATCTCAGTACCAACCTAAGTTAGGCCGAGTATAGCCAACATGATTCAAGTACTAGATTTTACCCTCATTGATCTCAGTACTCAACCTAGGTTAGGCCGTGTATAGCCAACATGATTCAAGACCTAGATTTTACCCTCTTTGATCTCAGTACCCAACCTAGGTTAGGCCGAGTATAGCCCACATGATTCAAGATTAGATTTTACCCTCATTGATCTCAGTACTCAACCTAGGTTAGGTCGAGTATAGCCAACATGATTCAAGACCTAGATTTTACCCTCATTGATCTCAGTACCCAACCTAGGTTAGGCCGAGTATAGCCAACATGATTCAAGACCTAGATTTTACCCTCATTGATCTCAGTACCCAACCTAGGTTAGGCCGAGTATAGCCAACATGATTCAAGACCTAGATTTTACCCTCATTAATCTCAGTACCCACTACCTATTACCCAACCTAGGTTAGACCGACTATAGCCATCATTACGAGGGTGCAAATCTACTTGTTACCCACGTAGAACTTCTCACGAAAATCCTGTGTTCTTACGGGAACTGGTGTATTCAACTTTTATTTTTTGGTTTAAATTTCGTCTCTTTAACATCTATTGGTCATTCGGGACTTGGGCTTTACTCTCCATTGCCTAACTTTATTCAGTTTGATTCATCCGGCTCAATTTGTAAATTTGATTGGAAGTAGCCTGTTTAAAAGCTGATATTTCTTGTAGACCATAATTATGTAGATTACACCAACAAGTCTGGTGTTTATGGAGGAATTACTGTTCCTCTATGACTACCAAATTTCACTCTAGGTTTTGTTGAAATATAACGTCCTACCAGTAAAATCCGTGTAGAATGTAGATATAAAAAAATGTTGCTTTCTCCTTTTTTTTTTGGTAGAAATATTTAGCACCCCATTACACGCGCTTTTGATTTTCTTGCGAGAACACGCGGAGCAGTATTTTGGATTTTTTTTTTTTTTCTTTTTTAATTTTCTCTTTTTTAATTGAAATTTTGCACACTGAAGGATGATAATTAAGTTTCCTATCAATTTATTCAACCAAAACGTGAATATCTATTATCAAAATAATAATACTAATGAAACTTTTTTTTTTTTCATAAAATTTAATTCGCACTATGACACTTATCTTCTTAATATATAAATCAGAAATTTGTGTGTACCTATGACGGGTTGTCTGTTACAATACCACAGCCCACAGCCCAAACGGTAGCAGATAGCGAAAAATTGATGGGAATGGACACCCCCAATCAAAGATAGCAACATAAGAATCGTAGCGAAGCGCGGGCGAAAGAGCTAGTACATATATAAAAGATACAACAATTAATTCTGCGTAAAGACATAACTGGTCATTTAGTCATTTGACGTGTTTTTACATCAATGACATACCTATTTCTCAAATATTGACTTTATTCTAATTCCCTGAAAAAAAATATTAAGGAAAAATCAAATAGGACAGTAAAATTCGGCCGCGCGGGTGTAACAAAGTAATTGTCAAGAGTCAACAATGTGGTCTCAAATTGACTCCTCCAAAACTGGCTACTTCCAAAATGTATTTGCAAGTTTCCATCACACCACTGTCTTGTGTTTGTATATCAGGAGCGTGCACAAAGTATGTTTCAATTATTTACAAAAATAAATTCTAGAAGTGGAATATTTCCCGCACAGACCGCTCTTGGGATAGCATATTGGGAACACTGTGTAAAGTTTTCAAAGAGCCAAGTTCTCGTATGTATAGCTAGTAGTGATATAGTGTTGCTTAGAAGTGGAATTGCCAGGAAAATTTTCATCCACTTGCTTAGTTTTTTTTTTTCTGATTCGGTTTTTGACTGCATGGGGCAACTCGGTGCTCACGAAATTCACGATGAACCGGTCAGTGAGTACGGGAATGTCGAACCAGATGGTCTGTCGTTTGGCGCATAAAGTTCTTGGGGGGGGTTGTGAGAACCTCCATAATGAATCCAGAATTGGGTGCCCTTCCACTGCGACGCAAGGAGACCCTGGTGACGCTTTGTTGATGACAGCGTCCGGCGTACAACAGACGAAATCTTTCTTCAACTTTTAACACACACATTGAGGTACGACAAAGGTCGATTGCAAACATTCTAAATGACTGTTAAGGGTTAGGGTACACCTTGGTGGGTGAAAGGTGGGTTTTATCGGGCTAAAAGAACCCCATTTCTGGGTCCGTCGTAGACGTTCTCACGACCTCCCTGGAACTTTGGCACACAAAACACACATTTTTTTTAACACTCTTTATTGAATTAACTTCAAACAAGACAAAGGCATAGAAAGAGTGAGAGAAAAAAGGGAAAGAAAGAAAAGAGAGAGAGAGAGAGAGAGAAAGAGAGAGAGACAGAAGTTAATTCAAAGTGCGGGGTTAATTGCTCAGAAATTCTTTTTTGTTCATCTTGAATTTGCGCACCGATTTGCTCTCAAAAAGTCGAAAACTGAATCAGAGAAAGCAATATCCAGGTGGACAAAACTTTGTCGGAAATCCATTTCAGAGCAACGCTACATGACTGCTAATTAACCTGGCGCAATGAAACCTTTACACAGTGTTCCCAACAGGTTACCCCATGTGTGTTTGTTGCGCAAAAATTTCCCGTGCGTATATTTAAAAAAAATAAAAAAATTGTTCAATCTTACTTTCTGCCCGCCCCTCGTAATATTTTCTTGTCTAATTTCTTCTTAGTCTATCCTGCTGTGAATGTTAGTTTTAATTTCTTTGTAAATTCCTCTTTGCATGACATCCCCCATCCAATATTCAAATGTTCATCACAATTATTTGCTAATAAGGCGACGTACCCAGATATATAATATGGAAACTTCCTTGTGGTGCAGTATTAACCATGGAGTAGTTGGTTATGTAAATATACATACTTAATAGGACATCTAGTTGAATGTTGTTGATTTCTCGGTTGACTAACCTCTCACTTATTTCAAATGATCTATGTACACCTATCTGTTTGTTGTTGTTTTTATATAAATTGCTCAGTAAAAGTAATATCTACGAACAGTTGATTACGAAGTAAAGTAGTTAATATTTGGTTTGGTTCTGGTATGTGATCACACCAGACTTGGGTTCTGCGGGACTCCATTATGACAATACTTAGTTGGTGGTTGGTGCCCGCAAATTCGGATGCGTCTTTTTCAGGAGGCACAAAAATTTTAAGTCTCTACGTTTAGCCATCGTTAAGCCACGTTGATTATGAGTCAGTCATTATAGCAACTAGGTTTTGCCCTTATAAAGGGTGTTCAAAATTGAGGTATCATTTCTTTTAACCCAGTCGAATAATTGTGGAACTTAGTGAGTTGAATAATTGTGGAACTTAGTGAGCATATGTAGATTGTAAATAGTGTATGTACTAAAATATTTTGTTTATTAGAAGTAATTTAACTATTAACTTCTTTGCAGCATCTGTTTTAAACTTCTTTGTTATACAACTTTGATCTAATTTTGAAAATAAAGTTATCTTATAGTGCAAGCATTGGTCAAAAAGGTGAAGAGCATTTTAGTATAAAATATATTTGTTAAAATAAATTTAAAAAATCTCTACCAAAAAATTTCTCCTTCTTCCTCTGTCAATCTTTCATTAACTCCTTTTACGTTCTAGTTTACTTCTTGCCTTGAATGCCATTTCTTCTTCTATCCCCCATCACTCTTTTATTTACTCCTTATCGTCAATGCAATTTTCTAGTTTTAATCTAAATTATTTATCTATATCTTCTTCCTCTGTCACTATTTCATTTACTTCTTACAGTCATGTTTTCGTTTACTGCTTGTCTTGAATGCCATTTTTTCTAGTTTTGATCTAAATTATTCATTTCCGTCAAGTGAAGGGTTCTACAAAAGTTCACCAATCCTAGCATTATTATTATCTGAATGGTCAGACTGTTGGTTAAATCCATTAATCAAACTCTGGAGTTCATAGTTACTAACTCTAGTGTTCACAGTAGTGTTCATAGTAACATTATTCATATATATTTATAAATTCTGTTCTTCAAAAACAATCAATCAATCAAAATTAAAAATATGAATCATACAAAACCAAGTTAATAGAACATCAGAAGTAATAAAGGAGTGAACTGAACCTTAAATAAAACGATGAACTAATATCGCAGAACAGTTCACTTAAGTGAACTTGAACTGTAAGAACGAGTCCCAATTGAACGGTTCATACCCATTTTAGTATGTAGGTGCGTAATAAGGAAAAAAAAATTAGTTCAAGTGGGAGCAAGTTACCGCCAAAAATGACGCTATTTAGCGGGTCATTTTGCAATTTTTTTCTGGGCAAACTAAAATAGATTACGAAAAATGACCGAGAGTAGTCCCCCCCAAAATAGTATATAAGGACCCCATAAAAAATATAAAATTTGAAAATTTCCGGTTTTTCCCCGATTTTTGGACGGTTTTCACCACCAAAAAATCGGAATTGAGAAGTATCACTTCGGGAAGAGCGGGAAAGCTGAAATTTGATACAAAGGTGTTCCGAAGTACAAAAAGTCATATCCTTAAATAAAATATTTTCGTTTACTCCTTATCTTGAATGCAATTTTTTTCTATTTTTGTTCTAAATTAGTCATCTATTTCTTCTTCCTCTGTCGCTCTTTCATTTACTTCTTTTAGTCATGTTTTCGTTTACTTCTTGTCTTGAATGTCACTTTTTCTTTTCTTATTTTAAATTCTACATCTATTCCTTCTTCCTCTGTCACTCTTTCATTTATTTATTTCATGTATTAGTTTTTTCTTATCTTGAATGACAAGTTTTTCTATTTTTGTTTTAAATTCTACAACTATTTCTTCTTTCTCTGTCACTCTTTCATTTACTTCTTTTATTTTTTAGTTTACTTCTTGTCTTGAATGCCATTTTTATCTGTTTTTGTTCCAAATCCTTCATTTACTTTTTATTCCTCTGTCACTCTTGCATTTACTTCTTACATGTTTTCCTTTACTTCTTGTCTTAAATGCCATTTTTCTATTTTTTTTTTATTTATTTTTTTTGCTTAACGTCTCTTTAACATATATAGCGTCTCTTTAAAATTTATAAATCCGTCTTGAATGACCAGTAGGGTCATTCAAGAATTGGAAATAATATATGGGATGCCCAAATAATAAGTAGAGTCAATAAACAAAATATAAGACCAATGCTCTTCATCTTTAGACTCCTTTTTTCTATTTTTATGCAATTCTTCTGAGTCTTTCATTTCAATTTTCTTCATTTCGTTTTTATCACTTCACATTTTTCCCACTTTATCTACTAGTTGCTACTTTTATTTTATTGCATGATTAATACTAGTACCTATTAATTTCTTAATTTACGAGTATATACCCAATTACACTAAAGAACATCATTTTTCTGATTATGGTCGTAGAGTAGCATCTTTATATATTCGATGGTAGCTTGTGTATACTGTATAAGTACGTCTTTATCTGTTGCTTTCAATGGTGATGGAGATAAAAAAATGGAAAAGGATGATAATTTTGTGCAATCATTAAACATTTGTGTATTCATTAAAGGAAAAACATGTTTGAGGTGTGGTAAAATATTATAGCTGATAAATAATTTCAAGCAAAGGTTCAATATGCGTACCAATGGCAGGTAATATAAACTATCCTCTGAATTCCTTTTGCTGGTAATTATACTTTTTGCCTGCATTTTCATTATACTCTTTTTTTGTATAGATTTTATTATTATTATTCTCTGCCCATCTTTTAGTTACTTTTTGTACGTCTTCCGTTTATCTGTTTATATGTGTGCCCATATTTTTCTCTCTCTCTTTCTTTCTTTTTATTTACTTCCTGCATGTCTTCTTTTTTATCTGCTTTTATTTTACCCTTATTACTTCTCTCCCTGTCCTTTTTTACATTTACTTCTTGCATGGCTTCCCTCTATCTTGATTCAATTTGTACCCCTTTTAATTCTCTGTCTTTCTTTTCATTTACTTCACGCATGTTTTATTATATGTTTTTATTTGTAGTCCTATATCTTTTCTCTCTGCACCGATGTTTATTTGCTTCTCGCATGTCTTTTCTGTTTTTATTTGTACCCTTTCTGTTTTTATCTGTTTTTATTTTTTCTCTCTCTCCCTTTTTATTATGTACTTCTTTCTCGCCTTCTCTTTATCTCTTTTTGTTTTTACCCATATTTCTACTACCTTTGTCCATTATTTTTATTTATTTCTTGCATGCCTTCTCTTTCTGTTTTTATTTACATCCATATTTCTCCCCTCTCTCTGTTTTCCTTTTTATTTACTTCTTTTCTGTGTTCTCTTTTTCTGTTTTTATTTGTACACTTCTTTTCTCTCTCTCTGTACTTCTTTTTATTTAGTTCTTGCATGTCTTCTCTTTAACTCTTTTCATTTGTACATGCCTTCTCTTTCTGTTTTTATTTACATCCATATTTCGCCCCTCTCTCTGTTTTCCTTTTTATTTACTTCTTTTCTGTGTTCTCTTTTTCTGTTTTTATTTGTACACTACTTTTCTCTCTCTCTGTACTTCTTTTTATTTAGTTCTTGCATGTCTTCTCTTTATCTCTTTTCATTTGTACCCATGTTTCTTCTCTCTCTCTCTCTCTCTGTTAATTTTCTATTTAGTTCTTTTATGTCTTCTCTTTATTTCTACCCGTTTTTCCTTTCTCCGTCCTTCTTTTTATTTACTTCTTGCATGTCTTCTTTTTATTGTACCCCTATTCCTTCTCTCTCTCTCTCTCTGTTGTTGTTTTCATTTAATTCTTGCATGTCTTCTCTTTATATGTTTAATGTTTTTATTTGGACCCCTATTTCTTCTCCCTCTGCCCTTCTTAATATTTCTTCTTGCATGTCTTCTCATTATATGATTTTATTTATACCCCTATTTCTTATGTCTCTCACTCTGTTAATCTTTTTATTTACCTTCTTCTTTTATGTCCTCCCTTTATCTGTTTTTATGTTTACCCCTATTTCTTCTATCTGTCCTACTATTTATTTACTTCTTCCATGTCTTCTGTGTTTGTGTTGAGCTGACGCACTTCTACCCGTTTCTGGCGTCTTTTTCTTCGTTTTTTGTATCTGGCGCCGCACACCCGACACCAGACCTGCCCCGCCGCTCACACAGCTGATTATGACCCTATCACTGAGCAGCGCGCATGTCCGTCTCACAGTCCCCTTAGGCTATCATTGAATAAACTTTGAGCAAACCCTAAAAAGAGTCTTTATTTTTACTTCTATTAAAAGCAGGTTCAGCATTCAATGTTTCCATAAAAAACAACAACTTCTTTTCTTCCGAAACTAAGCCTTTAATATATATAAATTATATATGTACAGAAAAATTGTATTTCGTTTTTGGGGGTACTTTTAACCTCTCGGCCAGACCTTTTCGTACAGGTGGGTCATGCTCTTGGGGCCTCATTCGCTTATCTTGCGCCGGGGCTCCCACATGTCTAGCTACGCCACTGCTCTCTCTATTTATTTAATTCTTGCATGTCTTTCTATTTGTAACCCTCTTTCATCTTTCTGTGTTTTTCTTTTTATCCACTTCTTTTATGTTTTATCTTTTATTGTTTTTATTTGTTTTTTGCATGTCCTTTCTTTATCTCTTTTTATTTATACTCCTCTTTTCTCTCTTTCTGTACTTCTTTTTATTTACTTCTTGCATGTCTTCTCCTTATCTGTTTTTATTTGAACCCATATTTCTTCTATCTCTCTGACTTACTTTTTATTTACTTCTTGCATTTCTTATCTCTATCTGTTTTTATTTTTACCCTTATTTCTTCTTCTTCTTCTCTCTCTCTCTCTCTCTCTGTTTTTCATTTTATTTACTTCTTGCATGTCTTCTCTTTTCCAACTTATTATCTCTCTCTGTCCTTCTTTTTAATAACTTCTTGCATGTCTTCTCTCTATTTCTTTTTCTTTGTTCACCCATTTCTCCTCCCTCTGTAATAGAGTTATTTACTTCTTGCATGTCTTATCTCTATCTGTTTTTATTTCTACCCCCCTTTTCTTCTCCTTCTTTTTATTTACTCTCTATTTTTTTACTTCTTGCATGACCTCTTTTTATCTGATTTTATTTGTATCTCTATTACTGTACCCCTATTTTAATTCTCTTTTTTATTTACTTCTTGCATGTCTACTTTATATCTGTTTTTATTTGTACCCATTTTCCTCTCTCTCTCTGTCCTACTTTTTATTTAATTTGGATAAGTCGTCTCTCTATCTGTTTTTATTTTTACCGCCATTTCTTCTCTCTCTCTCTCTTTGTTTTTCTTTTCATTTAGTTCTTGCATGTCTTCTATTTCTCTCTTATTATCTCTCTCTGTCCTCTTTATTTACTTTTTGCATGTCTTCTCTCTATCTGTTTTCATTTGTACTCCCATTTCTCCTCCCCCTCTCTTTCTTTTTATGTACTTCCCGTAGTTCTTCTCTCTATATTTTTTTTATTTGTACCCCATTCTTCTCCCTGTCTCTTTCTCTCTTTCTTTTAAATTACGTCTTAATTATCTACTTTTCATCTGTTTTTATTTGTCTCCCTATTTCTTTTCTCTCTCTCTCTCTCTCTGTCCTACTTTTTATTTAATTTGGGCATGTCGTGACTCTATCTGTTTTTATTTGTACCACCATTTCTTCTCTCTCTCTCTGTTTTCCTTTTTATTTAATTCTCGCACGTCTTCTCACTATCTGTTTTTTCGTACCCCAGTCCTCCTCTCTCTCTGTCCATTTTATTTAATTCTTCTACTTTTCTGTTTTTATTTGTACCTCTATTTCTTCTATCTCTCTGTCTTTCCTTTCATTTACTTCTTGCATATGTTCTTTTTATTTTTTGTTATTTGAACCCTTATTCTCTCTCTCTATGTCTTTATTTTTATTTACTTCTTAAGCTGTTTTCCCACTGCACGCAACATTTTTTTGCGCAACGTTTTTCAACGTTTCATGCTCCGCTGTTCCTACAGAACCAACGATCATACCACGTTGAATACACCAGTTCCCGTCAGATCACTGAAGTTAAGCAACGTCCGGGCGTGGTCAGTACTTGGATGGGTGACCGCTTGGGAACACCACGTATCGTTGGCTTTTTCCGGCCCAACCCAGNAAAAAAAAAAAAAAAAAAAAAAAAAAAAAAAAAAAAAAAAAAAAAAAAAAAAAATGCGATCAAATCCCACTGACTACAACATTGCCTCGCAACGTTGGGGAACGTTGCGAAACAAAAGGGCTGCTCTGCCGAGAAGCTTGCAACATTTTGGTTGCAACATTTCGAGGTGACTGTGTGTAATTTTTTTTTTAAAAAAAAAGTATTTATTTTTTATTTCTATTATTGAAGACGTTTTATTTTAAATACCATGCTAATATTACCATAATTTTTCAGTTAATTTATAGAGCACCATTAAATAATTTACAACAATTTTCAAAATCTTTTATTAGGTTAATTTTTCTTCCTGGTCTTCTCTTCTGTCAGGTTTAAAAGTTTGTCAAATGTGTTTACGGTCATTCAGCAAAAATTCTTGAATTATTCCGGATATTTTCTTAGCTCACATATGAAAATAGAAATATTTCTTTTTTCAGTAATTATCCAATTTATGAACACAAAATCTTCTTTCTTCACTGTCTTTATCCAGAAACTCCAAAAAGTGCCACATCATAAACTACACTTCTGTTTCATTGCGTTAGAAAAATTAAAATATTATATTAAGAAAGGCAATGCGTCCATCCGTATTGAAATACTTTTAAGAACTGACACGGAATTTGTTGCAGTGTGCTTCAAAAGAAAATATACTGTCGCCACATTTTATTGCAACATGTTGCAGCTTTACATGTCTAGTTTTCATCTGCTTTTATTTGTATTTATATTGCTTCTCTCTCTCTCTCTGTCCTTCTTTTTATTTACTTCTTGCATGTCTTCTTTTTATCTGTTTTTATTTGTCCCCCTACTTCTTTCCTCTCTCTCTCTGTGTATTTTTTTTTAAATTTATTTCTTGCATGTGTATTTGTGATTGTATCNTGCAGCTTTACATGTCTAGATTTCATCTGCTTTTATTTGTATTCATATTGCTTCTCTCTCTCTCTCTGTCCTTCTTTTTATTTACTTCTTGCATGTCTTCTTTTTATCTGTTTTTATTTGTCCCCCTACTTCTTTCCTCTCTCTCTCTGTGTATTTTTTTTTTAAATTTATTTCTTGCATGTGTATTTGTGATTGTATCCCTATTTATTTTCTCTCTCTGTTTTTCTTTGTATTTACTCTTTGCATGTTGTCTCTCTATCTGTTTTTTTGTACCACTATTTCTTCCCCCTCTTCCCTTCTATATTTTTTCTTCTTGCATGTCTTCTCATTAAATGATTTTATTTATATCCCTATTTCTTCTCTCTCTGTCTTTTTCTTATTTACTTCCTGCATGTCTTCTTTTTATCTGTTTTTATTTGTACCCGTATTTCTTCTTTAGTTCTTTCTCTATCTATTTTTTGTTTTTATTTACTTCTTGCACGTCTTCTCTTTCTATGTTTTTATTTGTACCCCTATTTGTTCTCCCTCTGCCCTTCTATATAATTCTTCTTGCATGTCTTCTCATTATATGTTTTTTTTATAACCCTATTTCTTCACTCTCTGTCCTTCTTTTTATTTACTCCTTGCATGTCTTCTTTTTATCTGTTTTAATTTGTACCCTATTCCTCCTCTCTCTCTCTCTCTTTTTGTTTTTATTTATTTCTTTCATGTCTTCTCTTCATATATTTTTAGTTCTAACTCTATTTGATTTCCCTCTGTCCTTCTATATATTTCTTTTCGCATGTCTTCTCATTATATGTTTTTTTTATACCCCTATTTTTTCTCCCTTTGTCCTTCTTTTTATCTCTTTCTTGCATGCCTTCTTTTTATCTGTTTTGTTGGTATTTCTTCTCTCTCTTTCTTTTTGTTTTTATTTACTTCTTGCATGTCTTCTCTTTATATGTTTTTATTTGTACCCGTATTTGTTCTACCTCTGCCCTTCAATATATTTCTTCTTGCATGTCTTCTTTATATCTGTTTTTATTTGTGCACCTATTTCTTCTCTCTCTCTTTTTGTTTTTATTTATTTCTTGCATGTCTTCTCTTCATATATTTTTAGTTTTAACTCTATTTCTTCTCTCTCTGTCCTTCTATATATTTCTTCTCGCATGTCTTCTCATTATATGTTTTTTTATACCCCTATTTTTTCTCTCTTTGTCCTTCTTTTTATTTACTTCTTGCATGCCTTCTTTTTATCTGTTTTGTTGGTACCCCTATTTCTTCTCTCTCTTTCTTTTTGTTTTTATTTACTTCTTGCATGTCTTCTCTTTATATGTTTTAATTTGTACCCTATTCCTCCTCTCTCTCTCTCTTTTTGTTTTTATTTATTTCTTTCATGTCTTCTCTTCATATATTTTTAGTTCTAACTCTATTTCTTTTCCCTCTGTCCTTCTATATATTTCTTTTCGCATGTCTTCTCATTATATGTTTTTTTTATACCCCTATTTTTTCTCTCTTTGTCCTTCTTTTTATCTACTTCTTGCATGCCTTCTTTTTATCTGTTTTGTTGGTACCCCTATTTCTTCTCTCTCTTTCTTTTTGTTTTTATTTACTTCTTGCATGTCTTCTCTTTATATGTTTTTATTTGTACCCCTATTTGTTCTCCCTCTGCACTTCCATATATTTTTTCTTGCATGTCTTCTCATTATATGCTTTTATTNTTTGTACCCATATTTCTTCTTTTTCTCTCTCCGTTTTTCTTTTTATATACTTCTTGCATGTACTCTTTTTACCTATTTTTATTTGTACACGTATTTCTTTTCTCTCTGTGTCTTTCTTAATATTTACTTCTTTCATATTTTCTCTTAATCCTTATTTGTACCCATATTTCTTCTTTTTCTCTCTCCGTTTTTCTTTTTATATACTTCTTGCATGTACTCTTTTTACCTATTTTTATTTGTACACGTATTTCTTTTCTCTCTGTGTCTTTCTTAATATTTACTTCTTTCATATTTTCTCTTAATCTGTTTTTTTTTGTACCCTTATTTCTTCTCTCTCTTTCTTTTTAATTACCTCTTGCATGTCTTTCTTTATATGTTTCTATTCTTACTCCTATAACTTTCTCTATCCTTCTTTTTATTTACTCCTTGCATGGCTTATATTTTTCTCTTTTTATTTGTCCCCCTATTTATTCTTTTTTCTCTCTGTTTTTCTTTTTATTTACTTCTTACATTCCTACTTTTCATCTCTTTTAATTTGTACCCCTATTTCTTTTCTCTCTCTTTCATAATATGTCTTTTATTGTTTTTGTGTCTTTTTTATGTCTTTCATTGTTTTTGTGTCATTGTTTTCAATTTTCTTCTTCTTCTTTTCCTTTTTATTTTGTTTTTCTCTTTTGTCAGACTCTTACTTAATTTCTTCCTTGTATTTTCTCTCTTTCTCTGTTCGTTGTTTTTATTTTGTCACCACTTTACCATTCTTAATAATTTTGTTCAACATTTTTTAAAAAATATTCTTCTTCTTTTTCTGGATTGTACTTCTAACTCTCCTTTTTTATAATAATTTTTATTCTTAGTACAAATTATTTTTCTCTTCTATTTTCTTCTTCCATGTCTTCTGTTATCTGTTCTTCATTGTTTTTTATAGCCTTTATTTACTTCTACACTCTCATCTTCCTTCATGAACAGATAGTTCTTAGCAACAAACGGGTTGGGAAAATTATATCTGATTTCAATTGGAGAAATGGATTTTGGTTCTGTTGAATGGCGTTTGCAAATGTCTTCACATCGTGTATGCCTTCACATTTAATATCTACCCCGATCACGGTGTTGAAAATTAGGTAAATATTTAATTTTGCAAAAATTTGCCACAACAAATTGAATGTTCAACATGCGCGGATATAGCCCTCTTGTTTGGGGGCGGGGGGGGGGCTCGTAACCTAGAGAATGGAGGTTCGACTCCTGGGCAGAAATTTTCAATGCAATGTTTATCGAGGTACGATACCTAATTTGTTAAAAGCTGTAGAGCTTACCACAATTACCTTTCATAAGGGTGATAAGCGATTTTATAAGCGTGATGACGAAGAAAAAATGCCATGAAGGATGACAGAATTTTTGACGATTTTTTATTTACGTATTTCTATTTATTGGGATTTAGTCTGAGGATTGGGAATTATTTATGGGCCCGTGCCCCCCTCTGAATGGGATGAAAGACACAGCGGAGCGCCTTTCATTTGATTTTTTTTCATTTTTTTACGTGATTACGTTAATGAAATTTGAGAAACTCCGCCCGCTTAAAAAACTGGGGGGGGGGGTACGTGCCCCCGAGCCCTCCCCTATATCCGCGCACGATGTTCAAGTTAAAGAACAAGACAATACTTTAATTCTTATTAATGCATGCAACATTACATCACACCCAATGGAGCGTTAACTTTCTTGAAATTCATTTTAAAATGTTAGGTAACTTTGTTACATAACATCCCCTCCCCATTCATGACGTACAATATTATGTAATGCTTGATGCACCACCCATGCAGCCCCGCCACGCGCCGTGCCGGCTGGCCCAATTATATAAATATACGAGATAGTAAAATACTGAACATTCTAGAAATTATTCCCTTCCTATCTTAACCCCACATTAGAGTACCCTATTCTGACATCCCCCTTCTAGAACATAAAGTTTGATCAATATTTTAACTCTAGAATAGTTAAAGGGTACTTTTCAAAACTGTTCCACAAAAATCATTCATATTCATGCGTCAAGATTTGGTTCTGATTGGTTAATTTCATTCAAACCTAAGGATCATAATCACTGCTTGATTGCGTGTTTAAAAAGTTTGCCAATGTGACACACGGGTTCATTATTTTACTGGCCAAAATATATCCGAATTTTGTCTGCGGCACTGCCCCCCACCCCCCTACCCTGTACACCATGAACTGCGTCTATTGGACATTCAAGACGGAATTTTACCCTCCATTCACTGGAAACATGCAAACCAGCTATCCGCATTGACTTCACTCAGCCTGGGTTGGGCCGGAAAAAAGCCAGCATACGGAGGGCGCGAACCCACGCGGACATCCACATGACGTTGCTTAACTTCAGCGATCTAACGAGAACTGGTGTATTCAACGTGCCATAGACGTTGGCTAACCGTTTGGGTTCTAATTGTGCACACGACACTAATTATGGTATGGAACCCTATATACATATATGATTGATCATAATAAAAAGATTCGGGACACAATTACTTGACTCCAAATAGGGTACATATCTACCGACAGTTTCTGAGTGCAAGGTGCCTTCTCAGAAGACACTTTTTCTTTTACTTTCGTTTTTTTCCACTTTACATTTCTTACTATTTGGCAAGTCTCACTTTCAGATTCTACTCTTTTAAATCTTCTCTTTTTTTATTTGGCTTAACGTCTCTTTAACATCTATTGGTCATTCAAGACGGGGGTTTTACCCTCCATTCGCTGAAAACTTGCAATCCAGCAACCCACATCAACCTCACCCAGCCTGGGTTAAGCCGGAAAAATAGCCAGTATCACGAAGGCGCGAACCCACGTAGACACCCACATATAACAACCTCGCTGTACGTTGCTTAACTTCAGTGATCTAACGGGAACTGGTGTATTCAACGTGCCATAGGTGCCGGCTAAATACCATTTCCTTGGTCTACCCTTTTGGCGCTTTCCTTTCTCATCGAAGTCTCCCAATCTCTTCTTTCCACTATGCGCACCATTGGGGTCTCCTTTCTTCGCTATTCCTATTACTTTCACTGTTGATCTTATTTTACGTATTCCTTGTTTTATATCCACACTTCCATCTTAGCATCCTCATTTCAGCAACATTCATTATATCCTCTTCTGGTTTGTTGATGGGCCACGTTTCCGCTCCATACAGGGTATCCCAAAAGTCCTAGACGACCTGAATATATTTTGAACGACTTTATGTGGAGTTTGGAAATTTTGCATGGTATTATATCCTAAATTAAACCACCTGATGGTATGACCAATTTTTCAGGGGCGGGTCCCATGTGGCCCCCAGGGGGTCCAATTTTTGTTTTTTAAATACGAACCGCCATCTTGTGATACATTTTCAAAAAGACAATAGAATTAGAAGTACTTTGCCAAAAAAGTTACACGTCTAGCTTGTTTAATTTCAAAATGGCGGCCATTTGAAATTTCCAGGAGTGTCTAAAACTAGGCGAATTATTTGCAATGGGAGATTGAATGATTGAATAGGACACCAATGTCGAGGAACCTGTTTTTTAGACATAATTTGCCTAGTTTTAGACACTTCGCCTACTTTTAGAAATAATTCGCCTAGTTTTAGACACAC
Organism: Pachypsylla venusta; assembly: GCA_012654025.1. Classification (NCBI taxonomy): domain Eukaryota; kingdom Metazoa; phylum Arthropoda; class Insecta; order Hemiptera; family Aphalaridae; genus Pachypsylla; species Pachypsylla venusta. Next base: position 4,374,608 of record CM022883.1, read on the forward strand.
TTGGAGGTCATGTCTTGGAAATTTCAAATGGCCGCTATTTTGAAACTAAACACGCTAGAGATGTAAATTTTTTTGCTAAGTACTTCCAATTCCATTGTCTTTCTGTTCGTATTTAAAAAACAAAAGTTGGACCCCATTCAAAGAATGAATAATTTATAACGTTCCAGAGTTAAAAGGGTGTGTTACTGTTGCAAGCACAATTTTCATCATCTGTTCTGATGATGTTATCAGCTGATCAGATTTTCTTCCAACATACTTAAGTAAGAAATTCATCTGCAAAGGTCATTCCTTTTTTTTCTTTTAGCGGACGTCACGTTATTTTTAATAGTTACTCATTAAATGTCAAAGATCAAAGGTCAATTTCTAATAAATTGGAACGTAATAAAAATTTAAGATACAAAATATTTTAATAGCTTTTGTCATTTTAAGTTTTACTTATTTTTGTGAATGGAAAGTTTTTATTGAATAGAAAAAGGTAGGTAGGGATCTGTTTTGATTTTTGGATTATTATTTTTAATAATGAACCTTAGGAATCATCACGAAAAAATGCCAATGTGACACATGGGTTTTACTAGTTAAAAAAATACACCCTCTCAAAATTTGTTATTTTACATTTCAAAACCTACCTACTACATTGAATACAAAAATCGAATACAAAAAATCCGAGCGTTCGCCCCCCCCCACCGCATCATATACACCGCACGACGGACAAACGGATTTTTTATTCGATTTTTGAATTCTGCGTACCTTGAAACTGTAAAATATCAAATTTTGAAGGGGGATTTTTTTTGTGACGATTCCAAGGGTTTATTATTAAAACCATGAATATATAATTTTAACATTTACCTTGATTTGTCAACTCAGATAGAACAATGTATAAATACCTATCCACAAAGCAGCCATCATCAGTTAGGCACAGCTAAGAATTGAACCCGAGACCCTTGGATTTCAGAGGCAGAGACTTAACCATCAAGCCACCAATGCTTGGTGAAGAGGTACGGATACATTGTAACTGTTAAATAATCCCTAACCCAAAGGGCGGTTATTTCACTGAACTCAGTGAGTATCGTACCTCTTTACCAAGCATTGGTGGCTTGATGGTTAAGTCTCTGCCTCTCAAATCCAAGGGTCCCGGGTTCAATTCCTAGCTGTGCCTAACTGATGAGTTCAAACAAGAACGAAACAAGTGTCTTAGGCTGCTTTGTGGATAGGTATTTATACATTGTTCTATCTGAGTTGACAAATCAAGGTAAATGTTAAAAATATATATTCATGGTTTAGATCAATTGCCACTAAATGGTTCCACTTAAATTCGTTGTTGGTTTATTATTGAAAATAAATTCTCCCCCTCAATATTTGATATTTAACATTTCAAGGTAGGTACCTACGTTGAATCCAAAAAAAAAAATCAATAACAAATCTTGTTATGCCTCACTATTAACTGGACTTTGACCACTTAGTGTTGACCCATTTAGATGAAATTTGGTATTTAGATACAAAGGACACATGAAGAATTAAAGCTCAATATTCGCTTGGAAATAGAAATGTTGGAGATATATGAGCAACATTTCAGACAGATTTGGAAGAAATTTAATATATGGGTGCCGTTTATGGGTGTAATTGTGCCCGGAATTTTTGAAAGCAATGAAATGTATACCATTTCCGTTTTTTCCGGCTGTCACAAGTGCTTTAAATAACTTAATTCTGCCTAAAAAGAAAATGGTAAGTGCTAGAGACTTGAAATTAAATTTGGTAGGTATGTATATTTGGGGTTGACCAAAACTGTTTGGTGCACTCGAATATACTGTTGGCGATGTTTCTAAATTTTGAGGAAATTTTGGTATGTAATTCTATATGTGACTCACATTAGCAGAGTTTTTGTTCATAACAAGTTGCAATTACTTTTAGTTTCAGAGTATGGAATTAAATGGAAATGAAATTGAAAGCTCAGAAAGTACAAACGTCAACAAAGGTGATGCTTTGGACAGCAATACGGCACCACTGGAGATTTTAGCAGAGGTATGCGCGGATTATTTGGGGGGAAATTAATAGGGAGGGGGGTCGTCTTACCATGTTCAACATAATAGATGACCTAAGACTATACTAATTATTATTGTTTAGGACATGAAGGAAATTTGCTGTATAATTTTTGGGGACCCTGGGCCCCCGGAGCTCCCCAGGGGGGCCAAATTTGTGTTTTTTGAAAATTATTTTTATCTTTTTAGGGTTTTTTGTAGAAACGTAAAATTTTGATATATTGTTGGTGTTAAAGGCTTTTCAATTTTAAAAAAATTGAGGGCCCAATATTTTGTTTTTTGAAAATTTGATTAAGATATTTTTTTCTATAAATGACTACAACACTAACGTGAACACCTGATCATCTTGATCCACTATAGTTGTGAACTCCACTTTTGACCCCGGTATACATCCCAAAATGCACTTGGATATGTGTATGTAGGTATGTTTGTTTGTTACGCGGTACAGGCCACAATTTTCATCCGATTTTGACGAAATTTGGTATACATATTTAGGACATGAAGAAAATTTGCTGTATAGTTTTTGGGGACACTGAGCGCCTGGGGAGGTCCTAGGGGTGCACAATATTGTGTTTTTTTGAAAATGATTTTTATCTTTTTAGAGGTTTGTTGTAGAAACGTAAAATTTTGATATGTTATGGCTGGTGTTAAAGGCTTTTCAATTTTAAAAAAATTGAGGGTCCAATATTTTGTTTTTTGAAAATGATTTTTTTCTATAAATGACTACAACACTAACGTGAACACCTGATCATATTGATCCACTATAGTTGTGAACGTTAATGAACTCCACTTTTGAACCCGGTATACATCCCAAAATGGACTTGGATATGTGTATGTAGGTATGTTTGTTTGTTACGCGATACAGGCCACAATTTTCATCCGATTTTGACGAAATTTGTTATACATATTTAGGACATGAAGAAAATTTGCTGTATAGATTTTGGGGACACTGGGCGCCTGGGGAGGTCCTAGGGGTCCACAATATTGTGTTTTTTTTAAATTGATTTTTATCTTTTTAGCGGTTTGTTGTAGAAACGTAAAATTTTCATATGTTATGGCTGGTGTTAAGGGCTTTTAGATTTTGAAAATTTTGGGAGTCCTGGCCCTCCCAGGGGGGGTCAGGGGGTCCATTAAACTTGCTTAAGATATTTTTTTCTACATGTGTTCATATCGGAGCGTAGCGTATCGCATAGTTTTACAGCATGGCTTGATTGAAGAAGAAACATTTGTCTAATTTTCAGTTCCTCTCACTGATTATGAAAAAGCAATACAAGGAAGCAATGGAACATTGCAAAATCAGTAAGTACAGTTCAGGGGCGGATCCAAAGAAGAAATTTGGGGAGGGGGGTAGGAGAACAGGAAAATAAAATACTTAAATTTGATTATGGGTTGTTGAGGAATGACTTTATTCTCAATGCGAATATAAACGACAATTTCATACATTAAAATCAATGCAATGTTTTCCCATTTTAGAGAATCTCTCCATTTTCCTGCGTATGTTAAATGGTATACTAATCGGTAAATTATGAGACAAATTTGAGTTTTTCTTTTGGACAAGGAAGTTGTACTTCTAAACTCCGATCAACCTAGCTCCGATGATGTACTCAGGAAAATATAAAACTAGTTATGTCTAATCAACGGAAAGAGAAAAAAAGGGAAATTAAAGTAAAGAGAGAGAGAGAGAAAATAGTTAATTAAAAGGGCGGGGTTAATTTTTTTTTATTATTATTAATTTTAATTAATGATGCTGATTAATGGATGTGAAATAAATGTGGTTGACTCTCATCTAAAGACTGAATTAAATATTATTCAGTCAGTGGAGGATGAGAGTAATGGATGATGATGATTATGGTGATGACAATGATTATGGTAATGATGATTTTTATGGTGATGATAAAAACTATGATGATTATGGTAGTGATAATAGAAGATGAGAGTAATGGATTATGATTATGGTAATGATGATGATTATGGTGATGATAATGATTATGGTAATGATGATTATGGTAGTGATAATAATTATGGTGATAATAATGATTTTGGGCTATAGAATATAGGTAAGTTGGTGTAGGTTAGGGAGTGTTTATTAAATTTAATATTTCATTGAATTCTGGTGAACGTATGAAATTAAAATATCTAATTTTTAATATTAGTCAATGTTGGCGGTATTAAATTAATAAATTTGGGACAGAAATTAAGTGTACTTTTTTTAATCAGAATTCCTGAGGAATTCTCTTCCACCCAACTCTTTGTAATTTATCTACCTTATTATGGTTTTACGTTGACATAGCATCCCAATTGATTTAACTTCCTAAATTGTTTTCATATTTTCAGTTCTTGAGTATGAGCCCAACAATGATACGGTGTTGTCATTCATTCCACTTCTTACCGAGAAGTTAAAACTGTTGCAAGAAGGTAAGGATTGCAAAAGAAAGAAAAAAAATAATTGCAATAACACATTACTTTACCAAATGAAGGTCTGGTGTAACACTTAAAAATCAACCGTTTTAGCACATTTTTTTTCTGTCAAGGACCCCGGAAATAGAAAGTGCGGGCAGCCCATTGAATAATTTTAACGTTATGTATGTTCTGTGGGGCAGCCTTATAGAATTTGTAATGGGCTCACAACAAAAATTGTTGAGTAATAAACAAAATCACGTCACGAAGTGTTGGCCGTATTCAGTCTCGCAGATTTGGACGCATTCCATTTATAGGGCATTTTACTTTATTGATTGCAGAATATTTGCGGGCAGTCCATTGAATATATATTAACGTTATGTATGTTCTGTGGGGCAGCCTTATAGAATTTGTAATGTGCTCACAACAAAAATTGTTGAGTAATAAACAAAATCACGTCACGAAGTGTTGGCCGTATTCAGTCTCGCAGATTTGGACGCATTCCATTTTTAGGGCATTTCACATTATTGATTGCAGAATATTTGCGGCAGTCCATTGAATATATATTAACGTTATGTATGTTCTGTGGGGCAGCCTTATAGAATTTGTAGTGGGCTCACAACAAAAACTGTTGAGTAATAAACAAAATCACGTCACGAAGTATTGGCCGTATTCAGTCTCGCAGATTTGGACGCATTCCATTTATAGGGCATTTTACATTATTGATAGAAGAATATTTTGTGCTGACGATGACGCCCGAATTTATTTTCTTTCTTTTTGTGTGTTTTCATCATGGCTTACTTCTGATAGTTTTTGGTTTGGAAAAATTAAAGATCACTCAATGATTGTCTGGTCACCTGGGGTGTTAGACCTTTATCTTTACCAAGGATACACCAGATGGAGCTGAACTAACATTGTACCTCAAATCTATGGAGGTACCAGGGGACCTAGGAAGCTGTTCTTCTTTTTCTTTAACTTCACCCTTTCTCAAATCTATTTGGGGTTGGCGTTGGTTTCCTTAATTCCACCATGCCACAAACTTCTGTTCAGTGCCTTCCCTATTTACCTGTATCCTCTCCTGGCACTGTGACCCTCACTTTCTTCTCGCAGTATCCATAGAAACTGTGTAGAAACTGGCATTTTGCTGATGAGCTTCCATCATTAAGCAGAGTTTTCAAAGGCTGGATGTCCTTCCTGACACCAAACCTAATGGAACTAAAAATAGAGCTCTAAGTTTTTTTTTTTTTTTTTTAAAAAAAAGTTAGGTATGCCTCGGAACCGCTTTCGCATTACTTCAGGGCACTCCTCTTACAGCCATGCCCTTCCGAAAACGAGAAAATTCGAGATCAGAAAATTTTCGCTCCGGGCGGGAATCGAACCCACAACCCCGGAGTCCGGAGACCAAGAGTCAATGCCCTTAACAACACCAAACCTAATGGACCTAAAAATAGAGCTCTACGTTTTTTTTTGGTCTCTATTTTTAGGTCTATTAGGTTTGGTGTCAGAAAGGATGCCCTTCCTGACACCAAACCTAATGGACCTAAAAATAGAGCTCTAAAGGTTTTTTTTTCCTCAGGCTAACCTTGCCTAGAGGTATCACTCCACTCAGGAGTTTATTTTTTTTAAAAAACCTAATGGACTTGGCTTGCTCCCCTCGCTGGCTCCCTGGTCCTAATGGATCGAGTAAGTTTTTGTTCCTTTTGAGATATTTTTCAACGATTGATGCTGAACTGTTGAAGTGAAGCTGAACTAACATCTGCCCCTTATTTCTTCTTCTCCATATAACCCTAGGGGATAATGATGACGTCAGCAGTGGTACAGACAACAATGAAACGGATGATGACCTCTCTCCCAGCAGTAGTGACGAAGAGGAACCAGCCATCAATGAAGGTTCCACCAGTAGCATCCTATCTTCCTACGATTCCTCCAGTCTGGAAAGTCTCTCCTCAGAAAATGATGATGCAGAAGTAAGCATAGAATCTACAGAAAGTATAAACGAACCTATTGATAACATATCAGAAACAAGTAACAACCAATCAAATTCAAGTAAAACAAGTAACAACCAATCAAATTCAAGTAATCAGGATAAATCCAACGGAAATCATTCGACAAATAGTTCGAACCAATTGAGTCATTCTGGGATTGACCAATCAAATTCAAGTAAATCTGATCTTTATTTTTCATTGGATAATTCTAGTAGTGCTACATCGAGTAGTACTAAACTACAAAAAGAAATGATTAATAAAACATTAGCGAAAACTATTCAAAATATTAAAAATAAATATGGAATTAAAAATGTGAGAAATATAAATAAAATGGTTTAAATAGAATCGGTTCGATGAATGAATGATAAGGACCAATCTTAAGGAGAATGTTTTACTTCTACTTAGGTATAAGTTTGCATTCGGGCAAAAATTGAGTTTTCCTAAAACGAATCTCTTCTATGAACTAAAAAATGAGTTTTCCTAAAACGAATCTCTTCTATCAGCTAAAAATTAAATTTTCCTAAAATGAATCTCTTGAAGAGCTAGAAATTAAGTTTTCCTAAAACGAATCTCTTCTATGAGCTAGAAATTGAGTTTTCCTAAAACGAATCTCTTCTATGAGCTAGAAATTGAGTTTTCCTAAAACGAATNATGGGGTGTTCAAATGATAAGGGCTGACTGAGTGAAATGATAAGACTGATAGATAAAATGGCGATTTGGTAGAACATAATTCAGTTGGTAGAACATAATCCTAAAACCAAGAGCTCGTGTGATGGGGTGTTCAAATGATAAGGGCTGACTGAGTGAAATGATAAGACTGATAGATAAAATGGCGATTTGGTAGAACATAATTCAGTTGGTAGAACATAATCCTAAAACCAAGAGCTCGTGTGATGGGGTGTTCAAATGATAAGGGCTGACTGAGTGAAATGATAAGACTGATAGATAAAATGGCGATTTGGTAGAACATAATTCAGTTGGTAGAACATAATCCTAAAACCAAGAGCTCGTGTGATGGGGTGTTCAAATGATAAGGGCTGACTGAGTGAAATGATAAGACTGATAGATAAAATGGCGATTTGGTAGAACATAATTCAGTTGGTAGAACATAATCCTAAAACCAAGAGCTCGTGTGATGGGGTGTTCAAATGATAAGGGCTGACTGAGTGAAATGATAAGACTGATAGATAAAATGGCGATTTGGTAGAACATAATTCAGTTGGTAGAACATAATCCTAAAACCAAGAGCTCGTGTGATGGGGTGTTCAAATGATAAGGGCTGACTGAGTGAAATGATAAGACTGATAGATAAAATGGCGATTTGGTAGAACATAATTCAGTTGGTAGAACATAATCCTAAAACCAAGAGCTCGTGTGATGGGGTGTTCAAATGATAAGGGCTGACTGAGTGAAATGATAAGACTGATAGATAAAATGGCGATTTGGTAGAACATAATTCAGTTGGTAGAACATAATCCTAAAACCAAGAGCTCGTGTGATGGGGTGTTCAAATGATAAGGGCTGACTGAGTGAAATGATAAGACTGATAGATAAAATGGCGATTTGGTAGAACATAATTCAGTTGGTAGAACATAATCCTAAAACCAAGAGCTCGTGTGATGGGGTGTTCAAATGATAAGGGCTGACAGAGTGAAATGATAAGACTGATAGATAAAATGGCGATTTGGTAGAACATAATTCAGTTGGTAGAACATAATCCTAAAACCAAGAGCTCGTGTGATGGGGTGTTCAAATGATAAGGGCTGACAGAGTGAAATGATAAGACTGATAGATAAAATGGCGATTTGGTAGAACATAATTCAGTTGGTAGAACATAATCCTAAAACCAAGAGCTCGTGTGATGGGGTGTTCAAATGATAAGGGCTGACAGAGTGAAATGATAAGACTGATAGATAAAATGGCGATTTGGTAGAACATAATTCAGTTGGTAGAACATAATCCTAAAACCAAGAGCTCGTGTGATGGGGTGTTCAAATGATAAGGGCTGACAGAGTGAAATGATAAGACTGATAGATAAAATGGCGATTTGGTAGAACATAATTCAGTTGGTAGAACATAATCCTAAAACCAAGAGCTCGTGTGATGGGGTGTTCAAATGATAAGGGCTGACAGAGTGAAATGATAAGACTGATAGATAAAATGGCGATTTGGTAGAACATAATTCAGTTGGTAGAACATAATCCTAAAACCAAGAGCTCGTGTGATGGGGTGTTCAAATGATAAGGGCTGACAGAGTGAAATGATAAGACTGATAGATAAAATGGCGATTTGGTAGAACATAATTCAGTTGGTAGAACATAATCCTAAAACCAAGAGCTCGTGTGATGGGGTGTTCAAATGATAAGGGCTGACTGAGTGAAATGATAAGACTGATAGATAAAATGGCGATTTGGTAGAACATAATTTAGTTTCATTGGATTTTTTCCAATTAATAAGACTTCCCTATTATATTTTTAAAAGTACCTCATTTTATTTAGGTCTTCCTTTGATAAAATGCCCATGGAAATTATATTATTTTAAAATGAGTATTAGTCTATAGAATAGTTTTTATTTAAAAAAAAATAATATATAATATTTATCAAAATAATACAATAATTATTATTCTTAAATTCTTAATTAAAACTTTCGTAAAATATAATCACTGGTAAACAAAGACTTTTTCGACAAATATTGAAGGTGCTAGCGACGAGCGCGGCAAAAGCTTCCATCAAGACTTAGTATGAAAACAAGTGGAAATGAAATGACAGTTGGGGTTACCAGATGAAAATTTTCAAAAGCAGTTTCGTATGAGAAAGCAGGACAATTAAAAAAACAGCATACGTCTATTTATGGTAAAATAATGTAGATATTCAGGAATTTAACATTACATTCAATACAGTGCTTCGTAACATAGCCATACTTTTCAGATTTCTGGACTTTTGTCAAGAGTGTTTTTAACTCAGGTCTTATGATTTCATTAAGTATGTGTAGGACTGTTCAGAATCCATCTAACCGAAGTTATACTTCACAGAGATGGATTGAGTATATAGGTGATTTGACATTTTAAATGTGTTTTTGTGTGAATTTTTTTTTAAAAAAAAACAGGAAAAATTTGTATTATTTTCAAAAGCAGGCAGGACGCAGGACAACTTGCAAAAAGAAGGAAATGTCCTGGTAGAGCCGAATGTCTGGTAACCCTAAACACAATATACCTATTCTTGTAGACTATTTCCGAAATCTTAAACGAGATGATCACGACGCCAATATATAGGGGAAAGTCTTATGTCTCCACTTTCTGGGACGAAATCATATATTTCTTCCTTAATAATAGATAATTTGGTTAAATTGGGATACTATGTCAAGTAAAACCATATTAAGGCAGATAAAATACTATATCTTCACTTGACTGTAAAAATTTTAACTCTCTAGTTTCGTGCTCTCCTGAGCACATCATCGGAGCTAGGTTGGTCGAAGACTGAGAGTTCTGAGAGTTTAAGAAGAAGAAGGGAGAGAGAGATAGAGTATGTTTATTTATTTTTGTGTGTGTTACTGCAATTCCTCTGGCTATCGGAAAACACGAGATCATCCGATCGTCAGAGAAATACAGCAACACATTTTTTTTTTTTATCTGATGAGTTCAAACTTTTGATTGGATTCAAGCTGATTATTAAATATTGTTCGTCCACTTTCGACTGTTTTGGTTATCTCTAGGGTTTCGTAGAGTGCTAGTTTGAATGCATTTACTGGTCTAGAGTGGAGAACTTTTGTGTTGCATGCTGAAGCAGGTATTTTGTTTGCTAGCATGTATGTTGCAAACCCGCTTTTTTCTGGATGTTTATTTTTACAGTCAAGTGAAGATATAGTATTTTATCTGCCATTAATAATACATGTCAGTATAGGGAGAAATTTAAAACCGTGAAACTCCAAATCTCTACGATTTTGATTACTTTTTTTCGTCCTAACTTTTCTTTAACATCTATTGGTCATTCGGGTTTTACATTCCATTCGCTGGAAGCTTGCAAACCAACCACCCACATTGACCTCACCCAGCCCGGGTTGGTCCGGAAAAATAGCCAATCATCACGAAGGCGCGAGCCCACGTGGACACCCACATGGTACAACCTCGACGGACGTTGCTTAAATTCAGTGATCTAATGGGAACTGGTGTATTCCACGTGGCATAGACTCTGACTGATAACATTTTTTTTTTTTTTAATTGGCTTAACGTCTCTTTAACATCTATTGGTCATTCGAGACGGGGGTTTCACCTTCCATTACTTGCAAACTACATTGACCTCACTCAGCCTGGCTTGGGCCGGAAAAATATCCGGCATCACGAGGGCGCGAACCCACGTAGACACCCACATGGCACAACCTCGCTGGATGTTGCTAAACGTCAGTGATCGAACGGGAACTGGAGATAATATTTTTAATATCAGCATTGAAAAATACATTCTTTTACAAAATCTTTGCTGACCAGTGAATCGTAAAATAATGAATTAAAATAGTCGGTTTTAGAAGAGTAAATTTGGGACCGCATTGTTGACTCTTATTGAATATAGTGAATCGTAAAATAATGAATTAAAATAGTCGGTTTTAGAAGAGTAAATTTGGGACCGCATTGTTGACTCTTATTGAATATATCAGATCTATATATAGAATTTTGGTAAAAATAGTTTTATACCGAAAAAAGAACTCCACTTGAGTGTGAGTTGTCACTCTGACTACAGTAAAATTTGTGCTTTTATATTATAATAAAACTAGCTGTTTCGCCCGTGATTCACTAATTTCTGCCACTTGCAAATCAAAAATTTGCAAGTGGCAGAAATTTGCAAGTTTGCAATCTAGAAGTGGCAGAAAACAGTAATATAGCGGACAGTTGCTTACTCTTGACGTGCGGGCATCTACAGACGCGCTAGATACTACAACAAAAACTTGAGTGACTTTTTTTCAGCAATTCTTTCTTAATAAAAAAGAAAACAGATGTTTTTTAATGCATAGCATATTTTTAAACTCTAATGACTCAATAGACGTATATGGGTTAAATATTTATTATTTATATTTAATTAGATATCTTTAATTAATAAAATTATTTACCATATCACATTAAAATCAATTTCAATTACATTTTCTTTGATTCTATTTTACCAAAAATAATTGTTGATTTAATTTTGTTCTTATTCTGATATGCTCTCAGACAGCCTCATAATCACTTATCTCACGACATTGCACACTGTTTTGCTTATAAGTAAGCAAAAACAAATGCACAACATGTTCTTATGGGAGTCTGCAGATCGAGGGCCATATTATAAAACTCCACTTGAGTGTGAGTTGTCACTCTGACTACAGTAAAATTTGTGCTTTTATATTATAATAAAACTAGCTGTTTCGCCCGTGATTCACTACGGCCTATAGCTTGGCGCCTTAGAGGCATGGCCGTTCCCGTGCTAATTGCTATCCCTCTCGCTCCAATGAATTTCTTATGGGGATTGTTTACTTTTCGCGATTTCTACTCCTTTCTTAGTGCACACTTACATGGTGCAACAAGGTCCCTGCCAAATTTCAAGTCTGTAGCATTAATAGTTTCGGTTCTACGTTGATCAGTCACTCAGGATATTGTCTTTTATATATAAAGATAAATTAACATGTAATTTTTTTGGTCAGAATATTTTTAAATTATAAATCGGACACTCAAGTGGTAGTGACCACTCCAATTCGCACTCAAGTGGAGTTTTATGATATGGCCCCAAGTTATACTTGTTGAATAATAAAACCTGTTATCACATTTTCAGAAATAAATTATTTTCCTGATTTTCGAAATCCGAAATAATTATTAATGTCCGTGTTTGGATTTTTTTCAATTTAAAAATAATAGATATTTAATATGGGACCAGACAGACACTATTAATTTTTTTCTGAGCAACTAACATAACTTAAAATATGATTAATTGAAAGTAGAAGGTTAATTGCAAGATTAAATGGTGGGAAATACGAGAAAACTCACTTTTAAATGTTTAATTCACAATTTTAAACCTTGAAAATCGACGAAACTTTGGAGAAAGCGCAAGAGTTTTTAGGGAGCGACTTTATAAGAAGAACAAGTTTAATCGAGGCATGACCGATCAAAACGTTTCCTAACCTCTCGGGGGGGGGGACGTTCATCTAAACGCTTATATTGATAAAATAAACAAACTTGCACTGGACTTTTTTCATGTTGGTACAACTATGTCTGCTTCAGCTCAATATATTCAAATAGTTCAATAAATACGGAAGATTTTTTTTTTTTTTTCAAAATAAAATAAAATTAAAGTGAACTAATTAATCTCCCACACCTAAAACGTTTAAAAAGACTTTTTAAATTATATTAAACCACATTTTAAGTTTGTAACTTGCTCCAAAAAAAATTAATAGTATCTGTCTGGTAACTTTAATATTTAATCATTGGGAAAAAATATTAGAAATAAATACGATATTAACGGTAATTTCTTATACTTCATTATTTATATATTCCGTTCTGAGAGTTGATCATCCTTGATTATTTCTCAATCAATTTAATCAAGGTAGTGTGCAAGTGTGCTTCAACAAACAGTAAATAATCGGATAAGTAAGTATGCGACAGTCTTATACCACCCTTAGGGGAATTGTATTTTTTTGTTCTTATCAGGAGATTTTTTTTCGTAAACCAAGTCAAGTCAGATGACCAATCGACCAGGAGATGAGTATTTATTTATCTGAGCGCACGGCAGTGCGCCAGGCCAAGTTCCGGAAAGCACCAGTGTATCTTTACACGAAGCAATTCACCGGGTTTTTCACACCATCAGATATCCGGTTCTACAAGGAATAGGTCATTAAAATTTTGAACATACATTCCGTAGTATAGTACAATAATACAGGATAAACTTCAAAAGTTAATATTAACCCGGACAGGAGATAGGTAATTTCAAAGTTTGTACTTTTGGATACTCACTGACTGACATATTGACTGACTGACATATTGACTGATTCACTCATCATCATAAGTTTCAGACACTTCCCGTATACCTAGAGCGCTGAAATTTTGCATGATGTTAGCAATTGACATCCACGTAAAGGGAAAAATCCGAAAAATTGAACTTTTTAACTCTAAGTGCTCCAAAACGTTGTCGCTTTAGGGAAGACAATACAACGTGTTTTAATGTAATTTTAACTGATAAAACACTGAAATCTTGCATAAAGTTAGATATTTACATGTCTTTTAGCAGGAAATAATTTATATTTGAACCATTCACTCCCGGTGCTCCAAAACGGTTCCGCTTTAGGGAAGGAGATGCTCAAAAACTAGTTTAAACTGGTAGGACGCTGAAATCTTGCATGAAAGAAGATATTTACTTGCAATTAAATGGAAAAATATAAATATATTCACCCTTTTACTACCAGTGCTCCAAAACGGTTCCGCTTCAGGGAAGAAAATGCACGAAATCTAGTTTCAACTGCTAAGACTCTGAAATCTTGCATGAAGTTAGAGAGACTTAAATTCAATTAAACCCGCAAGTGTCAAAATTGAAACTCGTCAATTCTCAGTGCTATAACTTCAGGGAAGAAGATACACTATAAATATTGCTGTTTTTATTTGCTTTGTAGTGTATATTACTTTATTAATACTTTGGTGTTAGATTTTATTGGACATTTGGGTCCGGTTTACACAGAAATTTCCTGTTTTCCGATATGTTGTGTAATCGAAAAGAAGAAGAAGAAATAAAGAAAAAACGGCCAAATAATCAGTTACATATAGTAATCTTTACAAAAAGTATTGATATCTCACAAAAAAATTATCATTGAAAAAAGGCCAAGTTCCTCCAATTCTTCCAAAAAATTCCGCCTATGAAAGTAGTGATATCGATTATTGGGGCCAAGTTTATTGTTGCTGCTGTATATCCCGCACTTAAATTTATTATTGCACGTTCTGCTGTCTCAATTCTTATAAAGTAATACCGACTTTACACTTGGCCAGTTTGTAAAAAGGTAGCATTTTACGAATCCCCTTAGAAAAACTGACCAAGTGTAAAGTCGCTATTACTTTATAAGAATTGAGACAGCAGAACGTGCAATAATAAATTTAAGTGCGGGATATACAGCAGCAACAATAAACTTGGCCCCAATAATCGATATCACTACTTTCATAGGCGGAATATTTTGGAAGAATTGGAGGAACTTGGCCTTTTTTCAATGATAATTTTTTTGTGAGATATTTTTTACTTAACGTCCCTTTAACATCTATAGGTCATTCAAGACGGGGATTTTACTCTGGCACATTGAACTAACACAGTCTGGGGAAAAAGCCAGCATCACGAGGGCGCGACCCTATGTGATCACCTACTAAGTAAACCCACGCTAGACGTTGCATAGTTTCAGTGGTCTTACGGGAACTGGTGTATTCAACGTGCCATTGACGCTAGCTGGAGTTGAGGTTTGTAAGACGGAATTCATCTTTATTTCAGAACCCTAAAACGGCTCTAGATTTATATGAGTTCTAAATTCTTTTACTCTACATTTTTCATCTGTGATTTGAACCCCTGGTTACATTTGTAAAAAATAAAAGATTTAAAACTATCAATAATCGATTGTATATTTATATAAAAGAAATAAAATGGGACAACCCCTAAAATCATTAAAAAATAACAGCGTAATATCTTAAGGAAGTACTTCACTGCACCGCTATGGAGAGCTCAAATCGGCAAGTTGACATTTGGTGTTATAATGAAAGAATGATATCAAGCAAAACGCTAGTTTTGCAACACCAACAAAACGAGCATTCTATATATACGCTAAACCTAGTTTGTAAGTATATAATAGATTCAGCCTCCTAGGACGTATCAGTGCGGAGAAATCGCGATGAGTGTTAAGTCAGTGTCTTTCACTTTTATATATATATATATAGATGATACCATTACAAAGAAAATGAATAAAGCAGTTAATTCCAGAGGCGGGGTTAATTCCTGTGGAATTCTCTTCCATTCAACCTTTTTCTTCGAAGACTTCAGAAAAAAAATTCAACATACCACGAAGTACGACAGAAGAAATAGTAATTGCGGCCATCCAAGGATCCTACAAAATTTATACATAACCACTTATACAAAATGTAATTAAAGAAAAGGAAAAGAAGTGCTTTTTCGTAAGGCAAACACAAATTCGGTGTCAGCAGTACATGAGTTTTGTGAAATATACGTTTAACTAATTTGTTGAATTAGGGTAGTATGGCAAGTAAAACCATAATAAGGCAGATAAAATACTATATTAAACTTTCTTTAGCCAAGTGAAGATATAGTATTTTATCATCCTTATACAGGGTGTCCATAAAGTCTCACCCCACCCCCGTATCTCGAGAATGGCTTAAAATATAAGAAAACGCAAAAATACGTATTCCTTAGATTTTAGGGGGATTAATTTTAGACTAAAAATTTTGAACTCGGCCAGCCGTTTAGGCTGTGCACCGACTGGCTTCAAAATCTTAAATGAGAAGGTATATCAAGTGCAACTTGTTTTAAAAGTCTCGTTAATACGAGTTCATTACAGAAAACCAGATCTCTCTAGGATCTACCGTTCACGAATTACAGGCACCGAAATGGTAGGTAAAAATGCCTAGAAATAATTTTTTATGATCCCAAACAAGTAATTTAGTAAAAAAAGATGTTTGTCCCGCCCACTTTGACCGCAGAGATCGAGCCTTCTTAGACCAAACCTATCCAGCTGTTTTGAAAATTTTGGTAAAAGAAAACTCGAACTCTGCGGTCGAAGTGGGCGGGACAACCATCTTGTTGGAACACTATTTTTTACTAAATTACTTATTTGGGATCATAAAAAAGTATTTCTAGGCACTTTTACCTACCATTTCGGTGCGGCCGCAAAGGATCCATGTCACATGTACCACCCTGTAATTCGTGAACGGAAGATCCTAGAGAGCTCTGGTTTTCTGTAATGAACTCGTATTAACGAGACCTTTAAAACAAGGTGTCACTTGATATACCTTCTCATTTAAGATTTTGAAGCCAGTCGGTGCCAAGCCTAAACGGCAGGGCGAGGTCAAACATTTTTTAGTCTAAAATTAATTCCCCTAAAATCTAAGGGATACGTGTTTTGCGTTTTTTTATATTTTCAGCCGTTCTCGAGATACGGGGGGTGGGGTGAGACTTTATGGACACCCTGTATATACGTTTACTTTGTGTTCTCTATCTACTAAATACATAGGTTGGGTCACGTGAACGTCTGTCTTGTATAAAACTGATACAAACTTGTGCTAATAACATTTCCAATCCTACTTCCTAATTGAGAATATTTTAAATCTGCAACTAAATTATCTCCTTTATTATGGAAAGCATTGATTAAACTTAACGGTGTAGGATAATGATCCGTTATCACTAAAGCTTTAGCAATACTTAATCCATGTAACTGGACCAATTGTTTAATAAACATCTCCTTAACTTTATAATTCTTAGATTTATTAGCAGATTCATTAAATTGTTTAAATTTCATTAAATTTATTAAACTATCATTTAAATCATCACTTATAGAATGTTTATCAACACAACTCATTAATGTTTTTCCTACATACATTGAAGTTAAAAATAATGTCATTTGTTGAAGATAATTCATCGAGTCAGCATGTGATTGTGTAAATTTAACAATAAAACCATCTATCACTTCTGTATTTGTTGCTGCTTGTAATACAGATGTTAACGGTAAACCTAAGAACATATTAGACCCATAGTTTTCAACTAAATAGATTAAATTTGTGAGTCCACATTTTTTTAAACGAAATTTTTGTTCTTGGAATCGAGAATCTTTTATACTCTGTGCAAAATCATCCATACGTTTCCGTTCAACAATATATGGAAGTACTAATTCGTTACCATATGTATCACGTGCTATCCATGTAAAGTCACCGATTTTTAAACTTTTTACTTCGTATTTAACATTGAGTTTTGTGAGTTCCTCAATTGTTTCTGTTTGAACTGTAAATCGTGCACCTGTTTCATGATTATCAACGATAAGAATGATTTCAAATGTGTTTGGTAACATACAGATTGTTTCCGTGGAATCTTGAGATTCTGATTGAGAATTGCTAGAACAGTGTTTTCCATTTTGAATTGTTGGTTGATTGCTATATTGGGAACTTGAATATTGACTTTCAGTTTTAGTTGAGCATTGACTATTTTGAGAACTTGTATATTGATTTTCAGTTTTTGTTGAGAATTGACTATTTTGGGAACTTGAATATTGGGTTTCAGTTTTAATTGTTGATTGACTTTTTTGAGAACTGTCTGAATATTGATTGCCATTGTTAGTTGAGGATTGGCTGTCTTGAGACGGTTCATCTGAGTCCAAATCAATGATCTTGATGTCTGATGGATCAATTGAATTTGATTTACTGCTACCCAATGGGATGATATCAAAATCAGTCAGTCGACTATTGTAAGATTTAATTTCATTGATTTCACTGGGTTCGTTCTTTCTCCTCTGACTGCCTGTAATAAAAGTAAAGTGATAAATTATTGTAGTTTAATATAGCCACAGAGAGAAGAAAGCCAATTTTATTAGGTGACAGTCCTAAGCCCGTGTATATACAGAAGGCTTGCTGTTAGGAAGAGCATCCAGCTTTTAAACTAAAGATGGAAAGTCATAGGTAAAATGCAGTTTCTACGCACTCTGCCACGGTTACTGAGCCAGGTCTTGTGACATCGTAGAATTAGGGAAAGTCCAATTGGGAAAAGGTGAAGCTAAAAAAGAAAAAGTAAAATAATTGTAGTTTAGTTGATTTTTTTTTTTAATTTAGCTTAACGTCTCTTTAAAATCTCATCTATTGGTCATTCAAGACGGGGGGTTTACCCTCTATTCACTGAAAACTTGCAAACCAGCTACCCAAATTAACCTCACCCAGCCTAGGTTGGGGCCTAAAAATAGCCAGCATCACGAGGGCGCAACCCACGTGGACACCCACATGGTACAACCTCGCTGGACGTTGCTTAAATTCAGTGATCTAACGGGAACTGGTGTATTCGACGTGCCATATACGCTGGCTAGCAGTTGACCCGAATGTCAGAGTATATTTATATTTATTGTATGGTTATACATCGAAAAGTGTAAATGATATGAGGGTGAATTATATTGGACCAGGAGATCAAGGGACGACTATTTACTAAGCATACTCAATACAGGGAATATTGAAACCATTTTAATGAAATAGTCAAATGAGACAATTAATACACATGATTTTTAGTGGTAAAATATACAAAGAAACAAACAATTTACCGCTAAGTTGATGGCCCCCAAGATGGTTGGTTCTTCGTACCGGTACTACGGCTAAAGGCCATCAACACCGTTCCGACGACAACTCACTGTGTTTTTCCTCCGTTGGACCCAGCCGTGCTGCTCCAGATACTTCCTCAAAGAGTTGGTATATAAATCCTTGCTAAACCCTGAAGTATCTGATCGTTGTCGTCTACGTATGCTGGCTGCTCATGATGTAAATCATGAGCAGCCAGCAACTATCCATCAAACCCAACTAATCTAGACAGATCCTGTTGGAGAGGCCCCTTTTTTTGGCCTGGAGACACAGTGAGAGTCGTTGAGAACGTTAACAACAACAACCACTGAGTTGATGAGTTTACTTTGTTTTCTTTTCATGTTTGTTTGATCATGGCTTACCTCTGTGTTCTGGGTTGGTAGAAATAAAAAAATCACCTAATGATTGTCTGGTCACCTGATGTGTTAATTCTTTAGTATTGAAAACGTTAACAAACACAAAATAAACTTACTTTGATTAAGAACATATTTAGCATAAACAATTTCCGCTACTTCTTTCCCTGCTCCTGTTAACGTAAATCTATCTGAGTTTGAATTTTCTGTGATTAAACCTCTTTTTAATAAATTATCAATGCAAGATTCTGGATAAGGTTTATTTAACATTCTTTTAACCACCATCTGTAATTGGACATCGTCTATACTACATTCTAAACCATTTTCATGCATTGCTACGAATATAGCAAACGCTGGAGAGTTTTTAGATGGAACATAAGATGATTTTTTAGGACTTTTTGTAATTTTCTTTTGATGTAGAACAAGAGGTGGTGGTGAGTCTGTAATAATTTGAATATCGTTTTGACTTGACGTTTGAGGTTCATTGGTGGATGAAGAATCTTCAGATGGAAATCGTTCAGGATGTTCTTTTTTATATTCTGCAAGTGTTCTATCTAGTTTAATGCATATACTTGGACCAAAATGTTCTAATATTAAACACTCTTTACCTGTAAGAAGTTGTATTTCAAAAATAATTTCTTTATCAACTTTTATATAATCGTAAATTTGTCTAGTGAGTCATATCTCTCTAAATCGCGAATCTGTCTGAGCGTCTTCTTTTATCACTTGATAACTCCTTCCCCTTTTCACATCACTCATCATACCAAATTTTATTCTACCCCCTTTGCCCTCAATTTACCCTTCAATTATATTCCCTGCAAACAATTCCTACGCAGTGTCCTAACCTAGATCTCTTCCCTTTTCTTATTAGCACTAGTAAATGTCCTCTAAAAGAGAAAGTACTGGCTAAAAAAAATACTACCCTCCTAAAATTTAATATTTTACGTTTCAAGGTACAAAGAACCCACCCAATAATAGCATTTAAAAAATCCGTTCGTCCGCCACGCTGTACTCCGTATCTTGTACAGCGCACACCGTCCGTGATGGTCACTTTTGCAAGTTGTGGGGCGCAATTAGACCCTAAATCTTCATAACAAATTTTATCAAAATCGGTCAACGGTAAGTGGCAAGTCACGGCGTACGATGCGATGGATAAACGGATTTTTTTAATTCTATTTTTGAGTTCTGTGTACCTCGAAACGTAAAATATCAAATTTTGAGAGGGGGGGTAATTTTTTTATATAAAAAAAAAATAAACCAAAATATATTGTTGTTGCAAATGCCAAGATTTTTGAGCATTGGTTCATTTTATGCCAGGGCATGGCAGAAGGTAAGCAGCTTCTTCTATAATACTAATTATTATTTTAAAAAATCCACCTGCAAACCAATATGTAATGTTATGAACCAATATGTTAGGGTATGAACTCAGTAGGCGAAAGACGTGAAAGAGGTTACCTCATTGCATATAATTACCGACCTGATTTCAATGGTAAAGGATATCTCTTCAATGATACCAATGCTTTACCAAAAGCATATTGAATTTTAGAACCTTTGGTTGCCGCTTCGATGTACCATTCCTCTAACCATTTTATAAACAATTCATTAGGATTATCAAATTTAATTTTCTTTCTTTTCTTAATTCTATCTTGATTTTTATCCATGATTGATAAGAAATTATCTATTTAGGGTGATGAGAGAAACATGTTTTACACATCTGAAAAAGGGGCAATTACAAAGGGTTAATTTAGTTTTAAAATTTAGTTCACTCCTCCTGGTCTCTTGAGTGTCACACTGACACTGCGACTGTCGGGGTTTGAATTTTTCGACTAAATAAAATATAAATGTTTCTTTTTGTTATCACTGCAGCGTTGTAGGATTTTCCAAATATCGGTAAATATGTATTTTAGGATAACTTTTCAAAAAAAAAAAATCTAATTTTTTTTTTTTAAACTCGTTTTTTTATAGGCCGCTAGGGGTCCTTCTTGGACGGTTATAGATACGCAATAGAGGCATGACCGTAAAACCGTTTCCTAACCTTTCTAATTGGGTTAAAATTGAGAGAGAAAAAAAAGTTTTTTTTTCGAGCATTTTTGAAAAGTTACCCTAAAATGCATAAATACCTACCCAAATATCTATCTATCATTATCGAATCAGGTATTTTGAATTTTTCGTAATTCTGACACCGGGTTGCTATGCGTATTTATCTCTATAGCTACTCATCCTCACGAGGATGAGTGGAGCCATACACTTTCAAACCACAGTAACAAATTATAGTCCCTGCCGCGAGGAAGACTAGTGCAGACCACTGAGCCATGGCAGCTGCATAATTTTCGACTTGTGTTTTCGGGGTGCACTCAGCCTTGTAGAGTATCTACTTCAATGTGAATAGCGACCACTGGCAGCATTACACATTAAAATGATAGGGTACCGTGGGAGTAAAATGATTTTCTTCTCGAAATGAACTCAAAGATTTCTGCTTCCTTCATAGCGAAGGAGTCGTGGGGTCAAAAACTTAAACTTACCTACTTACCTCATCTATGTTTTTAATCTCTGCAAGAGATAAATAAGTAATTACTTACATTACAATGATTATATTCGATTCGAATATTTCGCACTGGGTATTGACAGCTTGACACTATTGACAAGGTATTAAAAAAATTGAAAAAGAGCAAACGATAGGTAGGTAAGTCTAGGTACATGGTACAACGTTAATTGGTTAATTCCTGCTTTTTTTTCTTTACATTTTTGATAGCTAGTAGCTAGGTTGCTAGTTGCTGGTAGGTATCTTTAAAAAAATTGGAAATCAAAATACGGTTAAAAAGCTAGGTTCACACGATGCATAATAAGATATTATCATCCATCAACTTTTTTTTTAAAAAAAAAATATGGTACCGGAACCGTATTGGACTTTATCTGTATTCGACACAAGGCCCGAATGGAGCAATAGTTTTTCGGATGGTGCAAGGGTTTTTAGCGATAAGGGACTTCACGAGAAGAACAAGTTTGTTTATTTTATCAATATAAGCTTTAAGATGAACGTCCCTCAAACCAGAGGGGTTAAAAAACGTTTGGATTGGCCATGCCTCTATGATGAAGTTGTTTTTTTGATAAAAACTCAAGTTTATATAAACTCTTGCACCATTCGGAAAAAACTATTGCTCCATTCGGGCCTTGTGTAGCGTCCGACTTTTTGCGTTCGTTAATTCCAAGGTTAAGTATTTGGCTTAACATTGTTTTTTTCAAAGTGAATTTAAAAGTCCTTTAAATTTTACTAAATTTATGAAATATAATACAAACTTATGTAAAATGTGCATCGTCTAAATAGTTCCTGACTTATCAACAAAACGAGGGTATGATTCCGGGAAGAACCGTAGGGTCCTCGAACAAGATAAAAATCCCACGTTCAAAATATTTTTCCCGTTTAGGCAGCAGGGGAAAAAAATCTTGCTCAAGCAATATTGCTCATCAGAAGGCGTGGCTGTAAAAACGTTTCCTAACCTGTCGAGAGGGGTTAAAATATGTCAATAAAGCTAACAAGTAAACATAAAAAGTTAAAAACAAAACAAAAGAGAAGTGGAAAAAATAAAAATATGGTTGGTGGGATTTTTCCCGCGATGTGTCATCCCACAAACTTTGGGATCCTACGGCTCTCCCCGGAGCCATATTCACAAAACGAGCGCGACATAACACAGAGGCCCTGGACAAGAAACGAGGGAATTTCAGACACGCTCGATTTTTCCCATTTGCGGCTTGACATTTTATGTTTACAAGTTACTAGTTGTTATTCTTGCTAACTAAATTCTTATCAAGTTAAAAGTTTAATTTAAATAAATTAGTTGTGTATTAATCTATTAATTGCTTTTTATTTTAATACATATGTAATTGTTTTCCCGTGTAACTTAGTTCAATATTGATTTTGATTTTTGAATAATGTGAATGTTGTGATAAAACTTAATGTGTTTTATGTGCTCTACCTTGAGAGAAAACTCTTTGTACAATCCTGAGAAGGACCTTTTACCTAATACCTATTAGCACGACACTTATTTAAAGTGATTAAAAAGAGGGAAATATTAAGGATATACCTATTTCTATTTTTAACTTTTTGAAAGTGACTAGCTGTGCAGCTGTTTGCCCATGCTTTGCTACGGTTACAAAATTCATCAACAATATCGGGATTGAAACATCAAATCTTCTCAAGTTTGAATTTTTGGTGGAACCGACTTCCAGGGTTAGTATAGCTCCTATTTAGAAAATTCAATATTTTACTCAAGGATATTGTTTTTAGGTAGTACTGCGAAACACCTTCGTATTAAATTTCAGCTCTCTCGCTCATCCCGAAGTGGGACTTCTCAATTCCGATTTTGGTGTTGAAAACCGGCCATAAATCGGTCAGAAACCGGAAAATTTCAATTTTTATACATTTTATGGGGTCCCCATATACTATTTTGGAGGGTAAAAACGTTTTATAACCTTTCTACTTGGATTAAATTTGGTTAAAAAAAATTCAAAAGGTTACCAGATACTCCTCCCCGGTTTTAGGAGCATGCTTTTATATCAAAGTACACTTTGCATTATAAAAAAATATTCTAGGCGTTTTATAATTATTCGTTTACAATTCAAAGTTGAATAATCAAACCTGATTGATTGAGGCTACCGAATAAGTGTAAATAATTTCAACAATCAGAGTTTTTGTTTTTGAGTGTCAGCCATTGGACCTTGTTTGTCTCTGTGTCCGTCGTCAATCTCAAGAACAATAAATCAGAGTTGAAAACTCTGATTGATTTTGACAAAAAACCTGTGCCGGGTTTTTGTCGCTTTTTAGCGGTTTTTTTCTAAATAGTAAGTACTAGGCAATTTTTTTTTTTTTTATTATGACAACTGTATGTTTTGCACGTGTCAAGGAACTTTTAATTGAAATCGAATGAACCGTTGTCGGTTTTCTCGACTTTTGGTGGTTTTAATCAATGCTGTATAGAAAGAGAACGGTAGTTGCTAGAGACTTGAAATTTGGTTTGTATGTTAGAACTCGACAGTCGTTCCGAATTCATAACATATTTCACAAACTAACTTTCCCATACGGACCAATGGCTGAAACTCGAGATTTGGGTTGTGTTGCGGTCCTATAGCATAATGACCTCAAAACGACTTGATCATGAGATCTAGTTGACTGTGTGACCTAGACAGTAGTCACCCAGATAAATTAATAGAACAATTAACCAAATCAGATCCAAACCGCATTCCAATCATCACCTCGATCTTGGCATTCATAATGTTTACGCTTCACTCCCCACAGAGACACAATGTTCCTTGGAATGATTCTGATTCTGAACAGTGGTGGAGCAAGTCATGATCCCCCCCCCCCCCNCCCCCCCCACCCGAAATACTTCACTATGGGTCCCTAATTTTTTTCCACAGAGATCCTCTCTCACAAAACTATTTGGCATCGCCGATATAACCAAACATATAAAACTATAGCCATGTAAATTTTAAAGCTCGACTGAAACCACTTAAAAATTATGAGTCCACCAGCGGCTCCTCTAATTTGTCTGAGGGATATGGGTACATATTCTAAAGTGCCCCTTAACCCTAAAGGAGAAATCTTGCAAAACATATACGTGACGGGTGTCAGGGACCCCGATTTTTTTCGACAAAAGGACACACGAAATAATTATTTACTTTTATCGTTTTACGGAGCCCCTTCAGTACCCCTATTTTATGGGTTTTGTGATGACCCGCGAGGGCGCGCTCGCCGCCTCTGATTCTGAATTTATGTCATCTATATACTTCTACTATATTTCCTCTATCAGTGATTTGAGGACATCCTTAAATAAATGATTGCATAATCCGTGATTTCATTTCAATTAGGAATCTACTTGCACCAATTTTTATTTTTTAAATTTGGTGTTATTTTATTTTTTAAAAGAAAACCCTGTCTTAATATTTTTCCATTTTCAAGTTTACCGCAATTTGTGTGCTCGTTCAGATTTTTTTTTTACAAATTTAAAAAAAATTTTTTTGTGATTGTTTTTATTGGGTCCATTTTGACCGGTTGTTCAAACAGATAATTGACTGCTGATTTAATGTTGGCGGCTTGTTTATAAATTATTTAATTTCTCTTTAATGTTTGTTAAAAAAGTGTCACTTGCGGTGACTAACATGCGATTTTTTTTATTTGTTACCTCCCCTGAAATTTGCCTATTTTATATTTGAAACTATCTACTCTATTCGTATATTCGTGAGCTAGATTCCTCCTTAGGGCTATATGAGCTCCTGCACCTAAGCCTCAATTGGGGCTACCTACTCTAAGTACCCTGAGAAAATTGAATTAGAAAAATGATGTTCCGTATTGTTCCGTACTAGACTATGTGCTTCTTGTTTGAACTACATTTTGCAGAATTCGGCTTTCGACGCTGCTACAGGTCCACCGATGTGCGATTTACTGGTTAGAGAGAAGTCGCGTCAAGCCAATGGATTTTTACTTAATCCTACTATATTTATAGAAAAAATCGATATGGTATTTTCTTAGGCTTTTCGGGACGAAGCATGACGACTATACCTACATTAAAAAAAAGGGAAGGTATATGAAACAATTGAAATTTGCGTACGAATGGATATTTTATGTACCTATGTATACAGGGTTTGCACTTTCATCAAACGAAAAACAGGAGATAAAATAGGTATCTACTAAAAAAGTTCATGCATTTAGATGATTCGAACCCACGCCTAGGGCTGTACCCAAGATTTTCTTTCAGATGGGGTTCGAAATATTGACAACCAAGCCAGGATTAACACCTGAAAATGATGATCATGGAAGGTGATGTTGTTGTTGTTGATACTGTTGTTGTTACTGTTGATGATGTTCTTGTTGGTGGTGGTGATGAGNTCGGGGGGGGGGGGGGTCTGGACCCCATGGCCCCCCGGGTATAACCTTATCCACACACTTTGTATTACTAGATGTGTACGTCTCTGTTATTTTAGACAATAGAGTTTCTGATAATTGTGGAAACAATTTCAAAAAAGTAGGTTTCTACATACATACATTTTTTCCCAAATTATCAAAAGTATTATCCTATGAAGGAACCTTAGTCCACTCTATCGGATCCAGAACGGTAGTCCCAATTTTCGTGATAGTAGTTTCATTGAAATTCTCGTTAAAAATTACACAAAAAATCGTTATCATTTCTATTTTGTGACACACTGGGAGGATATGCCAACCGTAAGTTGAAGTCGAAATTTCCATGTAAAATCCTATGGGACAACCAGAAAGTGCAAACTCTGTATGTTACCGAACAATTATCTCCTAGGAAAAACTGGTTTGTCCACGAAATGAAAAAAAGAAATGAGGGATCCTATAGCACAACTATTGTCGTGCTTAATAGAAAGCCAAAAGCTATGTGTTAGTTCCTCGGATTTATCTTCATAACTAGGTATTTAACATAATTATTTAAACCATCCAAAATAATATAATTATTTAATTTAATTTCCTGCCTAGAAGTGTTTTTGTTTTATTAATACACCTTTGGAAACGTNAAAAAAAAAAAAAAAAAAAAAAAAAAAAAAAAAAAAAAAAAAAAAAAAAAAAAAATGCAATCCATTAAAATTTGATTTTTTATGTTTCAAGATAATCCAAAAATCGAATTAAAAAAATCCGTTTGTCCGCCGCGCCGCGCGCCGTAATGAGGACTTTTGCCATTTACCGTTGATTGTTATTGGATTATTTTAAAAGACAATTACCTAGGATGATATACGTTTAGTGAATGTGCTTTTTTCAAACAAAGTAAAGTAAGACATTATTTTTCTGATAATCTCAAATATTGAAATGGTGCTCTGACTTCAAAAATTTGAAGGCGAATCTTTTAATTTCAAAGGTAAGATTTTTCCTGCATGTTAATTAGAATAAGAGCCTGCATGATACATGCCATTCTATGTGTCATCACACAACGGGTTGGTACATCAAAGGCGCAGCAATGAATCGGCAATTTTCAGTTTGTTGTGAACGTTCCCGAAATGCACTTGTATGTGTGTATGTATGTATATAAGTTTGTTTGTTACGCGATACAAGCCATAATTTTCATCCGATTTTGACAAAATTTGGTATACCTACATGTTTAGGACATGCAGGAAATTTGATGCATAGTGTTTGGTGTCCTGCCCCCCCCCGGGGTGCCCCAAGGGACCCAAAATTGTGTTTTTTGAGAATGATTTTTATCTTTTTAGCCGTTCGTTGTAGAAACGTAAAATTTTGATATGCTATGCCTGGTGTTAAGGGTTTTTGATTTTGAATTGGGAGCCCTAATCGCTCCCCCCCCCGC
>CM022883.1:4455482-4470953 GCA_012654025.1 Pachypsylla venusta
CTAACCAATTTGCTTATGTTGCAATACTCGTTACTTTATTAAGTTCCTAGTAGGTACCTAATACTTGTACTTTCCTAAATTAGATTTTACTACATACTTTGAAGAGATGGGGGCCCCGTCAATATGATATATTTTTTTAATTGTCAACCCAAAAATGTCGAAATAGTTGTCAAAGCGCGGGGCCCGTAGCACGTGCTACAAGTGGAATTTACGTTTATTTGGTAAGAGCTAGATTTGAAATTTGATATGAATGTCATATTTGGGGTTTCAGTAAGCTCCGAAACTGGGTTTTGGGTTCAATCAATTATACCGCTGGCGGTTTTTACTGCTTTTATATGGTTTTCATTAATCCTGTCTAATAAGAGAATGGTAAGAGCCAGATACTTGAAATATGGTACGTATGTCGAATTTAGGGTCTAATTACGCCCACATTTTTTTGGGGGGGGGAGGGGATTTTTTTACGCCAGTAAAATAATAAACCTATATGTCACATTGTCAGAGTTTTTTAAAATTGTATCGCCACATATGAAATCAAGACAATCAAACACAAGGATCTAGTGTCCATCCGCGCTTTTATCGTTCAACGATTTCCTCTCTAACGATTTCCGTGAATTATGTTCCATTTGATCTCAGCTACCCACTACATTCGGGGGTCGTTTTATAGCCAAAACCCTGTATGATGATAATAATACGGCTAGACATGTATTGAAATTTAACTTCTTTTGTAGCCAAACACATGTATGATGATAATAATACGGCTTGACATGTATTGAAATTTAACTCCTTTTGTAGCCAAACACCTGTATGATGATAATAATACGGCTTGACATGTATTGAAATTTATTTCCTTTTGTAGCCAAACACCTGTATGATGATAATAATACGGCCTGACATGTATTGAAATTTAACTCCTTTTGTAGCCAAACACCTGTATGATAATAATAATATGGCTTGACATGTATTGAAATTTAACCCTTTTGTAGCCAAACACCTGTATGATAATAATAACACGGCTTGACATGTATTGAAATTTAACTCCTTTTGTAGCCAAACATCTGTATGATGATAATAATACGGCTTGACATGTATTGAAATTTAACTCCTTTTGTAGCCAAACACCTGTATGATGATAATAATTCGGCTTGACATGTATTGAAATTTAACTCCCCTTATTTGTAATTGGAGCGAATTTCTTTTGAAATTCGTAATAATTCGAATGACCATGACGCTCCTTCTTATAACCAATAAAAAGGCCCCGTGATTTTCTTTACACTAGTGGATCAAGATGATCCAGGTGTTCACGTTAGTGTTGTAGTTATTTATAAAAAAAAATATCTTAATCAAATTTTAAAAAATCATTATAAATTTTTTTTGTGGGTCAGAACCCCAAAAATTTTCTAAATCGAAAAGCCCTTAACAACAATTTTATAAATATTACGTTTCTACAACAAACCCTTAAAAGGATAAAAATCATTTTTAAAAAACAAAATATTGGACTCCCTGGGGGGGGCAGGGCCCCCAATTTTCAATATCTAAAAGCCCATAACATCAGCCAGAACATATTAAAATTTGACCATTCTACAGCAAACCACTAAAAAGATAAAAATAATTTTCAAAAAAGAGAAGAACCCCAAAAACTAAACAGCAAATATTCTTCATGTCCAAAACATGCATACCAAATCTCGTCAAAATCGGATAAATATTGTGGCTTGTATCGCGCATCAAACAAACATACTCGTACATACACATATACAAGTACATTTTGGGATGTATAGCGGCGTCAATAGTGGAGTTCACTAACAATTGCTTTCAAAGTAAGTACTCTTTTTGAGAGGAAATACACTTCCACTGCCGAAAGGTTATCTGGAAGTCTTCTTCCGGAATGCTGTTCATCTCCTTCAGTGATTATTTTAATTGTCCCGACATCATCAAAGCTTTCTCCTTTAATGGGCCATTTTGGGAACAAAAAGAAGTCTTCTGGGTCCAAATCTGGTGAGTAGGGAGAACGATTGTCACAAGTTTCCCGTGGTTCAGTCCCGCTCCTCCTTTTTTCTCGGAGCATTACGTAGATGTCTCAAGTTTCAAGGTTAATTGTCTCAGGTCTTACTTTTATGAAGATCTTTTCCATCCCTCCTGAGTACAGCAACATGATTCAGGGCATAGCGAGGATCGATAATGANTTTTTTTTCAAAACCCCCCAAAATTCGTGACGATTCCAATCTGAGGCGTAATCAGACCCTAAATTTGACATACCTACTAAATTTGAAGTCTCTGGCTCTTACCGTTCTCTTTTTAGACAGTATTAATGAAAAAGCGGTTAAAACCGCCAGCGGTATATTTGATTGAACCGAAAAGTTTCGGAACTAACCGAGAAATTTCAAATCTCTAGCTCTTTACCATTCTACTTTTAGAAAGCAATACTGTAAACCGCTATAAAGCGGCAAAAATCGCCATGCGTGTATTCGATTAACCCCAAAATAATTTTTGGGGTTAAAAGATTAACCCCAAAAGTTTCGGGGCATAATTAGAGTTCAGATGGGACTTATACACCAAATTTCATCAAAATCGGTTAACGATAAGTGGCAAAAGTGCCCATCACGGCGTACGGCGGATAAACGGATTTTTTTTATTCGATTTTTGGATTCTACGTACCTTATTTTTTTCCGTGATGACGATTCCAAAGAAACATTATTGAAAATAATAAACCTAAATAGTATATTTCTCTAACCTGCAATATGTCCGTGTTTAAAAGTTGCTGGTACATAGAAGTCCATTGACCTGTCTAAGATAATGTTTATCTGTTCCTCGGTCTGTATGGTATCATCGGCGGNTACTCCAGCAAATCATCCACGTCGTTGGACATAACATTCAGATTTCCCATGATGGGTTGTTTTATAGTCAACTTACTCCAGCAAATCATCCACGTCGTTGGACATAAAATTCAGATTTCCCATGATGGGTTGTTTTATTGTCATCTTACTCCATCAAATCATCCACGTCGTTGGACATTACATTCAGATTTACCATGATGGGTTATTTAATTGTCAACTTACTCCAGCAAATCATCCACGTCGTTGGACATAACATTCAGATTTCCCATGATGGTTTGTTTTATTATCACCTTACTCCAGCAA
Source organism: Pachypsylla venusta (assembly GCA_012654025.1). Taxonomy (NCBI): domain Eukaryota; kingdom Metazoa; phylum Arthropoda; class Insecta; order Hemiptera; family Aphalaridae; genus Pachypsylla; species Pachypsylla venusta. The sequence continues at coordinate 4,458,617 of CM022883.1, forward strand.
ATCATTGGACATAACATTCAGATTTCCCATGATGGGTTATTTTATTGTCAACTTACTCCAGCAAATCATCCACGTCGTTGTACATAACATNTTTCTAATATTATATGTAGAAGAACTTTTTTGACGATATTCAAAGTTAAAATAGTGTTTTATAATTAATAAGTAATTATGAAGTTGTGCAATACCAAGAATCTCCCGAGCGCATCCACAATTAATATCGAAGATGTCAGCAATCAGTTCCTGTTGCAATGATTCAATGTGTAACATGTTTGTTTTGGGTGCAAATCCATAACAATATAAGCCGTATGATGGGTTGTTTTATTGTCAACTTACTCCATCAAATCATCCACGACGTTGGACATAACATTCAGATTTCACATGATGGGTTGTTTTATTGTCAACTTACTCCAGCAAATCATCCACGTCGTTGTACATGAAATTCGCTATAGATTCAAGGATGACTTCTCTGATCAGTAGAATATCAATGTTAAAATCTTTCATTTGGTAATTTTTTGTGGGTAAATGTCCACTAAAAACAGTATCATAAATGGATCGTCGCCGGTTTTTGAAAGCCTCGCCCTCAAACCTACAACCAAGTCTTCTAAGACAATACGCTGAAATCAGTCATTAAATTTTTATTATTTATTCGGGGCGTTTGTAATTTCAGGCTAGTGCATTCAGAAACTAACTATTAGGAGGTAGGTATAGGAAACTGTTTTACTGGCTACAAAAATACCCCCCACCACTTTAATATTTTACATTCTGGGTACGTTGAATCCGAAAAGGTAAATATTGTACTGAGCTAACATTTTAATTATGATAGGTGCACGTTTTGATGTCCCAAGTCCCAAATCAAGAGTTTCAGCTCTTGGTTTGTTTGTGTGAATGTTTGAGAAAAATATCTCTCACAAACGGAATTAAGATTTATCATTTATCGCGTTCTAACTAACATACATGAACATGCCACCTGTCGTTCTCCTTCTCGGATTCATGAAACCGTCAAAAAGCGGCAAAACCTCCAAGCAGGGCCGTACACAAGGACGGCTAGCCGGCTATAGCGCCCCCCCCGATTTTTTTTTCGAGATAAGCCATCAAATATGAAACGCGAGTGTATATCATCTAACCCTGTTCTTCTATTTCAATGTCACGCAGAAAACACTTTTTGGGAAAGGTGTTTCATACTTACATAACAGAGTGCAATGTTAGGGCGATTTAACTTTTTTTCTACTTATTTTCAAACTTTAGGTAGTTGTACCTTCCTTGCTTTTTATTATTACCTACTATTATTTGTGGTTTGTGTTATGTGTTCACTAGTTGAGTAGAATTTTTAATAATTACATTTTTAACTAAAATAAGCTGGGTGGGTTTCACCTAGAGACTTAAATGTTAACAGGAGAGTTAACAGGTAGGTTCTCAGCTTTTCAGTGAATCGATCAGGTCTCAGATAAATATTTTCTCCTTCGATCGGTCAGTGGGATTTTTGCTTGTTACCTACTTCTAATGATAAATTTGAAACAAGGCCGCCTGAGGGGGGGAGGGGCGCCGCGGTTTTTTTTTTAAAAAAAAACGCCCCATTGTTTACTACTTATGGAGATTATGGAGGGAGAAACATTTCTCGAAAAAACCTATATTTTGTTCGCGATAGGGTACATCACATAATATGCAGAGGCGTAGGAACGCAGGGCGGACCGGACGGATGCCGGTCCTATAGGGCTTTGCTGCACCTTTTATCTCTAGAAACATTCGATTATCGAGGGGGGGGTTCTTGTTCCGGGCGCCAGACAGCCACCTGTTTTGAGAAAAGGCGGACCTCTTTTGAGAAAAGTCTTGTAAATCTCTATATTTACATTTTTTTACATTATCTCTCTGTAAAACTAGATGGGTTCAAAGCTACGACACTGTTCTGGTAACTACTTGATTTGCCCAGCCCCCCCACCCCCGATAAAAAATCCTGTGTACATTTGATTTGAATTAAGAGCTTTGTGACTCGTGTAATAAATTCAATCGACATAGTTTAAAAAAAAATTCAATTATCTAATCCGCCAAGTTTTCTACCAGAAGTGTTGTAGCGCATTTCATCCATGATATTGAACAGAGCAATGGCTGAAACTCGAGATTAAGACTCTGAGGACTCAAAAACGTATTATGACATTGAAAATACGACATCGAAAATTTCAGCCCAATTATTGGGACTTTTCGAACACTCTGTATATACCTAGTATTCCACAATAAAATTTTAGTATGGAACCCTATCTGTATGAGTGATGGGGTAGTACAATCAGGATTGATAGTAATAGTACTCGTATAGTGTAGGAATGGGATTTTCGAAGAAGTAGGGGTGGGAATTTCTACTCAATTAGGTGAGTCGACATGACTCAACTCGACTCACAAATATGAATCGACTCAATGAGTCGACACTCGATCTCGACTCGCATCGAGTGACAATTTTCATGAACACCTTATTTGATCCGAAAGGCAAAATAAAACCAATTTTCAAAAATGGCATCTAACAAATAAACGTCCCCAACTTCGGAGAATACATTAAATAAAAGAACATTTTCTTTCAGTAAAAGTTTTGTGACTCGTGCAATAAATACAATCGCAATAGTTTAAAAAATTTCAGTATCGTCACCAGAATAAAAGAACATTTTCCTTCAGTAAAAAATAAACACCCAGAAAAATATTTCTCCCTTTATTATCTTTATCAGTCTCTTCCTTAATCATTCCATCAGACTACTACCGAATGTAGATGCTGCTCTTCTAAAGTTTTAAGTCTTTTAGTGATATTATTGTTATATTTCTATTTTCTGTTGATGTTGACCATTATTTTAAAAAGATTTTGCAGCCTTCGGCTGCGGACTTTGCACTTTAGTGATAGTATTATTTTAAAAAGATTTGGCAGCCTTCGCCTGCGGACTTTGCTCTTTAGTGATAGTATTATTTTAAAAAGATTTTGTAATCTGCGGCTGCGGATTTTGCTCTTTGGTGACAGTATTATTTTGAAAGATTTTGAAGCCTTCGGCTGCGGACTTTGCTCTTTAGTGACAGTATTATTTTGTAAGTTTTTGCAACCTTCGCCTGCGGACTTTGCTCTTTAGTGACAGTATTATTTTAAAAAGAATTTGCAGCCTTCGGCTGTGAACATTGTTATTTAGTGACAGTATTATTTTGAAAGATTTTACAGCCTTCGGCTACGGACTTTGCTCTTTAGTGGCAGTATTATTTTGAAATCTGGTGCAGCCTTCGCCTACGGACTTTGCTCTTTAGTGACAGTATTATTTTTAAAAGATTTTGCAGACTTCGGCTGCGGACTTTGCTCTTTAGTGGCAGTATTATTTTGAAAGATTTTGCAGCCTTCACCTGGAGACTTTGCTCTTTAGTGACAGTATTATTTTGAAAGATTTTGTAGCCTTCGTCTGTAGAATTTGCTCTTTAGTGATGGTATTAGTTTAAAAAGTTTTGAATCTTTAGTGATAGTATTATTTTAAAAAGTTTTGGAAGCCTTCGGCTGTAGACATTACTCTTTGGTGGCAGTATTAGTTTAACAACGTTAGCAGCCTACGGCTCTTTAAAATAATTCCATGTGTCCCAACTAATGTTTTTTTTGTTTGTTTTTTTTTTTTTTTGAGAATTATACGTGGCAGTGGCTGAGTAGCCTGAAGCCAAAGTTTCTAGAAAATACCAAAAATTGTCAATTGCACGACTGCGCATAACAAATTTTATCAAAATTGGACGAATTTTATGTTTTTTTAATTTGTGCGCCCCTGCCTGGGCCCCAAAAAAAATTACTAAAAAATACCAAAAGTTGTCAATTGCACGACTGCGCATACCAAATTTTATCAAAATTGGACGAATTTTATGTTTTTTTAATTTGTGGGCCCCTGCCTGGGCCCCAAAAAGAAAATTACTAAAAAATACCAAAAGTTGTCAATTGCACGACTGCGCATAATTTTTTTTTATCAAACTCGGAAAAAAAAAAATTGTCAAATACAATTGGGTGGCTGTGCATATTGGTATGCACAGCCTATTTGGTTTTTTTCATTTGTGGGCCCCTGACGGGGGCCTAAAACCAAAATAACTGCATAATACCAAAAGTTGTCAATTATAATACTTGGGCAACGCTGCATAACTACCAAATTTTATCAAAATCATACAAAATTTATGTTTTTTCACATTTGGCGCCCGCCGGGGCCCCAAATGCAAAAAATCTACATTGTCAAATATAATACTTTGGTGGCTTTGCATACCAAATTTTATCAAACTCGGACGAATTTTGTTATTTTTTTTATGTTATTTTTCATTTATGGGTCCCTGCCGGGGCCCCGAAACCAAAATGACTAAAAAATACCAAAAGTTGTCAATTGCACGACTGCGCATACCAAATTTTATCGAGATCAGACAAAATTTATGTTTTATGTAAAAAATCTACAAAACACCAAAAATTGCCAAATATAATACTTGGATGGCTACGCATACCAAATTTTATCAAAATCGGACGATTTTTATGTTTTTTTCATTTGTGACAAAACACCATAAATTGTCAAATATAATACTGAGGTGACTGTGCATACCAAATTTTATCACATTCAGACAAAATTCATGTTTTATCATAGTTGATATGATATGATAACAAAATATGATAACAAAAAAAAAGCAGAGAATCTACAAAACACCATAAATTGTCAAATATAATACTTGGGTGACTGTGCATACCAAATTTCATCACATTCAGACAAAATTCATGTTTTATCATATTTGATATGATATGATAACAAAAGAAAGCAGAGAATCTACAAAACACAAAAAATTGTTAAATATAATACTTGGGTGGCTGTGCATACCAAATTTTATCAAAATGGACGATTTTTTTTTCATTTATGGGACTCTACCGGGGCGTACTGGCGGTGCCCCTGTCAAAAACGCACCCAAATGGACCATTTTTTTTATAAATAAACTAATGCCCTATTTACCTACCCATTTTAAATTTCATCAAAATTGGTTGTGTGGCTTGGATTCTAGAGATTTGGTCCAATTGCGACGATCATGGCCCTAAACCGTGAGGAGGGGGGAACCCTTACTTAATGCTGCAAAACAGTGAATATAATGAGTCGAATAAAGCCTTTAGACTCCAGACTTCAATTGATTCGAATTTTAAGTGAATAAAAGGAATCGTTTTCTTTTAAAAGCGATAGTCAATTGATGGAGCTTATTGGGCCCCACCGACGGGGCCCCTGAGAAAGACGCACCCAAATGGGCTCATTATTATTTTGTTTACATAAAATGATGCCCTAGTTACCCATTTCAAATTTCATCACAATTGGTTATGTGGTTCTCATTTTGGAGATTTGGTCCAATTGCGTCGTTCTTGGTCCTAAACCGATGGGGGGAACTCTAAATAAAAGTTTAAAAACAGTGGTTAAATAAAATTTCCAATACCTTGAATGATCCCTGTCGGCTCTAGACATTATTTTTAAAAAAAATCATGTAAAATTACTAATCTGTTTTATTTCAAATGGGATTTCCATTTTAAGGACCTTGTTTGGCCCCTGATAGAGATACACCCGCGTGAGACCATTTATTTTAGATAAAATGATATTATAATTACTGATTTTTAATTTCATCAAAATTGGTTATGTGGTTTGGATTTTAGAGATTCGGTCCGAAAAAAACCTTCTCGGGGGGCTAGGACTGCCCCTGGAGGCGATATCGAAAAAAGAAAAATAAAGGTCGGGCTTTTTGCCCAAAGATGACCTGTACCAAATTTCATCAAAATCACACGATTCCGTACGTACGTCGCACGTGGTACGTAAGCAATAGGAAATGATATATTTGATCTTTATTTTAGGTTTTGGGTTCCCGTCAAACGATATTTTAGGCCAAAAAAAGTCAACATTTTCTACACGAATACAATACTTATCTTCTAGAGAAAGAGAAAGTAAAAAGGCTACTCGTAAGTCGAATCTTTGAAGAGTCGACTGATTTCGAAAAGATGATTGTACTGGTGAGTGAGTCGAGTCGTGACACGACTCGTGGATGAGTAGCCCTTCCCTAGAACAAAGGGCTGGTTTTAAAACGACAAACATTCTCAATACCACGATAGCTCTTTTTTTTTTTTGGGGGGGNTTTTTTTTTTTTGGGGGGGGGGGGTCGTAAGGATTGATAGCCTAGCCAGGACTATCACCTGAAAATGATGAACATGGAAGGTGATGTTGATATTGCTGTTGTTGTTGATGACGTTGTCGATGTTGTTGTTTTTGTTGTTGTTGTTGGTGGTGGTGGTGGTGATGGTGGGTTACACCTTACAATATTACATAAGTCGTGCATAAAAAAATAATTGTTTTTCGGGGCCCCCGCCCCCTGGGTACGGCCTTGCTCAAACACCTTGTCCGATGTTGATGATTTTTTTCCTTTGGAGAATCAGAGTTCATACTTACCATCGTTGATGAGGATTAAAACTAAAAGAAAACAGCAAACTGTTTTTATTATAGAAGACATGCTCAAAAGGATAGGTTATTTTTATTTATTTATTTTGATAAGAAAAACACAATAAATTGATTGACTTAAAAATATATACCACACAAGCTCCAAAAGAATACTCGTGTATCTATGAGTTAGGTACAAAAAGTATGTAGCTATGATTTTGGCAGTAGGAACAACATCTGTTAACCTATGATTTCGTTGATATCAAAATCATGTGTCGTGGTCCAATCAGAGAAAACTACGTAGGCTCAGTATTTCATATATATATCTACATGACTCTCGTCAGAAATGTAGGCTACCAAAAAAAAAAAAAAAATTTTGAACTGTACATAAAATGGTCACCATTTTTGTTAGCTAAATTTATGAATACAGGGTTTCTCCAAAATTTTTTAATTATTTTGACAACGTATATTTTTTTTTATATATAAAAATTTATGCCCCGGAACCACTTTCGCATTCCTTCAGGGCACTCCCTTTTACAGTCATGCCATTCCGGAAACGAGAAATTTTCGATCAGAAAAATTTCACATATAAAAATATGGGTTCGGTTTTTTTCCCATAGTTGAGCTGTGCCAAATTTCAGCAACTTCCGATATGTCCTGGTGGAACGTCGGACATGTCGGCTTTTTAGACCCCATGACTCCATATATTTCCAAACTTCAAAAATGACCCAAAATAGTGAAAATAATGCCCAAAATCAATAGGAAATGACATATTTGATCTTTGGGTGTCGGATTCCCGTCAAACGATTTTTATTGGCCAAAACATATCAAAATTTTCTCCACGATTACAATACTTTATCTTCTATGGAAAGAACAGTGCCGGCTCTAAGGTAGTTCGAGGCGTTCCGTCGAACAGGGCGCCAGAAAGTGGGGGGGGGCTGACAAGAGAAGGCGTAAACAAGTAGCACTCGTCAAATGAGAGTAAAAAAAAAATGAATGGCAAATCACAGAAAGTTACATCTTCGTGTTACCAACTCATCACAAGGGATCGCAACAAATGCGCTACATAGAACTAGGAATCGCGAAACATACCAACTTATGCCAGGGATGTTTCTGCTTGTTTGCACGTTTGCACCCTCGCCACACTGTTATAGTTGTGTTGGCACGCAATGGCTCTGTTAGCAGAAGTAAGCAGCTGACAAGCAGCCAAAAGAGATAAAATATACATTGTTTATTTTTTGAAAATATCGTTTACCGCTGATCTGTATTTTCTATATTACAGTTACAACGAATATCAAAATGAGCTTCAACAAGCCCTCATGTGCTGTATTAAAAAAAGGAGAGGGGTGAAGGGGCGCATTCATCCCCATAGATTTGTCGCTCTCTGCTACCGTTTGGGCTGTGTTATTGTAGCAGACAATCCCTACTACATAGGTACATACATACAAATTTCTGATTTATATACAGGGTGTCCCATTTTGAATGGCCATCTCAATTTATTCCGAAACCGTTGGAGTGACAAAAAAAAATATTCTGAGTGAATGTTCATAAAAAAGAGAAGGACGTATTATGATGACCTTGGCTGAATTGTCAAGGTTGTCCTTCAAGGTCAGATGAAAGTCAACTTAATTTTCTTAAATAAGTCGACCTGAATTTATTACATTTTCCGGTTCCCCATTCAATTCTACGTACATTTGACTATTCACTTTAATTTGCGCCAAATATGGGAATGTTTTTTGGTCTGACATACCCGTGTGGTATATTGAATGAAAACTCTCGCGATGGTTTCCTTTTTTCACTTGTTTGTTCATTTGATAAAAAAATCACTCTTGCAATGCATTTCAATATGCCACACTGGTATGTCAGACCAAAAAACATTCCCAAAATAGGCACAAACAAAATATAAAGTGAATAGTCAAATGTACGTAGAATTAAATGGGGAATCCGAAAATGTAATAAAATTTAGGTCGTCTTATTTAAGAATATGATGTTGACCTTCATCTAACCTTGAAGGACAATCTTGGCAAGTCAGCCAAGGTCATCATAATACGTCCCCCTCTTTTTTATGAACATTCAGTCAGAATATTTTTTTTTTAACTCCAACGGTTTCGGAATAAATTGAGATGGGCGTTTAAAATGGAACACCCGGTATTAAGATTTCTGAGTACCTTATACCATTTACCGGAGTAAAGGAATTTGCAATCAAATCTTCTTCTTTATCCTCACATTTTCCCCATTCTATTTGGGGTCGGTGTTGCTTTCCCTAATTCTAACATACCTCCAACATTTGTTCTGTGCCTACTCTCTTGAAGCACCTAGTCGCTATGCGCATTTATTTTCATAGCTTTTATTCAAACCACAATGACAAATTATAGCACCTGCCAGGATACGAACCCGACTCTACCGAGTGCTAGACTAGTGCAGAGACCACTGAACTATGAGGGCTGGTTGAGCATGAGGATAATAATTCTTCTCTTCTCGATAATTAGTTGTCAATAGAACCCAATTAGCAATAAATATTGCATCTCAAAACAGTAGGCATCAGATTAGAAGATAAAGGCCAGGCAGAATTGATTATAGATGGTAGATAATAGATACCTAGTGTACAGACAAGGTATTGACAGAGTCCGCAGATAAATAAGAACTGTTCACCACATGGGGATTTACAGGATGGCACTTCAAATGCTTTTCTCATTTGGATGAAGAATGAATCTGTGCAGCTGTACACGGTCTCCTCACATTCTAACTAACCATTGGGATTAATAGGTAATAGCATCAAACGCGCCCTCGATTTTCTCAAAATGTTAATCAATATTCTGTACTCAATTTTTCTTATATTGTTTTTTTTTTTATATTGAAGGATAAATAAGTTTTCTATCAATAAATTTAGTTAAAGTACCTATCAAAATATAATATAAAATTAAAAATAATAACAGAAGTCTGCCGCACACACACAAAGGATACAGCAAAATTATGCCGGGCTCGAAAGGTCACCTAAATGCCTTAAATCCGCGTAATCTATATACGTCCTAAAATTTATCAATCACAAATTACTGGAACATTGACTTGATTCTAATCCTCTAATGAATTATATGAAATTCTGCCGCGCGTGTTGTGGGGGATTGAAAATGAAAAATTGATCATCGCTTGTTTGAAACATAACAGAAAAGAAGTACTACACCCTGTAGATATGCTGATCAAAAATCATAGATCGTAAATATCGCCAATCGATAGATCTTTAGACACACCAGAGAGATGTCAATATAACATAAGTACATAGGCAGTCTGAAATATAGCTTTGCCTTACAGCGGGCACATTCCTAGTCCAAACTTTTCTCATTGGAGTTGCAAATATAAAAGAAACTAATTCAGATGTACAGCCGACTGTCGATATTTTGTAGTGGAAGGATCTGATTTTTTTTTTTCGAATTAGCAAGGAAGAAAATGAAAAAGTTGGAATTATTGAGAGATTTGGATATAACGGGAGCAAAAAATGAAGAAAGATAGAATTTTCGAGAGTAGAACATTAAATCAATTTGACGAAATTCGTCCTTATGTAATATGTATACTCTTGCGTCCTTTGAGCGAACACGCCTGGAGATCTTGTTCTTCACAATGGTCGAATAATTAATTAAAAAAATATTGAATTCCTTTAATTCAACAGAGATATCACTGTTTGTGTTACCTTCCTCCACACTTTCTACTTTTCTAAGATGGACAGACACTTATTTCTTAGAAGAAGGAATCATTTTTGAATTTAAATAAATATAGTAGCACCTCTCAGCAAAAATTTTAACTAAGAACTAATAAACGATGCAGCTCTACTAAGATGAAAGTGAAAGGAACAGAGAGTGAGAGCTACAAAATGTAACTTACAACTTTGAATTAGGTACCGCGCGGTCGGGTGAGCGGATAGAGTACTAAGGTGAAAGAGGAAGGAACAGAGAGTGAGAGCTACAAGATGTAACTTACAACTTTGAATTAGGTACCAAGCGGTCGGGTGAGCGGATAGAGTATTTACTCATCAGCATAAGCCTAAATAAAGTATTAACAACTCATCATGAGTTGTTAATACTTTATTTATTATTTGCATTTACGGGATCTACCCATTTTACAATATTTTGCCCTAGCTTATAATTGTAATAATAATAACAACGACTACCGTAAAGTGGGGTGAATAGGATCAGCGTGGTGAATAGGATCACTTTTGACGAAAAAGCCTTTTTAACAGAAAAATGTCATTTCTATTAATGATAGGAATATTTTTATATAGATAAAAATTGTAGACAATTTTCTTTATAGTATTTTTTATTTTTCTATAACGCCTCCTCTCTACCCTGTGGATAATTATGTATCACCCTATTACACCACCAAAAATGTACCCTGGAAAAAGTGCTCTATAAGACCCTCTATGGAAAAATTTGTTAGACTCAGGAGATGACTTTCCGAATATAAATTTTGTGCAGAATACGTAGCATTCTTGTTATAGATTTCTATATTAGATTAGTGAAATCAAGAATAATCCATTTTTTATGAGGTTCAATTGTTCTAAGAGTATCTAATACAAAATCTACTCTATATATATTGACGCAAGTTTGCTGATCCACTGACTGAGGAGAACAGGATAAATAAAGGCCGGTCGCAACTGATTTTTATTGCTTCAAATACGCATCATTTGTTTAGCCTGAAACCCCTAAGAAATACACCTAAATCGTTCACAAAGGGGAAAGCAAATTTTATCGCTTGCAAATTATGCATGATGGTTGCTCACGATATTTTATCGGAAGCATCCAATAATCTCCAGCTTTCTACAACCAGTGTCTATGGCACGTTGAATATACCAGTTCCCGTAAGATAAATTAAGTTAAGCAATGTCCAGCTAGGTTGTACCATGTGGGTGTTCGTGTGGGTTCGTGTCCTTTCCAGCCGAACACAGTCAGTGTGAGGCCCATTTTAGAGTATCTCTCCAACATCCAACACTAACTTCTTCGGATATTTCCTTAATATCATAATTTACATTGAGAAGAGCCAACCGGTTGAATTATTTTGAATACATTGTCAACTATTGAATTAACCGGTTGAATGTTTATACCAAGTGTCCCAAAAGTCCGAGACCAACTGAATATCTTTTGAACGGCTTCATGTGGAGTTTTGAAATTTTGCATGGTATTATATATATATTGTGATACATTTTCAGAAAGACAATGAAATTCACATGTCTAGCGTCTAGCGTATTTTGAAAATAGCGGCCATTTGAAATTTCCAAGACATGACTTCCAAGAATGTCTCCAAATTATGACTGAAAAATTTCTTTTAAAAATATAAAAGTACAGGCCGAAAAACTTCCAGCGCCATCAAGGAAATGACCGGTTGGACCTTGGTTTCTCCACCAGACGTTGTCATACTCAGGTCTTTTCCCCCAAATTTTGACTGAAAAATTTCTTTTAAAAATCCGAAGGTACATGTCGAAAATCGTCCAGCGCCCTCGAGGAAATGACGGTTGGACATTTTTTTCTCCACAGGACGTTGTCTGGGCTATAGTTTGAAGATAGATGATAATGATTCAGATATGATACTTTTGTAAGATCTCTGCCATCTGCCATTTTACCATTATATAAATACATATTTTCTTGCTACAAAAAGTTATGAGATCCCCCCAAAAATACCACTGCGTGCTATACAAATTCCCCGCCAAGTCATCAGCCCAAAAAAGATTTGAAATCTCTTTTGGGCTCCGCTATCCACTCTTCCTTTCCTCGAAATACCTAATGACTTTAAATTTAGACCACACCACAAGCGATTTCTGAATTTTAGTCTGATTTCCTCACTCTCTTCACCAACACACAGTCTTGGTGGGGTACCTCTGATTATTATTAAACGTAACAAATTTATGAACCGCTAAAGTAGAACAGAGG
>CM022883.1:4476595-4494527 GCA_012654025.1 Pachypsylla venusta
ACCTGTATGATGATAATAATACGGCTTGACATGTATTGAAATTTAACTCCTTTTGTAGCCAAACACCTGTATGATGATAATAATACGGCTTGACATGTAATTAAATTTAACTCCTTTTGTAGCCAAACACCTGTATGATGATAATAATACGGCTTGACATGCATTGAAATTTAACTCCTTTTGTAGCCAAACACCTGTATGATGATAATAATACGGCTTGAGTTGTATTGAAATTTAACTCCCCTTATTTGTAATTGGAGCGAATTTCTTTTGAAATTCGTAATAATAATTCGAATGACGATGACGCTCCTTCTTATAACGTGAACACCTGGATCAAGGTGTTCACGTTAGTGTTGTAGTTATTTATAGAAAAAAATATCTTAATCAAATTTAAAAAAAATCATTTTAAAATTTTTTTGGGGGTCAGGACCCCAAAAATTTTCCAGATCGAAAAGCCCTTAACAACAATTTTATAAATATTACGTTTCTACAACAAACCCTTAAAAAGATAAAAATCATTTTTAAAAAACAAAATATTGAGCTCCCTGGTGGGGCAGGGCCCCCAATTTTTAAAATCGAAAAGCCCTTAACATCAGCCATAACATATAAAAATTTGACCATTCTACAACAAACCACTAAAAGGATAAAAAGAACCACTAAAAGGATAAAGTGGAGTTCACTAACAATTGCTTTCAAAGTAAGTACTCTTTTTGAGAAGAAATACACTTTGCGTCGCTTCCACTACCGAAAGGTTATCTGGAAGTCTTCTTCCGAAATGCTGTTCATCTCCTTCAGTGATTATTTTAATTGTCTCGACATCATCAAAGCTTTCTTCTTTAATGGGCCATTTTGGGAACAAAAAGAAGTCCTCTGGGCCCAAATCTGGTGAGTAGGGAGAACGATTGTCACAAGTTTCCCGTGGTTCAGTCCCGCTCCTCTTTTTTTCTCGGAGCTTTACGTAGATGTCTCAAGTTTCAAGGTTAATTGTCTCAGGTCTTACTTTTATGAAGATCTTTTCCATCCTTCCTGAGTACAGCAACATGATTCAGGGCATAGCGAGGATCGATAATGACATAAGCGATCTTCTGTTGAATCAAAACTTTGAATACGGCTGCAAAAGAAATACTGCAAATGTGTGAGAATGTCTATATTTTTAATAGGCACCCTCTTCTAAAGATTCTATTTCCAATCTTGTGTCGGAGACACAAGGCCTCAACCAACTGAGCTACTGATTTACTCAGTAACTTCTTCGGACCGAGAGAGTTCTTAAAAAGTTAGGGATTGTACTTGCACGGTCGCCACCGTGCAAGTACAATTATATTTTGGTGAAGGAAATAACTTTTGGGGAAAAGTACAAGTTCAGATGATTCAGAACTAATTTCACTAACAAAAAAATAATGCATTTTCTATTTATAAAAGCAAAAATGATAAATATCGATATTTCCGATATTTATATTGATATCAGGGATTCGATAATATCGGATGTCGGAAGAAAAATGTCAATATCGATATCGAATCAGAATGTGATAGGAAGGGTCCTAGAGCATATCAGATCCTTTGTGTTGTATAAAGTGGATTGACACTTCCTTCTCTATTTTCTATTTTATTCAATGGTCATCTCTTTGTTATTGTTTTTATCTTTAGTCTGGTTTGCAATTGATAACCGATGGGTTGTGTTTTCTGTTAATTTTGGTTTATTATTTTCAATAATGAACCTTTGGAATCGTCACGGAAAAAACGTTTTTCCCGGGAACGTTTCAAGGTACGTAGAATCCAAAAATCGAATAAAAAAAATCCGATTGTCCGCCGTACGCCGTGATGGGCACTTTTGCAGTTAGCATTGACCGATTTGGATGAAATTATATTGGTCCCATCTGGACTCTAATTGTGCCCCGAAACTTTTGGATGCAATCGAATACAGCCTTGGCGATTTTTGCCTCTTTTTGCGATTTTCAGTATTGCTGTCCAAAAGGAGAATGGTAAGAGCTACAGATTTGAAATTTTGTAGGTATGTCATATTTGGGATCTCAGCTAGCTCCGAAACTTTTGGGTTCAATAAAATATACCGCTGGGGTTTTTACCGCATTAAAGCGGTTTTAATTAATCCTGTCTAAAAAGAGAATGGGAAGAGCCAGAGACTTCAAATTTGGTAGGTTTGTCTTATTTTGGAGTCTAATTAATCCCCAGATTTGGAATCGTCACGAGAACCCCCCCCCCATTTTTTTTGGGGGGTACCCCCAAAATTTTTTGCCAGAAAAATAATATGTCACATTGGCAGAGTTTTGTTCGTATAGTTTGTGTTTGAAAAAAAGTGCCAAATAGCCATAATTTTTTTCTGTTTTTTAAGTAATCATAATCCAGCGTCTATGGCACGTTGAATACACCAGTTCCCGTTATATCACTGAAGTTAAGCAACGTTCGGCAAGGTTGTAACATGTGAGTGTGCACGTGGGTTTGCGCCCTCGTGATGCTGATTTTTTCCGGACCAACCCAAGATGGGCGAGGTCAATGCGGGTAGCTGGATTGCAAGTTTCCAGCGAATGGAGTGTAAAACCTCGTCTTGAATGACCAACAGAAGTTAAAGAGACGTTAAGTCAAATTAAAAAAAAAAAAAAGTAATCTTAGTCCGTAGAGTAAACTAAGCTAGCAAAGTTTAATATTTCCTTTGCGATAATATCACGCAATATTTCCTTTGCGATGCAATATCGATATCGGATATCGCATAAAGACCAATATCGCAACAACCCCAGTCTGAAACACTACAAAACAAATGATGTAACTCGTTAATTCGGGGTATCGTTTTGATATCGAAAAGAAATGTATAGGCTAAGTAAATAAAGCTCTGCCAATGTGACACATGGGTTTATTATTTTTCTGGCAAAAAATAATAAACCTTTTTATTGAGGGAAGGGCGGGTATCGTGACGATTCCAAATCTGGGGCGTAATCAGACCCTAAATTTGACATACCTACTAAATTTGAAGTCTCTGGCTATTACCGTTCTCTTTTTAGACAGGATTAATAAAACCGCTTTAAAGCGGTTAAAACCGCCAGCGGTATATTTGATTGAACCCAAAAGTTTCGGAGCTAACTGAGAAATTTCAAATCTCTGGCTCTTACCATTCTACTTTTAGAGAGCAATACTGAAAACCGCTATAAAGCGGCAAAAATCGCCTAGCGTGTATTCGATTAACACCAAAAGTTTCGGGGCATAATTAGAGTTCAGATGGGACCTATACACCAAATTTCATCAAAATCTGTCAACGATAAGTGGCAAAAGTGCCCATCACGGCGTACGGCGGATAAACGGATTTTTTACGTATAATATCAAATTTTGAGGGTGGTATTTTTTTCCGTGACAATTCCAAAGGTTTATTATTGAAAATAATAAACCTAAATAGTATATTTCTCTAACCTGCAATATGTCCGTGTTTAAAAGTTGCTGGTACATAGGAGTCCATTGACCTTTCTAAGATATTGTATATCTGTTCATCGGTCTGTATGGTATCATCGGCGGCTATAATGTAACTATGCGCTTCAATATCACTCCTGTTCCTAGCGTTTAATCGGTCAAATATATCGACAAGGAGGTTTAATGGAGTTCCTGCTCGGTAAGATGGATGGTAACTGTTGAAACTCTCTTCGATGAATTGGGATTCTGACGAGTTATAATGAGTATAGAAGCTGAAAAACAAAGGAAATCAATGATTTGATTTTGAGTATCCGGGGGAAACTCTACCCTAATAATTTAAGTGGTGAGCTTTCAACAGTTGTGATAGACATGTTTATATCGTTTTATCAATCTATCACAGAGCTTTCTCTGATGATGACCATAAGCGGTTTTAAGGAGGGAGGCTCCTGATACATAGTTTTAGATCAGATTTTCCCAAACTTTTTGGTACTGCGCCCCCTTTTCTTGAAATGAAAACCACCCACGCCCCCCTGCCCTTTACATTATAAATTATGAATGAGTATGGGCGTTGCTGAATGCTATCTCATTCAAAATGCTAATGTGTTGCTGAATACTATCTCATTCAAAATGCTAATGTGTTGCTGAATGCTATCTCATTGAAAACGCTAATGTGTTGCTGAATACTATCTCATTCAAATTTTCTAAACATCATGTTCAATAAAATTACCTTTGTAAAAAAATTGTTTACATATATTTCAACTAAATGATAATAATTCAACTGGTCTCGCGCCCCCCTTAGCTTTTCTTTACGCCCACCCCTGTGGGGTGCCCCCCCCTATTTGGGAACCTCTGTTTTAGATAAAAAGGGAAAAAATTGATTACCGATTTTTTATTTTTTTTCCCATATTTCCCATGATGGGTTGTTTTATTGTCAACTTACTCCATCAAATCATCCACTTCGTTGGACATAACATTCAGATTTCCCATGATGGGTTGTTTTATTGTCAACTTAATCCAGCAAATCATCCACGTCGTTGGACATAACATTCAGATTTCCCATGATGGGTTGTTTTATTGACAACTTACTCCAGCAAATCATCCACTTCGTTGGACATAACATTCAGATTTTCCATCATGGGTTGTTTTATTGTCAACTTACTCCAGAAAATCATCCACGTCGTTGGACATAACATTCAGATTTCCCATGATGGGTTGTTTTATTGTCAACTTACTCCAGCAATTCATCCACTTCGTTGGACATAACATTCAGATTTCCCATGATGGGTTCTTTTATTGTCAACTTACTCCATCAAATCATCCACGTCTTAGGTCATAACATTCAGATTTCCCATGATGGGTTGTTTTATTGTCAACTTACTCCAGCAATTCATCCACTTCGTTGGACATAACATTCAGATTTCCCATGATGGGTTCTTTTATTGTCAACTTACTCCAGCAAATCATCCACGTCTTAGGTCATAACATTCAGATTTCCTATGATGGGTTGTTTTATTGTCAACTTACTCCAGCAAATCATCCACGTCGTTGTACATGAAATTCGCTATAGATTCAAGGATGACTTCTCTGATCAGTAGAATATCATTGTTCAAATTTTTCATTTGGTAATTTTTTGAGGGTAAATGTCCACTAAAAACAGTATCATAAATGGATCGTCGTCGGTGAATGAAAGCCTCGTTCTCATATGTACAACCAAGTTTTCTAAGACAATACGCTGAAATCAGTCATTGAATTTTTATTATTTATTCGAGGCGTTGGTAATTTCAGGCTAATGCATTCAGAAACTAACTATTAGGAGGTAGGTATAGGAAACTGTTTTACTGGCTACAAAAATACCCCCCACCACTTTAATATTTTACATTCTGGGTACGTTGAATCCGAAAAGGTAAATATTGTACTGAGCTAACATTTTCAATGATAATAGGTGCACGTTTTGAGGTTCTAAGTCCCAAATCAAGAGTTTCAGCTATTGGTTTGTTTGTGTGAATGTTTGAGAAAAATATCTCTCACAAACTGTTTTAAGATCAAAGTCAGATTTTATATTTTTTAGAAAAATGTTGCAAATTTAATTTTAAGATTTCAAAGATGAATGAAAAGTGAAAAGTGGTCAGAATAAACTCGAACTCTCAACTATCCAATTGGAAATACATAATGTAGAATATTGGCCGCACTATATTACAACATCCCCTCTTCTTTAAACGAAATAAGCCACAACACATATACTAATGAAAGACAACGTAGTCTGCTAGTCGCTTGGGCATGGTAGTTTTTCTCAAAGGTCTATTTGATTGATTTCCACTCTCAGGATGGTAAGATGTCGGTCTTGACCGGTGACTCTCATCCAACTCTGTAGGTTCTGTGTCATGAACATCAACACTTTCATTGAGAGTTTCTTCAGTCGCAACTGCTGTTTTACCATTGTAACTAGGCTTAATGAATTTCTCATTTCTTATATAAGTAGCTCCATCAGCGTCTTCTACTTCATAAGATCTATTACCTTCGCGATTGGTAATTTTACCCTTATTCCAAGTCTCATCCTCAAGCCTTTTTTTATACCATACATTTTCACCAACCACCAGATCTCTTCGGCTCACACTGTTCTTATCATAATACTGCGCTACTCTTGCTCTGTTTTTTGAAAGTTGTTCTTCAACGTCTTTGGAGTTAATTATCTCTTGATAATGATTCCAGTTAGGAACCTGGCACCGAAGCCATCTGCACATCATTCTCTTGGCAGGACTTATGTTGGTTTTATTGGGAGTATTTCTATGTACAAGTAACATTTTGTAAAAATCTTCATCTTCCTCCAAGCTTTTCTTAATTAATTTCTTTGTTATTTTAACAGAGGCTTCCGCCTTTCCATTACTCTGCGAGTGATAGGGACTGGAAGTAATGTGTTTAAACTCCCAATCTTCGCTAAACTTCTTGAATTCAGTGGACACAAAGTTCGTAGCATTGTCTGTGAGAACAGATACTGGTATTCCATATCTACTAAAATTTCTCTTACACGCTAAAATTGTTGATTTTGAAGTTAGGTCGCTAAGTTCGTCGATCTCAAAAAAATCTGAATAATGATCTACTGTAATTAAAAATTTTCTGAGTCTATCTCTAATCTTAATCTCGAAAACGTCCATGCTTATTTTCTCAAATGGATACTTGGGTAGTTCATGAGACATCATTTCGACATGTTTTTGGTTGTCAGCATATCTGTTACATGTTTCACATCCTCTGACAACATCTTCGATCTCAGACATTATACTGGGCCAGAACACTGCTTCTTTTGCTAACTTCTTTGTAGCTTCAATTCCTAAATGGCCACTGTGGATTTTCTTTAAAAACTCTTTTCTTAATGATAGAGGGATTAGGATCTGATTTCCTTTCAATATAACATCATTTTCAATGACGAAATCCATCCTAAAATTCCAAAAACATTTTAGGTCGTCTGGTACAAGTTTTTTATTTTCAGGCCATCCAGTAATAATTTGATTTTTCCATTTTTTAGAAAAATGTTGCAAATTTAATTTTAAGATTTCAAAGATGAATGAAAAGTGAAAAGTGGTCAGAATAAACTCGAACTCTCAACTATCCAATTGGAAATACATAATGTAGTATATTGGCCGCACTATACTACAACACAAACAAAATTAGGATTTATCATTTATCGCGTTTTAACTAACATACATGAACATGCCAACTGTCGTTCTCCTTCTCGGATTCATGAAACCGTCAAAAAGCGGCAAAACCGCAAAGCAGGGTCGTACACAAGGGTCGTACCTACTTCTAATGATAACTTTGAAACAAGGCCGCCTGAGGGGAGGGGCCGCGGTTTTTTTAAGGAAAAAAAAACGCCCCAATGTTTACTACTTATGGAGATTATGGAGGGAGAAACATTTCTCGAAAAAAACCTATATCTTGGGCGCGATAGGGTATCACCTAATATGCAGAGGCGTAGGAATGGCAGGGCGGACCGGGCGGATGCCGGTCTTATTATCTCTAGAAACATTCAATTATCGGGGGGGGGGGTCTTGTTCCGGGCGCCAGACAGCCACCAGGCGGACCTGTTTTGAGAAAAGTCTTTGTAAATCCCTATATTTACATTTTTTTTACATTATCTCTCTGTAAAACTAGATGGGTTCAACGCTACGACTCTGTTATGGTAGCGACTTGATTTGCCCAGCCCCCCACCCCCGATAAAAAATCCCAAAATGCAAAAAAATCTACAAAACACCAAAAATTGCCAAATATATTATACCAAATTTTATCAAAATTACTTGGGTGGCTGTGCATACCAAATTTTATCAAAATCGGACGAATTTTATGTTTTTTTTCATTTGGGGGCCCCTGTCGGGGCCCAAAAACCAAAATTACTGCAAAATACAAAAGTTGTCAATTATAATACTTGGGCAACGCTGCATACCAAATTTTATCAAAATCACACAAAATTTATGTTTTTTCACATTTGGGTCTCTCTCGGGGCCCCAAATGCAAAAAATCCACAAAACACCATAAATTGTCAAATATAATACTTTGGTGGCTGTACATACCAAATTTTATTAAACTCAGACGAATTTTATGTTATTTTTCCTTTGTGGGTCCCTGCCGGGTCCCAAAAACCAAAATGACTAAAAATACCAAAAAGTTGTCAATTGGACGACTGCGCATACCAAATTTTATCAAAATCGGACGATCAAAAAATTTTTTTTCATTTGTGGGCCCCTGCTAAGGCCCCAAAACCAAAATTACTGCATAATACAAAAAGTTGTCAATTATAATACTTGGGCAACGCTACATTCCAAATTTTATCAAAATCAGACAAAATTTATGTTTTATGCTAAAAATCTACAAAACACCAAAAATTGCAAAATATAATACTTGGGTTGCTGTGCATACCAAATTTTATCAAGTTCAGACAAAATTCATGTTTTTTCATATTTGGTGACCTAACGGGGCGCCAAAAAAGCAAAGAACCTACAAAACACCAAAAATTGTCAAATATAATACTTGGGTGACTGTGCATACCAAATTTTATCAAAATCGGACGATTTTTTTTTTTTTTTTTCATCATTGGGACTCACCGGGGCGTACTGGCGGTGCCCCTGTCAAAAACGCACCCAAATGGGCCCATTTTTTTTATAAATAAACTAATGCCCTATTTACCTACCCATTTTAAATTTCATCAAAATTGGTTGTGTGGTTTTGATTCTAGAGATTTGGTCCAATTGCGACGATCTTGTTCCTAAACCGTGAGGAAGGGGGAACCCTTACTTAATGCTGCAAAACAGTGAATATAATGAGTCATTAATGCCTTTAGGCACCAGACTTCAATTGTTTCGAATCTTAAGTGAATAAAAGGGATCGTTTTCTTTTAAAAGCGATAGTCATTTGAAGGAGCTTATTGGGCCCCACCGACGGGGCCCCTGGAAAATACGCACCCAATTTTTTTTTTTTTTTTTTTATTTTTTTTTTTTTNTTTTTTTTTTTTTTTTTTTTTTTTACATAAAAATATGCCCTAGTTACCCATTTTAAATTTCATCAAAATTGGTTATGTGGTTTTCATTTTAGATATTTGGTCCAATTGCGTCATTCTTGGTCCTAAACCGATGGGTGGAACTCTGAATAAATTTTAAAAACAGTGGTTAAATAAAATTTCCAATACTTTGAATGATCCCTGTCGGCTCTAGACATTATTTAAAAAAAATTCATATGAAATTACTAATCTGTTTTATTTTAAAAGGGATTTCCATTTTAAGGACCTTGTTTAGACCCTGGTGGCGCCCCAGATAGGGATACACCCGTGTGAGACCATTTATTTTAGATAAAATGATATTATAATTACTGATTTTAAATTTCATCTAAATTGGTTATGTGGTTTTCATTTTAGAGATTTGGTCCAATTGCGTCATTCTTGGTCCTAAACCGATGGGTGGAACTCTCAATAAAAGTTTAAAAACAGTGGTTAAATAAAATTTCCAATACTTTGAATGATCTCTGTCGGCTCTAGACATTATTTAAAAAAAAATTCATATGAAATTACTAATCTGTTTTATTTGAAAAGGGATTTACATTTTAAGGACCTTTTTTGGCCCCTGGTGGCGCCCCTGATAGGGATACACCCGCGTGAGACCATTTATTTTAGATAAAATGATATTATAATTACTGATTTTAAATTTCATCAAAATTGGTTATGTGGTTTGGATTTTAGAGATTCGGTCCGAAAAAACCTTTACGGGGGACTAGGACCGCCCCTGGGGGCGATATCGAAAAAAAGAAAAATATGGGTCGGGCTTTTTGCCCAAAGATGACCTGTACCAAATTTCATCAAAATCACACGATTCCGTACGTACGTCACACGTGGTACGTCGGAAATATCGATTTTTTGGACCCCGTGGCTCCAAATTACCCGAAATAGTGAAAATATGGCCCAAAAGCAATAGGAAATGATATATTTGATCTTTATTTTAGGTTTTGGGTTCCCGTCACACGATTTTTTAGGCCAAAAAAAGTCAACATTTTCTGCACGAATACAATACTTTATCTTCTAGAGAAAGAGAAAGTAAAAAGGCTACTCGTAATTCGAATCTTTGAAGAGTCGACTGTTTCAGAAAGATGATTCGACTTGTGAGTAAATCAACTCGTGTTTGAGTAGCCCATCCTTAGAACAATGGGCTGGTTTTAAAACGACAAACATTTTCAATACCGCGATAGATCTCAAATTCAGGGCCTTACCCAAGATTTTTTTTTTTTTTTTTGGGGGGNGGGGGGGGGGTCGTAAGGATTGATAGCTAGCCAGGAGTAGCACCTGAAAATGATGAACATGGAAGATGATGTAATGATGTTGATATTGTTGTTGTTGATATTGCTGTTGATGTTGTTGGTGGTGGTGGTGATGATGAGTTACACCTTACAATATTACATAAGTCCTGCATAAAAAAAATAATTAAATTTCGGGGGGGGGGAGGGCTGGACCCCATGGACCCCCGTCCCTGTGTACGGCCTTGCTCAAACACCTTGTCCGAAGTTGATGTTTTTTTTTTCTTTGGAGAATCAGAGTTGATACTTACCATCGTTGATGAGGATTAAAACTAAAAGAGAACAGCAAATTGTTTTTACTATAGAAGACATGCTCAAAAGGATAGGTTATTTTTATTTCTTTATTTTGAAAAGAAAAACACAATAAATTATGTTTTAATTAAAAATATATACAACACAATCTAGTCAGAGGGCAATTCAATATAGTTTCTAATGTTTCCAAAAGAATAAGAATACTCGTATATCTATGAGTTAGGTACAAAAAGTATGTAGCTATGATTTCGGCAGTAGGAACAACATCTGTTAACCTATGATTTCGGTGACATGAAAAGCATGTGTCGTGGTCCAATCAGAGAAAACAGCGTATACTCAGTATTTCATATATATATCTACATGACTCCCGTCAGAAATGTAGGCTACCCCCCCCCCCAAAAAAAATAAAAAAAAAATATATTTTATGAACTACTGTATACCTCACTTATTTTACATCAAATGGTCACCATTTTTGTCAGCTAAATCTATGAATACAGGGTTTCTCCAAAAAATTGTAATTCTTTTGACAACGTATATTTTTTTTATATATAAAAATTTATGCCCCGGAACCACTTTCGCAAACGAGAAATTTTCGATCAGAAAATTTTCACATATAAAAATATTGGTCTGGCTTTTTCCCCATAGTTGAGCTGTGCCAAATTTCAGCAACCTCCGATTTGTCCTTGTGGAACATCGGACATGTCGGCTTTTTAGACCCCATGACTCCAAATATTTCCAAACTTCAAAAATGACCCAAAATAGTGAAAATATGGCCCAAAGTCAATAGGAAATGACATATTTGATCTTTGGGTGTCGGATTCCCATCAAACGATTTTTATTGGCCAAAACATGTCAAAATTTTCTGCACGATTACCATACTTTATCTTCTATGGGAAGAACAGTGCCGGCTCTAGGGTAGTTCGAGGCGTTCCGTCGAACAGGGCGCCAGAAAGTGGTGGGCGCTGACAAGTAGCAGTCGTCAAAGTTACAACCACACAGAAAGTTACAACTTCGTGTTACCAAATTAACACAAGGGATCGCAACAAATGCGCTACATAGAACTAGGAATCGCGAAACATACCAACTTATGCCAGGGATGTTTCTGCTTGTTTGCACGTTGGCACCCTCGCCACACTGTTATAGTTGTGTTGGCACGCAATGGCTCTGTTAGCAGAAGTAAGCAGCTGACAGCAGCCAAAGGAGATAAAATATACATTGTTTATTTTTTGAAAACATCGTTTACCGCTGATCTGTATTTTCTATATTACAGTTACAACGAATATCAAAATGAGCTTCAACAAGCCCTCATGTGCTGTATAAAAAAAAGTAGAGGGGTGAAGGGGCGCATTTATCGCATTTATCACGAACAGGGCGCCGCTATTATTGAACCCGGCACTTTTATAAGTTCAGTAGCAGTTAGCCCGAGCTCTCCTACGGCCTCTAGCTTGGCGCCTTAAAGGCATTGCCGTTCCCGTATTCTCGTGCCACAGTGTTTGTTACCATACTCCTCCAAAGCATTTGGAATTATAAAAAATAGATACAAACCTATTCGCAGACCTACCGAATGTACATACAAAATTTCATTAAAATCGGTTAAGCCGTTTTGGAGGAGTATGGTGACAAACACCGTGACACGAGAAATTTATATTTAGAAGATAGAAGATAATAGAAGATTTACTTGCCGTGTTCATCACGGAAAGTGCTGGTGTTGGAAGGGTTGAGTACCCTGAGGACGCTAGAATAGATACTGATAATCTATTGGTAAATATATTGAATTCATGAATATATAAATTCATGGGTTGGCTGGGTTTGAACCTATATTGTTTACCAGTTAGAGCGTCTTACCACTGCGCCATCAACCCAATCATAACAGTCACCAGTTATGACGTTATCTAAGCTAGACCCCATCCCAAAATATAGTAATACAAAATTATATTTATTTTGCGAAATACCTTGTGATGTTGTAATACCACTTAAGACCTCTCGATAATCTTTGTGTGTACCATTGTGTCCATAAGGCCAGAATGGATTAGTAGATACATCATTTATGATTGCAGATATTATCTTCTGGTCGAGAAGGAGTGGCGATGTGGAGAAAGTTCCATTGTTTCCGAGTTGGGATTATGAGGCATGTGCAGTAGAAAATAACAATGCATTTGATACCATTTGAATATTATCTGGGAACTATAGCTGTTTCGCCTGTGCTTCACTACGATTCTTATATTGGGTGTGTGTCCACCTGTATATTGCAACCTTTAAAAAAACCAAGATTTGATCGTTTCGCCAGGGGCCTTAGGGGCATGGCCCGTTTCAGGTTTCGAACTCATAACTCTGGAATGGCTAGCCATTCCTTTGCAGAAGATGTCCTAAAATAAGAACTGCACGGCCACCTAAAACTTTCTCGCTTTGAAGTGATATGTTGTCGCAACAAAATTTAATATATCGGAACGTGACTATCCGATTTTGGTCAATAAATTAGAATTTTGAACCATTACATGAAAACGGCTTGACCTAATTCAGTTCTGATAATTTTCCTGTGGGGTCATAGACCATGATTTTGGAGGTCCATTCCCATAAATTTTTCGATATCAGCTACCGTTTGAGCTGTGTTATTTGTAACAGACAACCCCTACTACATAAGGTACATAAATATATTAAAAATTCTGATTTATACAGAGTGTTCGAAAAGTCACGGGACGGATTTTTTTATTTTTAACGGCTAAAGATAGAGACTTGAAATTTTATATGTAGTTCTAACACAAATTAATCTATTTTTTGGCGTAATAAAAATGTCTACAGGGTGTCTCAAAAGTGGGTAAACAGACACCAACTTTCGATTTATAAATAGAAATCCCTATTTTTTATTTCATATTCAAATTTTGCGTCAAATTCTACACACAATATAAGACTCCTCACTTGATAGTTTGATCAAACCCGGCCAAACATGGATTTGATTTTTCTTCGGAATAAAAGTGATAAAAACCAAGAGTAATACATTAAATTAGTTAAGTTTTGTATGCTGAAATCTTTTCACTGAGCTCTACACCTTATTTATGAGACACCCTGTATAGTTATAATATGCAATGCCCATTTCATTTCATTGAGCTTCACCCCCCTTATCATCACAAAAATCCATATTGAATTTTTGTGATTTCCCAATATCAATCATTGTCCAATTACTTTGAATTTTTCAATTTTACCTACAATGCTGGTGCCGACGATCCCTAAGCGCATTTATTTTCATAGCTTTTCCTTCAAACCACAATGACAAATTATAGCACCTGCCAGGATACGGACCCGGCTCTACCGAGTACAAGACTAGTGCAGTGACCACTGAGTCATGGGAGCTGGTTGAGCACGAGGATAATAATTCTTCTCTTCTCGATAATTAGTTGTCAATAGAACCCAATTAGCAATAAATATTAGATCTCAAAACAGTAGATTAGATGACTGCGGAGATAAAGGCCAGGCAGAATTGATTATAGATAGTAGATAATAGATACCTAGTGTACAGACAAGGTATTGACAGAGTCCGTAGATAAATAAGAACTGTTCACCACATGGGCCTTTACAGGATGGCACTTCAAATGCTTTTCTCATTTGGATGAAGAATGAATAAGAATGAATCGGTCTGGTTTCAAAATTCAGACAAGAAGTCATTTACTGGCATCAGAGGCCATTTGAATTATTATTCCAATTTTCCCTTGGGTTTACTATGTTAGGTAGGTAAAAAATAAGCAGGGATTTCAAAGCGTTGGGTGGAAGAGAATTCCTCAGGAATTAACCCCGCCCTTTGAATGAACTATATTAAACTAGCCAAACTATATCTTTTCATAATTCTTTCTCTCCTTCTTCTTCTTAATTAACCCCGCCCTTTGAATGAACTATATTAAACTAGCCAAACTATATCTTTTCATAATTCTTTCTCTCCTTCTTCTTCTTAATTAACCCCGCCCTTTGAATGAACTATATTAAACTAGCCAAACTATATCTTTTCATAATTCTTTCTCTCCTTCTTCTTCTTAATTAACCCCGCCCTTTGAATGAACTATATTAAACTAGCCAAACTATATCTTTTCATAATTCTTTCTCTCCTTCTTCTTCTTAATTAACCCCGCCCTTTGAATGAACTATATTAAACTAGCCAAACTATATCTTTTCATAATTCTTTCTCTCCTTCTTCTTCTTAATTAACCCCGCCCTTTGAATGAACTATATTAAACTAGCCAAACTATATCTTTTCATAATTCTTTCTCTCCTTCTTCTTCTTAATTAACCCCGCCCTTTGAATGAACTATATTAAACTAGCCAAACTATATCTTTTCATAATTCTTTCTCTCCTTCTTCTTCTTAATTAACCCCGCCCTTTGAATGAACTATATTAAACTAGCCAAACTATATCTTTTCATAATTCTTTCTCTCCTTCTTCTTCTTAATTAACCCCGCCCTTTGAATGAACTATATTAAACTAGCCAAACTATATCTTTTCATAATTCTTTCTCTCCTTCTTCTTCTTAATTAACCCCGCCCTTTGAATGAACTATATTAAACTAGCCAAACTATATCTTTTCATAATTCTTTCTCTCCTTCTTCTTCTTAATTAACCCCGCCCTTTGAATGAACTATATTAAACTAGCCAAACTATATCTTTTCATAATTCTTTCTCTCCTTCTTCTTCTTAATTAACCCCGCCCTTTGAATGAACTATATTAAACTAGCCAAACTATATCTTTTCATAATTCTTTCTCTCCTTCTTCTTCTTAATTAACCCCGCCCTTTGAATGAACTATATTAAACTAGGCAAACTATATCTTTTCTTAATTCTTTCTCTCCTTCTTCTTCTTAATTAACCCCGCCCTTTGAATGAACTATATTGAACTAGGCAAACTATATCTTTTCGTAATTCTTTCTCTCCTTCTTCTTCTTAATTAACCCCGCCCTTTGAATGAACTATATTAAACTAGCCAAATTATATCTTTTCTTAATTCTTTCTCTCCTTCTTCTTTTAATTCTTTTCATCCTTCCTCTTTTCCTTTTATATTGTTTCATTCAATAAAGTATAAGCCAACGATCATACCACGTTGAATACACTAGTTCCCGTCAGACCACCGAAGTTAAGCAACGTCGGGCGTAGTCAGTACTTGGCCACGTATCGTTGGCTCTTTTGTCCGGCCCATGTGTGTAGCTGGTTTGCAAGTTTCCAGCGAATGGAAGGTAAAACTTCCGTCTTGAATGACCAATAGGCATCTAGGCAGTGGTCGGGTGAGGCCCGGATCAAGCATGCGCGGGGCCCTTGGCAGATTTGGGCGCGGGGCCCCTAAAATGAATATTTTGAAGAAAAAGTACATATAGCATACTAAAATTAATGTACAAAAGCCTAAATAATAGATTTGCTTACAACTCAATCTATTCATTACATATTATGATAACCATGCTACAAATATTTAAAAATGGTTTATTAACACAAAATCTTACCTTGATTAGATTATCTATACGTATTATAAATTAAAGTCATTTTCCATGTCTGTCTGTCTGTCTGTCTGTATGTTCGCGAGAAACTCAAAAACTACCGAACGGATTTTAATGCTGTTTTTACGAATCGACCAAGTAACTCCCACTCCCGAGGAAGGTTTTAGGGCCATATTCTAAAACATTACTTTAGTGAGAGTTGGAGTTGTGACTACTACTTTAGTGTCTGATTTGTATTCTAAAAAATGTTCTGACCAAAAAATTACATGTGAATTCATTTGTCACTTTAGCGAAGTGGACACTCTCACTTTTTCAATATTTTCAATGTAAAAATACTCTGTGGCTATTTTTTCGTATTCTAAAAGCAAACTTTTTAAAATTTTAGCCGAATTTCTTTATAATTATTAATTTGTTTCCTCACTTTAGAAAACAGGAAGCTTCGTTTATTTAGTTGATTTTCTTTTGAAGCGTGTTTATTATTCTTGAATAAATCTTGCATCCTTTCGAACGGGTGTGTGTTTTTGAATAATTTTAAGTCAAAACTATCACATTTACGATTGTTTATATGACGACGAATTTCGTTTACTTTCCATTTTGAAAAAATCAAACGAACTGTTTCGAGTTGGTCGAGCTATTATTTTTTTAAAAAATTTGGCTTAACGTCTCTATAACATCTATTGGTCATTCAAGACCCTTTTGCCCTCCATTCGCTGGAAACTTGCAAACCAGCTACCCACATTGACCTTTCCCAGCTGGGTTGGACCGGAAAAAAGAGCCAACGATTGATCACTTGGGAACACAACGTATACGTTGTGTTCCCAAGTGATCACCCATCCAAGTACTGACCACGCCTGACGTTGCTTAACTTCAGTGATCTGACGGGAAATCGTGTATTCAACGTGGTATGATCGTTGGCTAAGAGCTATTTTAAATTGATAATTCTTGAACGACTTGTCTAATTTATATGATATTTTTAAACATAGTCAAGAACGGCGGGAATAATATGTTGGCATTTTCAGAAATCGGCCATGCTCATGATAATGTCACACTTAAATAGATTTTTCACATTTCTGTGTTCTTTGTCTAAACTTTAGCAATATCACAGTATCTTTATACATTATTTACTTAAATGTGTATTAACATTTTTATATTATTGAATTGGTTATGTAGCCTTACGGCCACCACTAGCCAGCGCTCATCTTCATTGTTGACATATTTTCGTAAAATCATTTCAAAAATATAAGTGTTTATTTTACTAAATCATGGCATTTTATTCTTGGCGTTGCAGAACAGTCGTCAAGCTTGAAGTGTAGTATCGAAGAGCACTTCGAATCGGTATGCTAAAAAATAGAAATCTGTCACTCCACCTTTATAAGCCACAGAGTATCTACTTCAAGCTTTCAAAGCGCAAATTATTTGAAAAAATTCCCGTAATATATCATTTGCTATGATTGAAGTATAATTTTGAAAAATGAACTTTTTAAAAAATGATTCTCTTTATCAAATGTTAAAACTGAAAAATATTATATTGAATATGATGTCAAAATAAAAATTATCAAAATATATTAAATTTATGAACGCAGTAAAATCTATTTGTTTATGTTTCCATGACAACCTAATAAACTAATTACTTTAAATTCGCCCTCAATTAATTTTTGCGTGGTTCAATAGGTAAGGTCGACCTATTCGCAACCAGCCAAGTCGAGTTCAAATCAAGCTATGAACATAAATATTTTGAAATTGTTTTTATTATTTATTTTTAATGTGTTATTTTTCCTTGCGTATTAATAGGCCCATTAAGTTGGCCCGTCCACGGGGGAATTTCGTTGTTTTGGTGGGTGCTATCGTTTGTACTACGTTTGTACCGATTTGTACCAAAATATTTTCGTTTGTACCGTTACCGTTCTCGAGATAATCGACTTTTTTTTGGGCCGGGCCAGCTTAACGGTAGCCCGGCCCAGTTGGATTTTTC
>CM022883.1:4498304-4509417 GCA_012654025.1 Pachypsylla venusta
CCCCCCCCCCTCAAAATTTGATATTATAAGTTTCAAGGTACGTAGAATCCAAAAATCGAATAAAAATAATCCGATTGTCCGCCGCGGCGTACGCCGTGATGGGCACTTTTGCCACCTAGCGTTGACCGATTTGGATGAAATTTGGTATATAGGTCCCATCTGGCCTCTAATTGTGCCCCGAAACTTTTGGATGCAGTAGAATACACCCTTGGCGTTTTTGCCGCTTTTTAGGGGTTTTCAATACTGCTGTCTAAAAAAAGAATGGTAAGAGCTAGGGATTTGAAATTTTGTATGTATGTCATATTTGTGGTCTCAGCTAGCTCCGAAAATTTTTATCATTTTTTTTTTCAATCAAATATACCACTGGCGGTTTTTACCGCTTAAAGCGGCTTTCATTAATCCTGTCTAAAAAGAGAATGGTAAGAGTCAGAGACTTCAAATTTGGTAGGTACGTCAAATTAAGATCTAGTTAATCCCCAGATTTGAAATCGTCACGAGAACCCCCCTCAATTTTTTTGGGGGGGTCTCGTGACGATTCCAAATCTGAGGCGTAAGTCTCTAGGTCTTACCATTCCCTTTTTAGACAGGATTAATGAAAACCGATTTAAAGCGGTAAAAATCGGCGCGGCATATTTGATTGAACCCAAAAGTTTCGGAGCTAACTGAGACCCAAAATATGACATACATATAATAGTTCTCGTTCTCATGAGATTCTGCAGGACATGTTCCCCGGTTGCATGATCTCCTTACGGCATGACATTTCGTGGACCCCTCTTTCGCTGGATTTGGATTCCTGTGACTTCTTCCTGTGGAGTTACCACAAGGCTTTTGTCTTCAAACATTTCCCTAGGACCCTTGAAAAATTAAAGGTGGCAATTCTTGAAGAAATCATCCAAATTGATGATGGTATGCTGAGGAGAGTCGTGGAAAACCTCCGCGAAAAATTCCAAATGTGCATCACTCGCCAACGCCGACATTTGGAAACACGATGAAAAAAAACTAGAATACACAAGCTTTCAGAAACCAAAATAATTTTTCAATTATCTCATTTCGTTTTTATTTACCAGCTCTTTTAAATGTGAGAGAACTAATTGCCGCACCTTGTACAATGATTAAAAGCTGAAGGTATCATGGAGGAGGGGGCTTGAATATTTGAGGTCTTCGGTCCTGGAGATAACTCTTATCGTTCTTGAGGTAGAAACTGTCCAGTTGAGGCATGGTAGTCCAAGTACACTTTGGGCACGGAAACCATCTCAAAAATAGTATAGTTCTCTAACCTGCGATATGTCCGTGTTTAAAAGTTGGTGGTACATAGGAGTCCATTGACCTGCCTAAGATATTGTTTATCTGTTCAACGGTCTGTAAGGTATCGTCGGCGGCTATAATGTAACTATGCGCTTCAATGTCACTCCTGTTCCTAATGTTTAGTCGGTCAAATATATCGACAAGGAGGTGTAATGGAGTTCCTGCTCGGTAAGATGGATGGTAACTGTTGAAAATCTCTTCGATGTATTGGGATTCTGACGAGTTATAATGAGTATAGAAGCTGGAAAACAAAGAAAATGAATGATTTGATTTTGAGTATCCAGGGGAACTCTATCCTATTATTTACCCTAATAATTTAAGTGGTGAGCTTTCTGCATTTGTGATAGACATGTTTACGAGTATATCGTTTTATCAATATATAAAAGCTTTCTCTGATGATAACCATAAGCGGGTTTAAGGAGGGGGCTTCTGATACATAGTTTCTGAGCGCACGGCANGATATCACTACTTTCAGAGGCGGAATTTTTTTGGGAAAGTGGGAGGAACTTGGCCCTTTTTCAATGATAATTATTTTGTGAGATTACATAAAACGGGGGAAAAAATCAATTACTTATCTTCTATTTTCAGCCGCCCTCCCCAAGAACAAATTAGGCCAGAACCGCTCAGATGATGATGCAAATCTTATTCAAATATTCTATTAGTTTTACTATCCCAGATAATTCTACCAAAAATCAAATTTCCCACGATGGATTGTTTTATTGTCAACTTACACCAGCAAATCATCCACGTCGTTCGAAATAACATTCAGATTTCCCATGATGGGTTGTTTTATTGTCAACTTACTCCAGCAAATCATCCACGTCGTTGGACATAACATTCAGATTTCTCATGATGGGTTGTTTTATTTTCAACTTACTCCAGCAAATCATCCACGTCCTTGACATAACATTCGGATTTCCCATGATGGGTTGTTTTATTGTCAACTTACTCCAGCAAATTATCCACATCGTTGGACATAACATTCAGATTTCCCATAATGGGTTGTTTTATTGTCAACTTTTCCCAGCAAATCATCCACATCGTTGGACATAACATTCAGAATGATGGGTTGTTTTATTGTCAACGTTTCCCAGCAAATTATCCACGTCGTTGGACAATACATTCAGATTTCCCATGATGGGTTGTTTAATTGTCAACTTACTCCAGTAATTCATCCACGTCGTTGGACATAACATTTAGATTTCCCATGATGGGTTGTTTTATTGTCATCTTACTCCATCAAATCATCTACGTCGTTGGACATAACATTCAGATTTTCCATGATGGGTTGTTTTATTATCAACTTACTCCATAATCATCCACGTCGTTGGACATAACATTTAGATTTCCCATGATGGGTTGTTTTATTATCAACTTACTCCATAATCATCCACGACGTTGGACATAACATTCAGATTTCCCATGCTTATGGATTGTTTTATTGTCAACTTACTCCAGCAAATCATCCACGTCGTTGGACATAACATTCAGATTTCCCATGATGGGTTGTTTTATTATCAACTTACTCCAGCAAATTATCCACGTCGTTGGACATAACATTCAGATTTCCCATGATGGGTATTTTTTATTATTATTATAATGAGTAAGTTTTATTTTTTTAACAGAAATTAAAGATAAAATATTTCAACCAAAGAATTGGTACCGAGAGGGAGCGTGCTCATGATAGAGCAGCTATTGCCCTGCTGAGTTGCTTGTGAAATTCTTTGAACAAGAAACTGGTACGAGCGAGTATCACCAGAAATTCGGTGGAGGGCTGAACCAATTCTTTTTAAGAAAGAAATTGATTCAGCCGCACAAGGTCCCAGTGTTTCCACCGAGAATGCTAGAAAGGTGTGGTTTTCCTTAATTCGAATGTGTTTTCTTTGCGCAGCATTCTCGGAAGAAAATCCAGGACTCTCATCATCGTTTCTGTTGGTCCTCGCCAGTGAGTCGGAGCAGGTTGCATCCCATACCAGAGCACGCCCCCTCTCCCAGACAACAATTGTTATACCATCGGGGCGTTTGTTTACTGTCCCCTCTAGCTAGACCAGTGGGTTCCAGTTAGGAGCTTATATTTATGGATTGTAGAGCTGTTTTAATAATTGGATAGCTCCGCGTAACGAGAATATCTTCCAAAATTTTTGTTGCAATCCATGATGACCGAGGCATTGACATTGATGAGGTCTACAAAAGTTGCACCCAAGCCTGTGCCCAACGCAAATCCGAATCGTATTATTGTCCAAAATTGTTCCCAAATTAGGAGAGGGAATAGGGTTCAACCAGGCACCGGAGAAGGGGTTCTGTAAGAGTTGGAATCTATACTGATCCAATTCACTGGAGAAATTTATGGATTGCATGATGGTTTCAACATTAATCTCATCCCAAATTCTTTGGAGAGTAGGAACTGGAGGTAGTGTTTTGGGGTTCCAAGCGTCCAGAGCCTGTCTAGGATAGGGCAAATGCAACTCGTAATCCTGGGTATTGGTTATTGTAGATAAGAGCTTCTGCACCCCATAAGCAGAAGATAAAACTCTTTAACTGCCAGATCGAAAATTGAATAACAAAGAAGTTACAAATTGGATTTATTTTTAAGTTGAATACCAGGCGCTAGAAATTTAAATCGTTGGAGAAAATCGTCATCATACTGGTCGCCACAAAAGAAAATTTCACATTCAGCAGGATTGAAATTTCAAACCAATGAATTCAGCCTCTCAATTTTTTTTTTTTTTTTTTTCGAAATCTCGCAGAACGGTATCAGGCGTGTCACACAAAGAACAATCGTTCAAATACCAAACATTCAGAGCTAATTTCAGAGATACCGCAATGGGGTGAATAGCCAAACTGAAGCATAAAGATGATTTCCTGTAGCATTGCCGTAGAAAGTTTAACAGTTTTGGAGCCTTCTCCCTAATTCTTGTAAACATGATATTCCTCTCGCAGGAATTGAAAGAATTGAAAAAATCGATTTTCAATAAAACTTTGCCATTGTTAAGAGAATTCATCACAAAATATCGGACACTATAAATAGCGCCCTCTACATCTTCTTTTGTTCCAAAACCCAGTTGGTTTGTAAGAAAATATGAGGAAAGTTCATCTCTAACAGCG
Organism: Pachypsylla venusta; assembly: GCA_012654025.1. Lineage (NCBI taxonomy): Eukaryota > Metazoa > Arthropoda > Insecta > Hemiptera > Aphalaridae > Pachypsylla > Pachypsylla venusta. Next base: position 4,502,715 of record CM022883.1, read on the forward strand.
AAGCAAGCAACTTTGGCTGTAACTCTTCTGAAAACAGATCCAATAGCAATTGGACGAATTCCGCCGTCTTTTTTTTTTTTGAAGGGCGCAGAGGGAAGCACCGTAGAATAGTAGACATATTATTACGTTTAGTTTTCCGTAAAGTAAGAAATTGCATAAATTTGTCAACGATGTTAGTAGTTATTACCATCTTCGCCGGCAGAGAGAAACACTAAATCCTTTAAGTGTTGAGGAGAAGAACCGTCTAAGCCACCACTGGATCCAGCTGGAAACGACTTAATGGCTTTTAAGACTTTAGAGTACTAGGTTATAAGGGGAGATGTAGTTCTGTCTGGAACAGGTGGGAAGTTCAAGTCTCTTGATGGAGCAGGGTGTTTCTTCTTAAGCTCTTCGTAATTTAAACTACTAGTATTTGAAAGTTTATCATTGGGGCTGATGATCTTCATTGCACCTCTCACCTTTCACAACTTACTCCAACAAATTATCCACGTCGTTGGACAATACATTCAGATTTCCCATGATGGGTTGTTTTATTGTCAACTTACTCCAGCAAATCATCCACGTCGTAGGACATAACATTCAGATTTCCCATCATGGGTTGTTTCATTGTCAACTTACTCCAGCAAATCATCCACGTCGTTGGACATTACATTCAGATTTCCCATTATGGGTTGTTTTATTGTTAACTCACTCCAGCAAATCATCCACGTCGTTGGGCATAACATTCAAATTTCCCATCATGGGTTGTTTTATTGTTAACTCACTCCAGCAAATCATCCACGTCGTTGGACATAACATTCAGAGTTCTCATGATGCGTTGTTTTATTGTTAACTCACTCCAGCAAATCATCCACGTCGTTGGACATAACATTCAGATTTCCCATCAAGAGTTGTTTTATTGTCAACTTACTCCAGCAAATCATCCACGTTGTTGGACATGAAATTCGCTATAGATTCAATGATGACTTCTTTGAGCAGTAGAATATCTTTGTTCAAATCTATCATTCGGTATTTTTTTGAGGGTAAATGTCCACTAAAAACAGTATCATAGATAGATCGTCGTCGGTAAGTGAAAGCCTTGTCCTCAAACATACAACCAAGTCTTCTAAGACAATACGCTGAAATCAGTCATTTAATTTTCATTATTTATTCAGGGCGTTGGTAATTTCAGGCTAATGCATTCAGAAACTAACTATTAGAAGGTAGGTACAAGAAACTATTTTACTGGCTACAAAAAATACCCCCTCCCCCACTACTTTAATATTTTACATTCTAGGTACGTTGAATCCAAAAACGTAAATATTGTAATGAGCTAAAATGATAATCCGTACACGTTTCAATGATAATCCGTACACGTTTTGAGGTCTTAAGTACCAAATCAAGAGTTTCAGCTATTGGTTCGCGTGTGTGTATGTTTGAGAAAAATATCTCTTACAAACGGAACTAGGATTTATCGCGTTCTAACTAACATACATGAACATGCCACCTGCCGTTCTCTGTCTCGGATTCATGAAACCGTCAAAAAGCGGCAAAACCGCCAAGGTACATTTGATTTGAATTAAAAGTTTTGTGACTCGTGCAATAAATATAATCGACATAGTTCCAAAAATTTCAATTCTAATATGAAGTTACTGTTCTCTTTTTCGCAAATGTTTTTTTTTTTTTTTTTTTTTTTTTTTTTTTTTTTTTTTAGAAACCGCCAGAATCCCACCAAGGTTTCTGTCAAAAGTGTTGGGCGCGCTTCATCCATGACTTTGATACAGACCAATGACTGAAAAACGAGATTAAGACTTTGGGAACTGGGAAACGTATTTTGGCATTGGAAACATCGAAAATTTCACCCCATTTATTGTAATTTTCTTTTTATTAAGGTGCGCGGTAGCGCTCCGCCCCGCCAAGACAAAATAAAGCGGTAGCTACCAAGAGTATATTATATGCCACAGCTTACATTGCCGATTTCAGCTACTTCCGGAGGAAAAACTACACACCTCAGGATAAAAAATATTGTTTCCTACGTATGGGGCGAACTCAGAGACGAAGTATATAAAATTTCAGCAAAATCCATCCAGTCAAATCGGAGATATAGGCTTCTGAAAAGTACACTTTTTTTTCTCATAGTCTGCTGCTGCTGCTGCTGTTTCTTCTTCTTCTTTGATGTTGACGCACCTACAGCCAAAACTACTGGACCAATTTTGATGAACGATAGCTCATTTTTTTTCTCGTGAGTGGCAGATGTGCCTTTTGATACTTATATTGTCCCTCAGTGGGTCCTTCAGCCCCAAATTTCCAAAAACCCTCAAAATTGGGGGTATTTATTTGATACACGTGTTATTTATTTTCCGAACTAATGAACCGATATGGACGTATGAGGTGTCATTTTAATCACCAAATCAAGCAGAGTTACACAATAGGTATCAAAAATATACAGGGTGTAATTTATCTCATATACAGGGTGTTATACCAGACAAATAAATTGTTAAGTTCATATTTCATATTTTTATTCATATTTTTCTTTAGTTAGGATTTCCTCGCATGATACATAATGAAATATTATTTTAACATTCAATTATTTATACCGGGTGTAACACATTGATTAATGATAGTTGATGATAGATTGATTTTCATCAATTTTAACTTAAAAATTTCTTTAGTGAACCTGAAAATTCAGACTAGAAAATAGTTAGCGCTCTCAAGGAAATAATTGTGTGGAACTTCGTCGTTAGGCGCCGCCATAGGTATCTGGGGTACATTTTGAAATTTACTGATAACTTGATGTGTAGTATTGAAAAATGTGTATTTATGGTATCATTTGTGGTGTCAAAACTGTTCTTAGGGATACTTAGATTTTTTTCTCCAAATTATAACTAAAAAGATATTTTACAAATCTAAAAGTACAGACCGAAAAACCTCCAGCGCCCTCAAGGAAATGACTTTTTTCCTTTGGAGAATCAGAGTTGATACTTACCATCGTTGATGAGGATTAAAACTAAAAGAGAACAGCAAACTGTTTTTACTATATAAGACATGCTCAAAAGGATAGGTTATTTTTATTTCTTTATTTTGAAAAGAAAAACACAATAAATTATGTTTTAATTAAAAATATATACAACACAAGCTAGTCAGAAGGCAATTCAATATAACTTCTAATGTTTCCAAAAGAATATATCTATGAGTTAGGTGCGAGAAGTATGTACGAGTATTAGGTATGAGTTTGGCAGTAGGAACCGTAGTGATTAGTGATGCTGTTAACGCATGGTTTCGTGGACATGAAAATCATGTGTCGTGGTCCAATCAGAGAAAACCGCGTATGCTCAATATTTTATATTTATACATGACTCCGGTCAGAAATGTAGGCTACCCAAAAAAAAAAAAAAATGTTTTGTGAACTGTAGACCTCACTTATTTTACATAAAACGGTCTCTAATCCCTTTGACAACGTATATTTTTTTTCATACATAAAATGTTATGCCGCGGAACCACAGCCTTTTTACAGCCATACCATTCCAGGAACGAGAAAATCAGAAAATTTGCCCATATATGGGTCTGGCTTTGCTGAAATTTAGCACAGATGACCTGTGCTAAATTTCAGCAACGTCCGATATGTCCACGTGGAACGTTGGACATAACGGTGTTTTGGACCCCATGGCTGACCCCAAATGACCCTATATTTCCAAGCTTCAGCAAATTTCAGCAACGTCCGATATGTCCACGTGGAACGTAGGACATAACGGTGTTTTGGACCCCATGGCTGACCCCAAATGACCCCATATTTCCAAGCTTCAAAAATGACAAAAAATAGTGGAAATATGGACCAAAGAAATGACATATTTGATCTTTCTTTTGGGTGTCGGATTCCCGTCAAACGATTTTTATTGACCAAAACATGTCCAAATTTTCTGCGCGATTACAATACTTTATCTTCCATGGGAAGATACAGTGCCGGCTCTAGGGTAGTTTGAGGCGTTCCGTCGAACAGGGCGCCAGAAAATGGGCGGCGCTGACAAGACAAGGCACAGAAAATTAAATGAATAAGTGAGACGTAAACAAGTAGCACTCGTCAAATGAGAGTAAAATGGCAAATCACAGAAAGTTACAACTTCGTGTTACCAACTCATCACAAGGAATCGCAACAAATGCGCTACATAGAACTAGGAATCGTAAAACATACCAACTTATGCCAGGGATGTTTCTGGTTGTTTGCACGTTTGCACCCTCGCCAAACTGTTATAGTTGTGTTGGCACGTATCGGCGCTGTTAGCAGAAGTAAACAGCTGACAGCAGCCAGACCGTTTGACAAGCTTCATTGATATAGGATAGGCAAAATTGCAGGTAAGGAGATAAAATATAAATTGTTTATTTTTTGAAAATATCGTTTACCGTTGATCTATATTGCAGTTCAACGAATACGACTTTTAAAATGAGCTTCAGCAAGCCCTCAGGTGCAGTAAAAGTAGAGGCGTAAAGAGGTGCATTTATCACTTTCGAACAGGGCGCTGCTATTATTGGAGCCAGCACTTTTATGGGTTCACTATAGCTGTTAGCCCGAGCTTTGCTACGGCCTCTAGCTTGGCTGCTTAAAGACATGGCCATTCCCGTATCTCGTGTCACATTGTTTGTTACCATATTCCTCCAAAGCCTTTAGAATTATAAAAAATAGATACAAACCTATTCGCAGACCTACCGAATGTACATACAAAATTTCATTAAAATCGGTTAAGCCGTTTTGGAGGAGTATGGTAACAAACACTGTGACACGAGAAATTTATATTTTAGAAGATAGAAGATTTGCTTTCCGTGTTCATACCCTGAGGACGACAGAATAGATACTGATAATCTATTGGTAAATATATCAAATTCATGAATATATAAATGCATGGGTAGCCCACCCACGAATTGAACCTATACTGTTTACCAATTAGAGCGTCTTACCAGTGCGCCATCAACCGAATCAAAACAGTCACCAGTTATGACGTCATCTAAGTAAGACCCAATCCCAAAATAGTAATACAATAGTATATTTATTTTGCGAAATACCTTGTAAAGTTGTAATACCACTTAGACCTCTTGATAATCTTTGTATGTACCATTGTGTCCATAAGGCCAGAAAGGATTAGTAGATACACCATTTATGATTGCAGATATTATCTTCTGGTCGAGAAGGAGTGTCGATGTGGAGAAAGTTCCATTGTTTCCGAGTTGGGATTATGAGGCATGTGCAGCAGAAAATAACAATGCATTTGATACCATTTGGGTTTTATATAGGAACTAGCTGTTTCGCCTGTGCTTCGCTACGATTCTTATATTGATATTGTTGTTTTTCAAGGACAATGGAATTAGGGTGGGGGGAGGTTTGTGTCCACCCTGTATATTACAACTTTTAAAAAAGCCAAGAGTTAAACGTTTCGCCAGGGGTCTTAGAGGCATGGTGGCCGTTCCTACTTTTTAGTATTTTCTAAATTTTATTTTGCCCGTTTCCAGATTCGAACTTTTAACTCCGGAATGGCTAGTCATACCTTTGCAGAGAATGTCCTAAAATAAGGACTACACGGCCACCTAAATCTTTCCGCTTCGAGTTGATATGTTGTCCCGACAAAAATTAAAATATCGGACCGTGACTATCCAATGAAAGGTAGCATTTTACGAATCCCCTTAGAAAAACTGACCAAGTGTAAAGTCGGTATTACTTTATAAGAATTGAGACAGAAGAACGTGCAATAATAAATTTAAGTGCGGGATACACAGCAGCAACAATAAACTTGGCCCAATAATCGAAATCACTACTTTCATAGGCGGAATTTTTTGGAAGAATGGGAGGAACTTGGCCTTTTNTTTATCTTGGAATGAAAAAATTAAACGTTATTTAGGTATTCTCAGAAACAACATGCAGTATGCTTGGTAAAAAGAAATAATTATACAGGGTGTTTCAAAAGTCCGAGACCGCCTGAATGTCTTTTGAATGGCTTTATGTGGAGTTTTGAAATTTTGCATGGTATTATACCCCAAAATTAATCCACCTGATGGTGTGACCAATTTTTCAGGTCCGGGTTCCATGTGGCCCTAAGGGGGTCCTACTTTTGTTTTTTAAATACGAACCCCCCATCTTGTGATACATTTTCAGAAAGACAATAGAAAATAGAAGTACTTTAAAAAAAAAATTACATGTCTATCCTGTTTGGTTTCAAAATGGCGGCCATTTGAAATTTCCAAGAAATGACTCCCAAGAGTGTCTATAACTAGGCGAAATTCGCCTAGTTTTAGACACTTCACCTACTTTTAGAAATAATTCGCCTAGTTTTAGACTCTCTTGGAAGTCATATATTGGAAATTTAAAATAGCCACCATTTTGAAACCGAACAGGCTAGGTATGTAAATTTTTTTGCAAAATACTTCCAATATAATTGTCTTTCTAAAAATGTATCACAATATGGAGGTTCGTATTCAAAAAACAAAAGTTGAACCACCTGGGTGATACATGGGACCTGTCCTGAAAAATTGGTCACACCATCAGGTGGTTTAATTTGGGATATAATACCATGCAAAATTTCAAAACTGCACATAAAGCCGTTCAAAAGATATTCAGGCGGTCTCGGACTTTTGAGACACCCTGTATAATTAATTATTCTAGGAACAAGTACTTTTATAAATTGTATCAATCTGATTAAACTTTTGTAAAATAAAATAAAAAAAAAAAAAGAAGCTTGCA
>CM022883.1:4516163-4527929 GCA_012654025.1 Pachypsylla venusta
GATATCGCAGTTAAAGTAATTTGCACTAACCTGAAGATAGGCACTTTGTTCCACTAAATGATATCGCAGTTAAAGTATTTTGTACTAACCTTAAGATAGGCACTTTGTTCCACTGAATGATATCGCAGTTAAAGTATTTTGTACTAACCTCAAGATGGGCACTTTGTTCTGCCGAATGATATCGCAGTTAAAATATTTTGCATTACCTGAAGATAGGCACTTTGTTCTACTAAATGATATCGCAGTTAAAGTAATTTGCACTAACCTGAAGATAGGCACTTCGTTCTACTAAATGATATCGCAGTTAAAGTATTTTGTACTAACCTCAAGATAGGCACTTTGTTCTACTGAATGATATCGCAGTTAAACTATTTTGCACTAACCTGAAGATAGGCACTTTGTTCCACTGTGTGGTTTCTGTTCAATATAACATTGACTGGTAGCCACTCATTTACAAATTTGTATGCAAAGTTAATTTGTCCCAAGGATTGGTCATTTGAATAGTCAAAATAAATTGCAGATTGATCCCCATTATCTGGTGTGGCAATATTTCCTGCTAGTTTCAAAATGTTCATTTTTGTGGTACAATCTAGTATGGAGCAATATGCATACTCAACATGGTAGAGAATTCTCCAGGTATTTTCCCTATTTCCTCCAAGAACAAATTTTGGATTTATTGCTTCATATACTAATGGATTTCCTTCTGGTATGACAACCACTAGAATAAACAATAATATTGGTAAAGAACTGTTTGTGCACTGTTGGTCTGTGTATTGTTCTAAAGGAATCCGTGACATTGATTAAATATAATCTGTTTTTTTTTTTTTTACTTTATCTTCCCTTATTCGTAGTATAGGTAATTAAATTATTGTAGAGGTGAAAGAAATATTATTCTTTTTTGCTTTTCTGGACGAATTATGACGACTAGATACCAAAAAACGGGTCTAGAAAAAATGTGCGTCCGTCCGTCGCAAAAATCGTGTTCGCGCATCTACTGCCTTTATTATTTGAATAATTCCAGCCAAAACCTTAACATTGGAGATAGCACCTTCTGGGGTCCATATGGGTCAAAAGGAGTCATTTTGGGGTGATCCTCTAGAACCCAAACGGCACGCCCGATTTTAATGAAATTTGAAACAGACATTTTGTGGCATATTATCGGTAAATTTTGGACACCATGGGGCTTTTAACATCCGGGGGCACTTTACGACACCAAACCTGAAATTAGGTTCACCCCTTTAAATTGGTTTTAGAGCTCCAATTTTGGTGAAATTTATAACAGAGACTGTTTTTCACATATGATCGACAAATTTTGGGCACCATGGGGCTATTTTCATCTGGGGGCACTTAGGGCACCAAAACAGAAATTCGGGTCACATCTCTAAAAGCGACAATATCACTCCAATTTTGATGAAATTTAAAACAGAGATAGTTTGTAGCATATCATCGACAAATACTGGACCCCATGGGGTTACCTTTATCTGAGGGCACTTTAGGGCATAAAATCTCAAATTCGGGTCACTCCTCTAAAAGTGGGGATAGAAATCCAATGTCGATGAAATTTGAAACAAAGATTGTTTGTAACATAACATCGACAAATTTTGGACCCCGGACTACTTTCATCAGGGGGCACTTTAGGACACCAAAACTCAAATTCTGGTCACTTATCGAAAAGTGGCATTATCACTCCAAATTTGATGTCTGTGAAACATATTGTTGAAAAAATTTTGGTTTTTTAAACCTATCTCGCCCAGTGGAGATAGGCCCTTAAAATATTTTTACTAGAGAGCTGCGACAAGCGGAAGGCTGCTAAATCTAATGCATGTAATATCTTCACTAGAGAGATTTGACAACCACCGAAGATTGTCAAAGGTAATTCAAGTATTATTTTTTTCACATTAGATCTGCGACAACAGCCGAAGGCTGCCACATCTAATTCAAATAACATTTTCTCTAAGAAGCTGCGACAAGAAGCGAAAGATATAAAGCTAATTCATTTTTTTTTTCACTATAGAACTGCGACAACAGCCGAAGGCTGCTAAATCTAATGCATATAATTTATTCATTAGAGAGCTGTGACAACAACCGAAGGTTTTCAAAAGGTAATTCAAATATTTATTATTCACATTAGAGCTGCGACAACAGCCGAAGGCTGCCAATCATATATTTTTTCAGTAGAGATCTGTAAAAACAGCCTAAGGCTGCCAAATCTAATACCTGTTATAATAATTTTACAACAAAGCTGTGACAACAGCCGAAATCTGCTAAATCTAATATATATATATATATATATAATATTTTCACTAGAGAACTGCGACAACAACCTAAGGTTGTCAAAGGTATTTCAAATATTTATTTTTTTCACATTAGAGCTGTGGCAACAGCCGAAGGCTGCCAAATATAATTCGTATAATATTTTCACTAGGGAGCTGTGACAACAGCCGAAGGCTGCCAAATCTAATTAAAATAATATTTTCTCTAGGGAGCTGTGACAACAGTCAAAGTTTGTTAAAGGTAATTGAAATATTTTCTATCTAATATACAGCTACGACAACACCCGAAGGCTGCCAACTATATTTTTCCCTAGGGAACTGTGACAACAGCCGAAGAATGTCAAAGGTCATCGAATACCTGCGACATCATCCGGAGCCTGTCAAATTCCTAGAATAAAGGAAGATAAAGTTTAGTACTGTTTTCCGTACCCTTTATTTTACTTTTTCTTACCATATACGAAGTATAGTTAAGGAAAGTATTGTATTGGTGAAAAATTTCGATGTATTTTTTTTTTGCTTTTCTGGACGAAATATTACGACTTGATACAAAAATCGGGTCCTGAAAAAATGTGTGCCCGTCCGTCCATCCGCAAAAATCGTGTTCGCGGATCTACAGCCTTTATTATTGGTCCAATTTGATGATATTTGGACACAATAATATTCCTTGAAACCATATTTTCACAGCCAAAAACTTAACATTGGGGATAGGACAATCTGGGGTCTATTTATGGGTCAAAAGGGGTCATTTTGGGGTGACCCTCTAGAACCCAAACGGCATGCCCGATTTTGATGAAATTTAAAACACACACTTTTGGCAAAATATTTGGGGGGGCTTTTAGGGCACCAAAAACCTCAAATAAAAAGGTCCCGCGACTTTCTTCACACTAGTGGATCGAGATGATCAGGTTTTCACGTTAGTGTTGTAGTTATTTATAGAAAAAATATTCTAATCAAATTTTAAAAAATCAATTTCAATAAACAAAATGTTGGGTCACCAGGCAGGACGCCCAAAATTATCAAATTAGTAAAGCCCTTAACACCAATTTTAAAAATTTTACGTTTCTACAACAAACCGTTAAAAAGATAAAAATCATTTTTAAAAAACACAATATTGGACCGCCTGGGGAGGGCAGGGCCCCCAATTTTTTCAAAATGGAAAAGCCCTTAACATTAGCTATATAACAAATAAAAATTTTACGTTTCTACAACAAATCGCTATTAAAAATCATTTTCAAAAAAGAGAATATTGGACCCCCTTAAACCCACTATACAGCATGTCCAAAACATGTATACCAAATTTCGTCAAAATTGGATAAAAATTGTGGCTTTTATCGCATAACAAACAAACATACATACACATAATATATTATATATAGACACATACACATATACTAGTGGATCAATATGATCAGGTGTTCACATTAGTGTTGTAGTCATTAATAGAAAAAATATACTAATCAAATTTAAAAAAAAAAATTGGAGGCCCTCCTCCCTGGGGGGAGGGCCCCCAAAATATTCGCAATAGAAAAGCATATCAAAATTTACGTTTCTATAACAAACCGCTAAAAAGATAAATATCATTTAAAAAAAAATATTGGGGGCCCTCCACTCAAGGAGGGGAGGGCCTCCGCAATATTCAAAATCAAAAAACACTTATCACCAGCCATCACATATCAAAATTTTACGTTTCTGCAAGGAACCGCTAAAAAGATAGAAATTATTTTCAAAAAAACACAATATTCGGCCCCCTGGGGAGCCCAGGGCCCCCAAAAATATTAATTTCCGTCATACTCTAAACATGTATACATTTCGTCAAAATCGGATGAAAATTGTGGCTTGTATCGCGTAACATACATACAGATATACAAGTGCTTTTCGGGATGTATATGGGAGTGGAGTTCACTAATGTTCACAATAATTAGGTATTAATATGAAGATAAGATGTAAATTAATATTTTAATAAATTAGAATCAAAACACAGTAATTATGTAAAATTAATTGAGATTGACTTGACCTTCAAATTGTATAGACAATACAAAACACTGTTATTCCGAATCCAATTAATCTGATACTGACATTTGGTTAATAATAAAATTTGGTAGAAACGCATTAATGAGGGGAAAAATAGGAGACCAGATATTGGGTGCACAACTATACACCAAACATTCCTTCATGTTCTAAACATAGGTATATACCAAATTTCGTCAAAATCGGAAAATTGTGTTAACCCGTGAGTGGTCGCGTTCCGCCGCAGAACGCTATCGGTCTACTGTAGAGATTTTTTTCTCACACCTGGTTTTGCTGTGTTTTTCTTTCTTNTCAAAGTTCAACTGGGTCTACCCGCGTCCTGCGAATGTCCAAATTGAAATTGTCCTTGCCTTATCGATAACAAAGAGTTTGTTAAGATTCATAATAATTATGAGATTGAGTTCTCGCCGGCAATAATAAATATAACCATCGATATTCGCGAAACAAAGAGTGAGCATAAATATATTATAATTATGTTTGTACTTCCTCTTATGTGAACATAAAGAAGCTTTGTTGTTATAAAAATAAAAAAAATCTTTCGTTAATATAAAGTGGGTTCCGGAACCGGGGAGGAGTGTCTGGCAACCCTTTCATATTTTTAACAACCCGTGAGTGGTCGCGTTCCGCCGCAGAACGCTATCGGTCTACTGTAGAGATTTTTTTCTCACACCTGGTTTTGCTGTGTTTTTCTTTCTTATAACCGATTTTTAACTGATTTAATAACTGATTTTTTTTCAAAGAATTTGTTCAAAATCTTCTTTGATCTATAATTGAAGCGATTTCAGCAAGTTTATTTTCCAATAGTACCCAGTTAGATCCCCTATTTTGGCACTTTTTTTTCTTATATTATTTTATGAAATGTTAGAAATGTACCTAAATAATTAAAATAATATTTATTTAGGTCGTTATTATGTTTACATTAATAAGTAATTAGTTAATTAAATGTAATTAAATAAGTTAAATTTTAAACTAAGTAAATAGCCACACAAAAGAAGAAAATATTTCGGAGAAAAAATTACGACGCGACTGGTCGCGATGTGAGAAAAATTCTCACATCGACTGCCTCAGGCAACTTTCCGACTGCCTCAGGCACTTGAAATGCAATGTATTCGGCAATTTTTTGTGAGCACAAAGTAAATCGTTTTTTGAACAGCTACTGAGAGACCCGACAAGTTGAAGCCAATAATTACCAAGTTATTGCGTTTTTGGCCGACAGTGTGAGAAAAATTCCCTATAGGAGACCACTCACGGGTTAATATAAAGTGGGCTTTGGAACCGGGGCATGGCTGGCTCAAGAGAATTTGCCGCCTCCCGAATATAATATTTAATTTGTTCGTTAATTAATATAAATAGTAAAAGTACTCCTATTCATATTTTTAATGATAATACTGAATAGTTATCCCTCCTAGTAGTGAAATTCATGATTTTTNTCCTGCCGCCTCCGGGAGGGGGGGGTCAGGACCCCAAAAATTTTCAAAATCGAAAAGCCCTTAACACCAATTTTAAAAATATTACGTTTCTACAACAAACCGTTAAAAACATAAAAATCATTTTTAAAAAACAAAATATTGGGCTCCCTGGAGGGGCCAGGACCCCAATTTCCAAAATTGAAAACACCTTAACATCAGTCATAACATATACAAATTTGACCTTTCTACAACAAACCACTAAAAAGATAAAAATCATTTTCAAAAAAGAGAATATTGGACTCCTTAAGGCCCCCAAAAACTATACAAATCCTTCATGTCCAAAACATGTGTATCAAATTTCGTCAAAATCGGAAAAATATTGTGGCTTGTATCGTGCATTAAACAAACATACTCGTACATCCACATTCCACATATACAAGTGCATTTTGGGATGTATAGCGGCGTCAAAACTGGAGTTCACTAACAATTGCTTTCAAAGTAAGTACTCTTTTTGAGAGGAAATACACTTCCACTGCCGAAAGGTTATCTGGAAGTCTTCTCCCGGAATGCTTTTCATCTCCTTCAGTGATTATTTTAATTGCCTCTACATCGTCAAAACTTTCTCCTTTAATTGGCCATTTTGGGAACAAAAAGAAGTCTTCTGGGCCCAAATCTGGTGAGTAGGGAGAGTGATTGTCACAAATTTTCCGTGGTTAAGTGTCCGCTCCCCCCTGCTTTCTCGGAGCTTTACGCAGATGACTCAAGTTTTCAAGGTAACGACAACAATTAATTGCCTCTGGTCTCACCATTGTTAAGGCGTTTTCCATCCTTCATGAGTACAGCAACATGATTCTGGGCATAGCAAGGATCGATAATGACATGCGCGACCTTCGAAGTAATCAAAACTTTGAATACGGCTGCAAAAAAAAAAAAAAAAAAATGTGTGAGTAACTTCTTCGGACCGAGAGAGTTTTTAAAAAGTAAGGGATGTCGATCGTGCGAGTACAATTATATTTTGGTGAAGGAAATAACTTTTGGGGAAAAGTACAAGTGCAGATGATTCAGAACTAATTTATCTNAAAAAAAAAAAAAAAAAAAAAAAAATTAATAGGTTTTCTATTTATATAAACAAAAATGATCAGTGTGAAGCGCTAAAAAACAAATGATGTAACTCGTTCGATATCAAAACGATACCGCTGCCCTACAAAAAAATGTGTAGACTAAGTATATTAACCTCTTGCACCTTTAGGTGCAAGAGCTTTATAAAAAACAAAAACCTAAGTAAATATTATTTGGCTGACCAGGCCTGACGAGGAGGGCGGGGGAATGTACTATCAATTCTTAAATACAATGATTAAAAGCTGAAGGTATCATGGGGGGGGGTCAATTATTCGCCCCACGGTTCCCGTATTTTGAGGACTACGGTCCTGGAGCTACCTCTTACCGTTTTTGAGGTAGAAACTGTCCAGACATGGTAATCTAATTACACTTTGGGTACGAAATAATCCAGTCGAATCGTCCTCGAAAATGGCCTCAGTTTGCGTTACCATGCACGAACCAAGTCAAATTCGATAGAGAACCATTAAGAGATGTTAAATCTAAATTTGCAGCACCGTGCGACCTTTTTTTTTGCAAAATTATGCGAAAAAACTTTTTTTTCTTCACATTTTCACAAATATCTCGGCTTCTACTTTTTTGTTTTACATGGGAGAACATATCATTATGTTCCTACATTACCTACATTTTTTGTCAACTTTTTTTTTTTTTTTTTTTTACACGAACATGTTATGACTGATATTTTTGTTTTTCAAGGACAATGGAAATTGAGGGGAGGGGAGGGGGTATTGGTTTGTGTCCAGCCTGTATATTGCAACCTTTAAAACCCAAGATTTAAACGTTTTGCCAGGCGCCTTAGGGGCACGGCCTTTCTGACTTTTTAGTAAATTAAAAATATTATTTTGTCCTTTCCCGGTTTTGAACTCGTAACATTTTCTTTTTAAGAAAATCATGTGAAAATACTGATCGGTTTTATTTTGAAAGAAATTTCCATTTTAAGGACCTTTTTTGGCCCCTGACGGCACTCCTGGCGGCGCCCTGACAGGAATACACCCGCGAGAGACCATTTATTTTAATTAAAATGATTCCGTAATTACTGATTTTAAATCAGTAATTGGTTATGTGGTTGGGATTTTAGAGATTCGGTCCCAAAAAACCTTTTTTGGGGGCTAGGACCGCTCCTGGGGGTGATATCGAAAAAAACAAAAATATGGTTCGGGCTTTTTGCCCATGGATCACGTGTGCCTGATTTCAGCAAAATCGGATGAGCGGTTTGGCTTCCACAGCTCTGCATACGATTCCGTACGTACGTCATACGTCGAAAATATTTTTTTTTTTTTTTGNTTCCGTACGTACGTCCCACGTCGGAAATATCTTTTTTTTGGACCCCATGGCTCCAAATATTTTCAAACTTCAAAAATGACCGAAATAGTGAAAATATGGCCCAATAGCAATAAGAAATGAGCAATAAGAATCGGCCAAAAAATGTCTAAAATTTCTGCACTATTACAATACTTTATCTATTGGAAGAGAAAGTAAAAATATACTAGTTCTCTAACCTGCAATATGTCCATGTTTAAAAGTTGGTGGTACATAGGAGTCTATTGACCTGCCTAAGATATTGTATATCTGTTCATCGGTCTGTATGGTATCATCGGCGGCTATAATGTAACTATGCGCTTCAATGTCACTCCTGTTCCTAGCGTTTAATCGGTCAAATATATCGACAAGGAGGTTTAATGTAGTTCCTGCGCGGTAGGATGGATAGTAACTGTTGAAACTCTCTTCGATGAATTGGGATTCTGACGAGTTATAATGAGTATAGAAGCTGAAAAACAAAGGAAATGAATGATTTGATTTTGAGTATCCGGGGGAAACTCTACCCTAATAATTTAAGTGGTGAGCTTTCAACAGTTNATCATAATTCCAGCAATGGGCATCAAAACATTTTGGGAAATATAAATCCCGAAGTGCAGTACCGGATTACCATAAGGCAATTTTGGCAATTGCCAAGGGCCCCGCGCTTTGGGCAACTTACACTAGGTATTATGAGTTTTTGACCAAGCTTACACTAGGTATTCCTGGATTCAGAAAAATAAAAATTCAATGGACAGTTCTGTGGCCATAGCGTGCTCCTCTCTCTCTCTCTCTCTCTCTCTCTGTCCGTCTCTCTCTCCCTCTAACTCTCTAAAAATCGACTCTTCTACAACATTCAACCATATAGTGGTACCTACCTACCTTATAGGGGTATTGAGTAATACCTGTGTCGTATAGGTGTATAGATATAGCAGTTTGTATCCAGGTTCTGTGTACAGTTTTTAGTGTGTAGGTGAGTAATAAGAAAGGGAAAAATCGAATGTTCAATTGGGAGCAAGTTACCGCCATAAATGACGTTTTTTAGCGGTTCTTTTTGCAATATATTTCTGAGCCAACTAAAGGAGATAACGAAAAATGACCGAAAATAAACCCCCCAAACTAGTACAGAAGGACCCCATAAAAAATATTAAATTTGAAATTTTCACGTTTCTCCCCGATTTTTGGACAGTTTTCACCACCAAAAATCGGAAGTACCTCTTTGGGATGAGTGAGAAAGCTGAAATTTTATAAAAAGGAGTTTCATAGTACAAAAAGTCATATTCTTGAATAAAATAAAATATTGAATTTTCTAAATAGGGGCGGCGCTCTCTCTTTTGGGGTCGGTTCCACCAAAACCCCATAATTTAGAATTATCACTTCGGGATGAGCGAGAAAGCTGAAATTTAATACGAAGGTATTCCGCAGTGCAAAAAGTAATATCTTTGAGTAAAATATTGAATTTTCTAAATAGGAGCGGCGCTCTCTCTTTTGGGGTCGGTTCCACCAAAACCACATAATTTAGAATTATCACTTCGGGATGAGTGAGAAAGCTGAAATTTAATACGAAGGTATTCCGCAGTGCAAAAAGTAATATCTTTGAGTAAAATATTGAATTTTCCAAATAGGAGCGGCGCTCTCTCTTTTGGGGTCGGTTCCACCAAAACCCCATAATTTAGAATTAACACTTCGGGATGAGCGAGAAAGCTGAAATGTAATACGAAGGTATTTCGCAGTGCAAAAAGTAATATCTTTGAGTAAAATATTGAATTTTCTAAATAGAAGCGGCGCTCTCTCTTTTGGTGTCGGTTCCACCAAAACCCCATAATTTAGAATTATCACTTCGGGATGAGCGAGAAAGCTGAAATTTAATACGAAGGTATTCCGCAGTGAAAAAAGTAATATCTTTGAGTAAAATATTGAATTTTCTAAATAGGAGCGGCGCTCTCTCTTTTGGGGTCGGTTCCACCAAAACCCCATAATTTAGAATTATCACTTCGGGATGAGCGAGAAAGCTGAAATTTAATACGAAGGTATTCCACAGTGCAAAAAGTAATATCTTTGAGTAAAATATTGAATTTTCTAAATAGAAGCGGCGCTCTCTCTTTTGGGGTCGGTTCCACCAAAAATCCAAATTTGAGAAGCTTTAATTCGCGATTGTTGTTAAATTTCGTAACCATAGCGAAGCACGGGAAAATAGCTATTACATTATATTTTCAGCTCAAATATTATCCATGTATATATTTGGTCTAAAAGTAGGAAAGCTGGGAGGGGACATTGCATTCAGTATTGAGTACTTTACGAATCAGTTAAGGTGTGGAATGTCGGTGTCAATCTTTCATCTAATTTTAGGGGTAGTTTATAAGTTTGATTTAACAATTTCTAAAAGAGAAAGTACGCTATTTTCATTCCTTTGGCGTATAGTTCGGATGATCTGAGTTCTCGTGTGTGTTCCGTGTTCGTCTCCTTTATATTTTGAACTTTCTTTAACTATTTATTATTAGCTAGACCTACCCTTTTCTAGTGATCTGATATTCGTTCGTTTGTGAATTTGACATTTGAGTGCTTTCCGAAAACATTTCAGGATTACCAAGCACCGCAGCCGCGTAAACCTATTAGTAGTGTATATAAACCATTATTAAAAATTTGTAGGTAGCATGGTTATCGTAATATGTAATGAATAGATTGAGTTGTAAGCAAATCTATTATGTAGACTTTTGTACCTTTGTGCATGCTATATGTATTTTTTCTTCAAAATATTCATTTTAGAGGCCCCGCGCCCAAATGTACCAAGGGCCCCGCGCATGCTTGATCCGGGCCTGATGGACACTAAATCCTAGTTTTTAATGGCGGTGATTTCAAATATGCCATTATGGGGGAAAACCTGAAAAGTGATGAATTTTTTTTGTTTGTTCTCAAATGTGATTTGATTTATGAATAGAGCGCCTCTTTCTAAGACATTTTGTAAATAAAAAAAAAAAAAAAAAAAAAAAAAAAAAGCGAAAAAGCGAACAAAAAATTCAATTCCCATGTAAAGAGAGAACCACGAGTATAGTCCAATTAAGATACAATTCTAGAAATTAGCTCCAATTAATGTCCTGGACACATCTGTTAAAGTAAAATTTTGAATAAAAAACTTGAACCAAAATGGCAGCCTTCCAACTTCCAAAAAATGTTCGATTCAATATATTTCTTTTTCGTTTTTCCTCTTGAGAACACCGTTAAATTGAACTTTAACAGTACCTGAGAATGGCAAATGTAATCTGAACTCAGATTAAGAAAGAAAAATAAATCGAAAAAAAAAAAGTTTTCTAAACTAGAACAATATCATGATAACATTCATCAGAAAATATTCTAGGTAATATGAAAGTTCACAAAATTGTGTTTTTCTTTTTTTTATGATTTCATTTTAAAAAATCTGAACTCATAATTCCACTTGTTATACTCAGTTACTGTCGAAAAAAGAAAAAAAAGACTAAAAAATCGAACGAGAAAAAGAGAAGAAAAAAAAAAAATACCTTTAATCGAACATTTTTTGAACTTTATAAGGTTGCCATTTTGGTTCGCGCTCTTTTTTCGAAATTCTAATTTGACAGTTGTGTCCAGGACTTTAATTGGAGCTTATTTCTAAAATTTTATCGTAATCG
>CM022883.1:4544740-4573853 GCA_012654025.1 Pachypsylla venusta
GTCAGTCAGTATACCAACTGGGCTTTGCGTTTTATAAGTATAGATTGTAATTATAATGTAATGTAATTACCTATGTCGTATTACACTTACAATGTCTAAAGGATATTTTAGAGTCGACTTTTTTTTCCTCATTTATTCGAATATTGAATCACATAAAAAAATGAAGCTTTCGAATATTGAATCACATAAAAAAATCGTATCCGATGGTAGCCAGATGTATGAGACGGCAGCTCTAGATAAGTTATAGTATACTGCTAATGTTTTTTATTTTTAATTTGGCTTAACGTCTCTTTAACATCTATTGGTCATTCAAGACTGGGGTTTTACCCTTTATTCGCTGGAAACTTGCAAACCAGCTACCCACATTGACCTCACCCAGTCTGGGTTGGGCCGGAAAAAAGAGCCAACGATACGTGGTGTTCCCAAGCAGCCACCCAGCTAAGTACTGACCACGCCCGACGTTGCTTAACTTCAGTGATCTGACGGGAACTGGTGTATTTAACGTGGTATGATCCACAAGTTGGATCGCTAATGCTTTTAATTGTCATCATACATCCGTTCTTGGAAGCTGATAATTGACATAGGCACCCAGAATCATGATAATCACACTAATATAATTACGTCAGTAACCCAAGAGTTACAAACATAAGTTGCTTTCCGTTGTATTTTACACTCAGTTCAGGTGGACACGGCCCGCGAGGATGTCACCCTCAAGTAACTTCTTACAATCCTATTTACTTTTCCTCATTTATAAGTCACATATGGATTGGAAGGAACTACGCCTGCGGGTTAGATGATAGAAATTCCTCACACATTAAACTCACCCAGTGGTTACCTTCCACTCAAGAGTCTAATGTCAAAACCAATAAAATTATGACCTTCAGTTGAAATGCGTCATACTTGAGTGAGATGTTACTCGAGGGTGACATCGTTACGGTCCGAGTACACCTGATCTGGTGTAGTAAAACAATACAGAAAGCAAGCAAATCTTAAATATTATTATGTCAGGAATATTCGAAAAAAACTCTGCCAATGTGACACTTGAGTTTATTATTATTAACGTCTAAAAAATACTGCACCGCCCAAAGTTTAATGTATTACGATTTACGTTTTGAATCCAAAAATCTAATGAAAAAAAAAAAAAATCGTTTGTCCGTTGGCAGGGTCGCCCCTCTACTTATACACATCATACCATTCATCACGAACGACTCATTGGACTGAATCATATAGTTCACTCTTTGTCATACACATATATCCTGATGAATTGACTAATGAACGCATAGGTACTTACAAGTGATTGGTTCACTCATTGAACTGAATCATAAAGGGAATCTTTGTCTTACAAATTTATGCTGATGAATTGACAATCTCAATAATGAACACATAGGTAATATAAGTGATTGGTTCACTCATTGAACTGAATCATATAGTCACTCTATGCCTTACACATTTATGCTGATGAATTGCCTATCTCACTAATGAACGCATACATTACAAGTGATTGGTTCACTAATTGACCTGAATCATATAGGTCACTCTTTGTCTTACATGTTTATGCTGATGAATTGACTATCTCACTAATGGACGCATAGGTACTTACAAGTGAATCGTTCACTCATTGAACTATAGTTTATCATATAGTTTATCATACAAAGAGTGAACTATATGATAACTATATGATAACTATAGTTATCATATAGTTCACTCTTTGTCTTACACATTTATGCTGATGAACTGACTATCTTACTAATGAACGCATAAGTAATTACTCATTGAACTTACAAGTGATTGGTTCACTCATTGAACTTAATCATATACTTCACTCTTTGTCTTACACTAACGAACGCATAGGTCCTTACAAGTGATTGGTACACTCATTGAACTGAATCATATAGTTATGCTTGTCTTACATATTTATGCTGATGAATTGCCTATCTCACTAATGAACGCATAAGTAATTACAAGTGATTGGTTCACTCATTGAAGTGAATCATAAAGTCACTCTTTGCCTTACACATTTATGCTGATGAACTGACTATCTCACTAATGAACGCATAGGTAATTACAAGTGATTGGGTCACTCATTGAAGTGAATCATAAAGTCACTCTTTGTCTTACACATTTATGCTGATGAACTGACTATCTCACTAATGAACGCATAGGTAATTACAAGTGATTGGTTCACTCATCCATAGCATAGTTCATCAAGAACCGGAACTTTAATTTAAATCAAAGATGATAAATTTATTATTTTTTTAGCCTCAAATAGAATCAAACCTTTGACCTTTTCATATTCATAGGAAGCTATTCATGTACTTCACAGTGTGGTAAACATTACTGATCACATCTCATACATAATTTATTATTTGTAATATGTACAAATGTGCTTGTCATATGAGTGGTCATACTGATAATTTCAGAAATGCAAACACAAGCAGACCGTACCATCTTGCCCCAGAGCTCAGGCAGCGCCTCCTCAACAATGCATCCCCACTCAAATGGGTTTTTGACTACACTGCCCCATCCTCTTTGTCTATTGTTTGCAGGTCTTATGTAACGCCATCCATCCTTCTCAATATTTGTCGTCCCTTCTGCATTCATGACTTTCTTGGATATTCTCTTACCATCCATTCTTTGAGTTTTTATGAATCTAACAATATCTTCTCCATTGAGTATATTGATTTCTGCGCTATTTTTGATGTTTGTACTGTTGTCCGAATCTTGTATTGGGCTCCTCACTGAAATCTCTCTTGTTGATTTTACCTTGCCCTTGCCATCTAATTTCTTGTAATGCAATGAAATAAAAGTTGAGTATATTATTGATTTCTGCGCTATTTTTTATGTTTGTTTTGTTGTCCGGATCTTGTATTGGGTCCATCACTGAAATCACTCTTGTCGATTTTACCTTGCCATCGTATTTCTTGTAATGCAATGATTTCTAAATTGAGTATATTTTTGAGTCCTGCGCTATTTTTGATGTTTGTATTGTTGTCCGGATCTAGTATTATGTCCATCACTGAAATCACTCTTGTCGATTTTACCTTGCCCTTGCCATCGTATTTCTTGTAATGCAATGATATCTAAATTGAGTATATTTTTGAGTCCTGCGCTATTTTTGATGTTTGTATTGTTGTCCGGATCTAGTATTATGTCCATCACTGATATCTCTCTTGTCGATTTTAGCTTGCCCTTGCCATCGTATTTCTTGTAATGCAATGGTATCTAAATTGTGTTTAAGCCATTCGTTGACTAATTCCCACATTTTGTCTGCTTGTTAAAGAATTGAACAATGAAAATTTCATTGTACAGGTACTATGACACTATTTGTCATGGTGCCCAATTTTTTGACTTAAAACAGTACCAAACAGTGTGATCCAGAAATAAATTTGATCGAATTCGCTATTTGACTGCTTTGATATCAAACACAAAAGTGACCAAAATTTGTCTAAATATATTCTGATACGGTTTAAACGCATGACAAAGACGTTTGTCATATTTGATCGTTTTTGAAAACTATTTTATTTATCGTACCTTTAAAAAGTATTTCTTTGCACACCCAAGTCGTCAATTATCTGAAATACAGAAGTGAAGAAAAAATAATTCGTTAGGTACCCATTATTCTTGAAAAAGTACATGGGGTACACAGGAATGAACCTGGCTGTCGAGGTAGTAAGTGGACGAAATATATTTGAAAACCACTGATCTACAGCATTACCCTATAGAATTATATTCCATCATCAAAAAGGTATTTTTTGTTAAGACCTTTGTTGCAATATTGTACGTACTATCTAATGACCTAAATCGGGATTTCCCAACGTAAAGGTCAGACTGTTATCGCTTTGTCATATAATTTGGAATTTTTGATAAAAATTCATTAATACAGGTATATTATTGGTTATCATAAAATCAGAAAATTCAATTTTTCTGGGTGTTTCTTGTTTACTGAAGGAAAATGTTCATTTATTCTTGTGACGCATTGATTGTGATGTCTTTTTAATGTATTCACCGAATTTGGGGAGGTTTTTCTGGTAGATGCCCCTTTTCTCAATTGGTTTTATTATGTCTTTCTGAAGAAGGAAGGAGTTTTTATAATTGTCATTCGATGCGAGTCGAGACGAGAGTCGACTCATTGAGTCGACTCATATTGGTGAGCCGAGTCGAGTCAAGTCGACCCACCTAAGTGAGTCGAAAATCCCACCCCTAAACTGAACACTCAACGAGAATGAGATCCAAATTCAACCTCAGGATTTTCAAAGACAGCTGCATCTTTAGAACCCTCCATAACACCGCCTCTGTTCATGGTAGGATAAAGAGAACTTTTTAAAAGAAAGTACAATTTATATGGGTTTTATTTTTTCACCACGTTCCAATGGCACTGTTTCTGAGTTTTGGGAGCGAGCGTAAAAAAATTCTGGAACTTTACAGTCAGTATAGGGCCGTACCCAAGATTTTTTTTAGAGAGAGGGTGTCTGAATGATTGACAGCCAAGCGAAGACTTACTTACTTACTTACTGCCATGGCCATTTATAGCCAAGTTGGTAAATAACTACGTCATCAGCAAAGGCTAAGATGTTGAATGTTTTACCAAGCCAAGACTAACACCTGAAAATGATGATTATGTGGAAGGTGATGTTGTTTTTGTTGTTGTTGATGATGATGTTGTTGTTGTGGATGATGTTATTGTTTTTGTTGTTGGTGGTGGTGGTGATGAGGATAAGTTACACCTTACAATATCACATAAGTCATTAATTAAAAAAGTTATGAATTTTCGGGGGGGGGGGGNTTGGACCCTATCGACCTCCCTGGATACGGCCTTAGTCAGGTAAGATTCAATGAAAGGGAGGGGGACGTTAAGCCAAAAAAGGGTATATTAAATTTGTCCTATCTAATCCGAGTACTTAGGGTTTGTTAGAGTTCTACCAATTTAGACTGACCCTCCTGATTGACCTATGTCGGTGTATAATAGTGTTTCACAGAATTTGCAGATTGGTGGCCTTGATTGTTGCACTGTAATCAATTAGGTCATAAATCAAGCTGAAAGCTCAAAGTAGATTATTCATTTTGTCTCAAATTACTTCAAATGAGAATGATTTGTGTGGCTTGCTAGATTAGCAAAAAGCACATTTCTTCCATAAAATATCTTCAATTTTGTCGCGACAACATGGCTGGATTAACAATAGTAGCATTTGTAGCACGTGCTACAGGCCCCGCGCTTTGACAACTTACACTAGATATTTCGACATTTGTGGGTTGACAATTGAAAAAACATATCATTTTGACGGGGCCCCCAACCCTTCAAATCGAGTATTGCAACATAAGCAAATTGTTTTTTTTAGGATGAGCGGTAACCATGTTTTATCGATGTTGGTATACTCAAAATTTAATTTCACTTTTCTCTACCAGCTGTAGGTACTAGATCAAAAGGCCAAAAGATAATCAATTTTAGTACTGGTTCCAAAAAGTAGACTACTTATACGGCGCCGGGGTGGGGGAGTGCAGGGGCCCTGCTCTGTGAAAGTGCTACGGGTCCCGCTGAAGTTTAATACGGCCCTACGCGAAAACATATAAGCTCAAAGCGAGAAAGTTTTAGGTGACCTTTTCAACCCTAATTTGGGACATGGTTTGCAACAAAACTGTTCAACCGTTTTCGAGTTATGGACAATTTTCCTATTTTTGTAGGAGAACTCATAGAATACGGGAACAACTATGTCTATAAGGCGCCAAGCAAAGTGGGCGTAGCCAGCTAATTTGTTAACGCCATAACACGCGTCCGTTATTTTTAGGAGAGGACACGCGGGGAGCATTCGGATGCCCCAATTGTTGATTAATATACTGCGCTCAATTTTAGGATAAGTAGGTTTGCTATCAATTTATGAATTCGAAAAGTGAAAATACAATTCTAGAATTATCTTTTTTGATAACATACGCCAAAGTACTGCCGGACACGACCTTTCACCTAAATGCCCAAATTCGGAGTGATCTTTAATTTAGATGTGATTGTCAAATGACATCGTCCTAAACTTTAAATCTGAATGGTCATTGGACGTAGTTCCAAACTTTAAATGTGATGGTCATTTAACGTAGCCCAAAACTTTAAATGTGATGGTCATTTGACGTAGTCCTAAACTGTAAATGTGATGGTTATTTGACGTAGTCCTAAACTTTAAATGTGATTGTCATTTGACGTAGTCCTAAACTTTAAATGTGATGTTCATTTGACGTAGTCCTAAACTTTAAATGTGATGATTATTTGACGTAGTTCTAAACTTTAAATGTGATGGTCATTTGACGTAGTCCTAAACTTTAAATGTGATTGTTATTTGACGTAGTCCTAAACTTTAAATGTGATGGTCATTTGACGTAGTCCTAAAATTTAAATGTGAGGGTTATTTGACGTAGTTCTAAACTTTAAATGTGATGGTCATTGGACGTATCATTTGACGTAGTCTTAAACTTTAAATTTGATGGTCAATTGACGTGTTTTTATATCAATCTTTGCCGTGTTTTTATATCAAACACATTCCTGGAATACTGACATCATTCCTAAAGAAAGTGAATGACTTCAAATCAAATATTCTGTCCCACGTGTCATGACACGTGTTGTTAACACCTAATATTGCATTGTCACCACTCTTGTGGATATCGTAAATCTACCTAGTATTGAATCATTTTTTATATTTTTTTTACAAAAGATGCAGATAAATGAATATAATTACCGGTAATAATATATAATTACCGAATTATATACATTTATCCTAATTACCTATACAAAATAAGCTTTGAGTATTATAATATTGTAGATGAGAGATATCTATAAAAGAATCGTAAAAAAGGTAATAACAAATATTTACAAAAAGACAATATTGATTCAGATTTAGAACAATTATATTATTATGATGTAACGATGGGGCGAGCTTATCATCCTCAGGCCAGAGTTGACTATGTATTTTTCAGAATATTATTATGATGTAATGATGGGGCGAGCTTATCATTCTCAGGCCAGTGTTGACTCTTTATTGTTCAGAATATTATTATGATGTAATGATGGGGCGAGCTTATCATTGTCAGGCCAGTGTTGACTCTGTATTGTTCAGAATATTATTATGATGTAATAATGGGGCGAGCTTATCATTCTCAGGCCAGTGTTGACTCTGTATTGTTCAGAATATTATTATGATGTAATGATGGGGCGAGCTTATCATCCTCAGGCAGTGTTGACTCTGTATTGTTCAGATTATGGTTGGTATACTGACTGACGTACTGACTGACTGATAATCAATGTAGCTCCACGATGGCTAAACGTAGAGACTTGAAACTTAACACGCAGGTCCCTTTTAGTATGTAGGTGCGTAATAAGAAAGGAAAAAAAATAAAGTTCAAGTGGGAGCAAGTTACCGCCAAAAATGACGCTATTTAGCGGGTCTTTTTCCATTTTTTTTCTGGGCAAACTAAAGGAGATAACGAAAAATGACCGAGAATAGACCCCCCAAAATAGTATATAAGGACCCCATATTAAATTTTAATATTTCCGGTTTCTATCCGATTTATGGGTGGTTTTCACCACCAAAAAATCGGAATTGACAAGTACGACTTCGGGATGAGCGAGAAAGCTAAAATTTCATACAAAGGTGTTCCGCAGTACAAAAAGTCATATCCTTGAATAAAATATTGAATTTTCTAACCATGAGCGGTGCTCACACTGGGGGTCGGTTCCCCCAAAAATCCATAGTTAGGAAGTATCACTTTGGAATAAGCGAGAAAGCTGAAATTTATACGAAGGTGTTCGGCAGTGCAAAAAGTAATATTTTTGAGTAAAATATTGAATTTTCTAAATAGGAGCCGTGTTCTCTCTGGGGGTCGGTTCCACCAAAAATCTAAAATTGAGGAGATTTATTAATTCCGCTATCTCGAAGTTGTTGTTGAATTTTGTAACCATAGCGAAGCACGGGAAAACAGCGAGTCACTTATAATTATGACAATTTATTTATTGTGGTAGTTTACATACTGCAATACCGGGAAAAATATTTATTCTATAAAAAATTTTACGCATAGAAAAAAAAAACATAAATATAATATTTTTAACTATCTGTGAACCATTACACAACTCTCCTTATCTATAGAAAAGGAGGAAGAAAGTATTGTAATGGGCTGAAATTTTGATGTCGAGTTTTCAATGCAAAAACACGTTTTGAGATCCCCAAATTCAAAATCTCGTAACTCGTGAGATCCGCAAATTCGAAATCAAAAAGAGTCGAAAACGTCAACGGTTTATTCGACTAATTCAAAGTTTCATAACGGATTCAATACTTACAATACCATTCTAGAGAAAAATCAAGTCTGTACTCTTTTTGGGCAGTAAAAGAAATTAAGTCTGTACTCCTTTCGGGCAGATTTACAAAGAAGCCGACTAAAAAGCGGCAAAAAACACCACCGATAGACTGGACTTCAACCAAAATTATCCTTTGCCGCAAATTGATATGTATAGATTGTATAGGCACCAAATTTCAATACGGTTATTCAAATAGACATGGTTTATATAGTTTCTATATAAATAAACTTATTAAAAGTTGCAAAAAATTAAGGTGAAAGTTGAAAAAGTTCATAGTGTTGATTAAAAGTAGGTACTATGTATGATTTATGAACTCAAACCCAAGGTTAGGTGAGGTTCATTTCAGATTTCAATGTTTCTGTACATTTTAAGTACACCAATCATAATGATAATGTTGTACCTAGTTAATTTATACAGGGGGTTTCAAGTGATTCAAGTAGGTACTATGTATGATTTATGAACTCAAACCCAAGGTTAGGTGAGGTTCATTTGAGATTTCAATGTTTATGTACATTTTAAATACACCAATCATAATGATAATGTTGTACCTAGTTAATTTATACAGGGGGTTTCAAGTGATTCAATAGGTACTATGTATGATTTATGAACTCAAACCCAAGGTTAGCAATTGTATCAATGTATTGGTTACATGCATTGCCAAACCCCAGGCAATGCATGTAACCAATACATTGATTGTCTAAAGCTACCATAAAGTTATCTTGTCTTCTAGCCAACACTAATGCGCGTAGGGGGTGCATTTTCGGATCCATATGCATTATGGAAAGTGGCATTTATTTGGGCTCTAGAATGCATGGTTAAGAGGTTTATATGGTTTTTTGGCCCCTGTATAACTCGTAGAATCAAACAATTTAAAGATAACAATTAAATAAATAAATAATAAAAAAAAACTTGACTAGACTAACTTTACACTTATAGTCAAGAAATTTGGCAAATTTTACACTTATATACATTTAATACATTTGTACAACTAAATTTACATATTAATAATTACAAAATAAAATTTACAAAATTAGTTGACATGTTTCGTCTCCTCCTGGAGACATCCTCAGAACTGTTTTGTAAATTTGTAATTATTAATATGTCATTTAGGTGTACGAATGTTCATCTCTTGTCTATTTATGTAAAATTAGCAAAATTTAGTCTTGTCCAGGGAAAAAAGAAGTTTTTTCAATTTAATTTAGTGTTACTTGACATAGTATCCCGTTTTGAGAAGAAAAGATATTTTTGTTCGTTCTAATACAGCGTATGTACCTTTGTTATAAACATTAATATGGCACACCCTGTATTCGAGTCTATGTTTTTCTATCAGTATGATGTTTGATGTAGCTATGATTAATTATTTTAATCATAAAAAATAAATTAAAATTAATATTTGCGAATTATCCAGGTAGTTGATTGAGTTTCTTACTTTCATTGATTTATTTCATAGTATAGCATTGCCAAGGGGGGGGGGGGGGAAGGACAATCACTGTAATATAATTACGTTTTTTTCTTTAAGGAAATATGTAAAATCCTTAAACAAACAAAAAAAATATAGTCACCAAAGACATTCCTTTATTATAATTTTTGATCCAGGTTCTCAGCTTTTGAGCTGGTTTTCTTTAAATAGTACTCCAGGCGGCTAATTTTTTTTAGTCTCAGGAGTGCTACTTTTTTTTTCTTCTTATTCATTTAAAAATTTCCGCAGATTGTGCGTTGTCCCACACAATGCAATATTTTGAATTTCTAATTCATTTGACTTTCCCGGTTCTTTCTTTAGATGGTACTCTAAGGACTTAGGGATCGCTCCTAGTGCGCCCACTATAATTGGAATTATTTTTGGTTTTAATTGCCACATTCTTTGTATTTCTATTGCCAGTTCTGTATATTTCAATTTCTTCTCCACAGTTTTTTTAATGATATTGTGGTCAGATGGAACGGATACTATATTGTCTCATATTATTGTAATATAATTACGTTGGTAACACAAGAAAATGAGTTACAAACATATTAATAGTGTTCTTAAATGTGTTATTTTACAACATCTTACTATTTCCTGTAAAGTACAGTGTTCAACAGAGGAAAAGAACTAATTTTATCACCGAATCGGACGTGTCNAAGGACATAGGCTACTTTTGGGGTTGAAACTATAAACGGGCATGCCTCTAAGGCGCCAAGCGAAGCGGGCGTATCCTGCTAGTTGTAATATAATTACGTTGGTAACACAAGAAAATGAGTTACAAACATATCGATATTACAGAGTTCTTAAATGTGTTATTTTACACCATCTTACTATTTCCTGTAAAGTACAGTGTTCAACAGAGGAAAAGAACTAATTTTATCACCGAATCGGACGTGTCATTGATTGTCAGAAAAGAGCACGCGGAGTAGCAATTTGCTGTCTCAAATATTGATCAATATACTGTTCTTAAAGATTGTTGTTCCTATAATTATGAATACAGGGTGTTCGAAAAGTCCCGGGACGGATTATTTTATTTTTAACGGCTAAAGATAGAGTCTTGAAATTTTATATTATGTAGTTCTAACACAAATTAATCTATTTTCGAGCTAATTTAAATTTCTACAGGGTGTCTCAAAAGTAGATAAACAGACACCAATTTTCGATTTTTAAATGGAAACCACTATTTTTTTATTTCATATTCAAATTCTACGTCAAATTCTACACACAATCGACTCCTCACTCGATACTCCGATTAAACAGATCTCTGATCAAACCAGCCCAATCATTGATTTTTCTGCGGAATAAAAGTGATTAAAACAAAAGAGTGTAATACATCAAATCAGTCATGTTTNAAGTTGATGTCTGTTTACCTACTTGTGAAATATAATGCAGTAGAAATATTAACTAAGCTAAAAAATAGATTAATTTGTAATAGAAGTACATACAAAATTTCAAGTCTCTATCTTTAGCCGTTAAAAATATAAAAAAAATCCGTCCCGGGACTTTTTGAACACTCTGTATATTATTGAATTGAATTTTTTCAAAGTTTTCTCTCAATAATTTATGCAATCAAAATTTTAAAATCTGGTGAACATTTTAATAATATATGACACCAAAATTTAACCGTGTGAGATGAGGTGTTAATGGTTTGTGGGATACATGGCATTGGAAGGGTTAAAGTTTATAGAAGAGAAGGTATACCTAGGTACTGTGTATTTAAATAAAACAATTAACCCATTGTTCCGCACAAAGAACAAGTAACCTTGATTTGTTTGTCTTTCCAATGGTTTAAATTAGGTTTAATATTAAATGTGAGGTTGATTTTGACTGATCATTGATTGATTCATATAAGAATCAATGTTAAACAATATTATCATGGGGTGATCAAACGCAAACTAAGGTATCATACTATTTGTCATGATACCAAATTTTGTCATTTTTTCGACTATAAACAGTGCCAAACAGTGTGATCGGCAAATACAGTGCCGTACCCAAGATTTTTTTTCGGGGAGCGGGGCGAAGGATTGACAACCAGCCCGGGACTAACACCTGAAAATGATGATCATGAAAGGTGATGTTGTTTTTGATGTTGTTGTTATTATTGTTGATGATCTTGTTGTAATATTGTTACCAATTATCACGCTTTTAGTGATAACTCCCAAACTAAGGCCTAAACAAAAAGGTCAAACCTATAAAAAGTGATTCATTTTTGATGTTCTACAACTCCCATTTCCTTGACACAAACAATCAAATTCACCCTGTAATATTCCCATCAACTCACAAATTAAAAAAAATTAATTACAAAATTTTGGAATCATGTCAAACAGTGTGAGAAATTCTCGAGAATATGCAGCACAGAAGGGGCAACTTAAATTTACACTAGATAAAATGATTTTTGGAAGCAAAAAAGTCATCAAATACCGAAATACGATAAATGCCACATTTTGTCCCTAATGTGATACCACCTTGATTGATACAGGATGTTTGGTTATTCATGGCGCACCTGAATATGGTGGGTTCTGTGTAGCCGACGAAAAAGTGAAAGTATCATTTTTCATGGTGGTGATTTCAAATAAGGCAGCAAAATAGAATCCACCAAGCGACATTGAAAGTTGTTAAAAAATGACCTTCTCCACCCTGTAACTCGGCTATGCTTCGTCTGGCTCACGAACGAATTTCGTAAAAAATGTTCTCTTTGATCTCACCGAAATCAAAGGGAACAAAAAAAGTTTTAATATGAGGAAATAACATTCGAGGCAGCATTATGTAGCCTCATATGTTGATCAATTTTTCATGTTGAATTGGATAATACGCAATGTTTTGTTTTAATGTCTTTGATGACTTTATAAAGTTTTTTGTTTGATTTTGGAAAAGTCAGAAGACGAAAATTAAAAGTCAGAAAAGTCAAAAGACGAAAACTATTTTCTTTTTTTCCCAATTAGGCGCTTTAACCTCTGCATTAAAGCACTTCGTTCGCGCCGACTCCTCAGCTACTATATTTTTACCGTTATTTGGATTGCCTTTAAGTAAATGAAAACGGAATCAATGCACTTGGCATTATCGGTCGGAGCAGGTGGAGACGGTAGAGATGTGCGAATAGAGGAATGTAAAGAGCAAAGAATGATATGATGTACGCTGAAAAAGTCAGAAGACGAAATTTAAACTTTTAAAATAATCCTTCAAACAAAAAACTTTATGTTGAATTGATTATTTTTACACAAATTTGGAACAATCTTTTCTGATAAAAATTCATTCACAATCTGTGTTATTCACCCGGGCACAACCCGTCAACTAAAAGGGTCAAATTCTGTGTAATATTAGGTCGCATTTTATAGGTCGGTGCTGGTAAACAGTAGGGCGTGGGTTCAAACCTAGCCAACCCATGGAATTTTATCCTCATGAATTTGAGATGTTTACCACATAATAATAGCACCCAAAAAACTGCCGGTATCAAGGGACACTTCGGTCCTATTTGGGCAGTATAAATAAGGATTATTATTCGATAGGTGATAAATTCTATACGGACCCTAAAATTTAAATGCCTGAATATTGAAGTTGGGAGATTGGTAGAAGATCGAATAATATCCAGTAACATACTTTTTGTAACTTTCAGGATTGAAGTAGTTGTCCCCACGAGCAGGGCCGTAGACAGAAAATCCATGCCGGGGCGGTGGGCAATTTACAAGCACCTCTATTATTCTTTCACCGTAAATCTAAAATCACCGTATGGGCAGTAATAAAAGTAAAAGTAGGCAAAGAGGCCGAAGTATATCATTCAAACAGAACATATCATATTTTCTAATCTGGAATAAGATCCCCAATACCTCTGTCAATAAAACACGCACACACCCAATTGGAATTGACTTTATGAAAGAAATCATATAATACAGCGAGTTTAATATGAGAATTGTTTTTGACATGTCTGTGACAAGACCGCGAGACAAGGCTATAGAGTAATTATATACATTGCGATAACGTGTCGATGTTGGTCTGTCGGTGTAATTAAGTAATTAATAAGAGTAATATTAATTTAATAATCTCACTTATCAAAAGGAATTAAAGAATGATCATGAAAAAATATTGGAATTTCTTTGTGGTACAATCTCATGAACGATTTCAAACATTTGTATAGATTGAGGCCGCTTTCTCACTCGCAAAGTAGAATTAGTTTGGATGCATTGATCGGCCTGTTAGATGTGCTGGAAGTCGAACCGAATCATACAGACCCGAAAAAGGTCGGTTCGGATAAAACAAAGCCAAAAGAAGTCCACAGTTATAGACGTGCGATTGGATTCAGTCGACCGGAAGACGCAGTTGAACAAAAGTTGTTGTGATGTGTTTTATAATGAACCATCAGGTTTCATTTGGGACGCCTAGGCTACACAACAGGTATGGACGTCAAGCCAAACTAAATGTCCCGCAGCACATGCTTATTGGGTCTATTCGCCATTGTCTAAACGCGCCTTGAGAACTACTCCAAGTTGTTCTTGAGCAAAACTTGATCCCAAGTAGCAGTAAGACAGAGACATCCAGTCACTGCCGAACTAAGATAGAGAAGCACTGTACGACGTCATCTCAAACATAGAAAGGAACATAAACAAGAGAAATCATATTGCCTGAGATGAAGGTCCACAGCAGTATAAAGTCCTAGGAAATTTCCTAAGAGGAGATCAGATCAGTTTTAGACATAGGTATGCGCAAGCTCCTAACGATAAAGACCAGCGCCTGTTTCACCACAATTATAAGATCTGATCAACTGTTACATCAGACTTCAACCGTGTCCAGCAGACAAAGGTCCTCTCTCGAACATTTTAAAGACAACTCCCAATCATATCACAACCCCTCTCACAAGTCTCTCATAGATCTCTCACCATAAAACCCACCTGTTATGAGTACTAAGAGCACGCGGAGCAGGATTATGCAGCCGCAAATGTTGATCAATATACTGTGCTCAATTTTTCTCACATTGAAGTGAAATTTTGTACACTGAATGATAATTGTTCTATCAATTTAAGCTTGAAAATCTATTACCAAGTTAATAACAGTAACTGGGCGGAGCAAACTAGCGTAGCCTTTTACTCCCTACAAACTGCAAACCTCCGAAACTACTAAACCGATGGAATGAGGCGTGAACCCGAAACCAGAAAGGCCATGCCTGTCTGAAGTGCGGTTTGAAATATTCTGAAAGAAAATTTGCACATTCAAACATAAAATCATTAAATTTAATTTGCGAATAACCTTTATCCTTGACAGTGCAGCTAAACTTTTAATTTCACTTGAGAGTAGAAATTCAAAAGTTATGACCACTGGAAACCACGCGATAATTATGATATTTGCTATTATAAGTTCAATGTGGTAGAATTGAATGTTACTGAGTGTGACTTATGGAAAATGGACATGGCCACTCTGCCAAATAAGCACAACATTGATTTCTGTTTTGAAGGGTGCTCTTTATGCGAGGGTCGTTTGATAAGTTTATGGCTCAATAATTGTTTGCCAAGCAATTGCCTGAACCATTGTAATGGATGCAGGGCACAAGACGTTATACATTTTTTCTCAACTTTCCCGAAGATACTAAAACCCCCTTCCTACGCCCATGCGGTATTCTGCTAACTATTTTGCATGGAACCATCAATATAGTCACATTTGTTTATTTTTCAACGAAGTCTTCTTTAAGCTTGATACAATCCAGTCATCATCCAATGCTTTCACTCCCGTTGGGTAGCTCAATTTGTCGAAATTTTCAATATACACTCAATCACCTTAAGTTTTTTAATGTAGGGCCCAAGGACCCACATTCTGTGTCCAAAATTTTAATCTTGAATATATTTTTCTGAAATTAATTACTATATCTAATTATATTATGTCCAATTAATTTGATTTTCCTTCTCGTTATGTAAATGTATATCTTTTTCATTAAAATCCTTTAATACTTTCTCATTCCTGCTTCTTTTCTCCACATCCAAGGAAAATTTTAGAGTTCAAAATTATTTGCAACCCGATGTGGTTGCAAAGTTTTCGTAGATTTAACTCAAAAAGTTTCTAAACGTTTTTAGAGCAGCTTTGGAAAATAGTAGTTGAAAGTGTGTTAAAATTTGGGACTCAATTGTACAGTTCTTCATACTTCTACACTATTTTGATCAATTTGGAAGAATGCATTTCGAACGAATGATCTATTATAACAAGACAATGCAAATTTCACAATAAAAAGATAATTAATCGAATATTCTCGAATTCAAAGAAAAATCATGACTGTTATAAAAATCCGTACAATTTGTTCGGACTCAATGCTCTTCCATTCGTAAATCCCGATGTTACGATCCGAGCAAGTGTGGGCTGTCACATTAACAACGATTATATTAAATACGATCCGTATGATTCGTACGATACGGACATGTGTGCGCTTACCTTAAAATATCCAAAATAAGGGATGTTGCGATATTATCGATAAATATCCTTTCGATATTTCCGATATTTATATTGATTCGATAATATCAGGGATTCGATAATATCGGATATGACAAGATCGATATCGAATCAGAATGTCATAGGAAGGGTCCTAGATCATATCTGATCCTTTGTGTTGTATAATGTGGATTGACACTTCCTCCTCTATTTTATTCAATGGTCATCCCTGGCAGCTCTTTGTTATTGTTTTTATTTTTAGTCTGGTTTGCAATTGATCACCGATGCGATGGGTTGTGTTCCATTATTTTTGTATAAACACCCAAGTAAAGGGAAAGGGATTATTAACTTTTAAATAAATAAAAACAAAACACTTACCAAAAACACTATTTATAATTATTTATAAAGAAACTAGTTTCGAATCATTCGATTCATCATCAGTCTAGTCGAGTCGAAGGATGGAAGTTNTTTTTCCTCTTGTTTTTATTGGAGTTCTTCTTATCAGAGGATTGTGGAAATTATTCTATTAGCTTCTCTTTTAGCTGCATAGATTATATTCATATTGAGAACGGTTTTTATTTTATTATTATTATTTTGCATTCCATTTGCTGGTTCTTTAGTAATCATAATCCGTAGAGTAAACTACGCTAACAAAGTTTAAATTAAGCTTCAATTCTCACATCTTAACTTTCAAACTGGCATCCGAACCGATATCTTTCGATATATCCCATATCTTAATTTCCTTTGCGATAATATCGCGATATCGATACCGGAAAAAATAGCGATATCGGATATCGCATAAAGAGCAATATCGCAACAAGCCTACCTAAAATAAGGTATCTCCTTCAACCCTGACATATTACTCGCACACCACACTAGTACCAATAATAATGTACTCCTAAAAGTTGTAAATTGAATGCCTGAGGACCAACATACCAGATTTTATGCTAACAAGAAATAATAAAATTTTGAAGGCAAGATCAAGGGTGATAAGGAAATATCTTGTTAGTAGGGGGTTGAACCAACCTGGCCGTCCTGTCCACTGGACGCGTTCTTGTGAGAAAATTACGTTCGCATGATCTTTTTTGGTCTTTTCAAAATTCCATTGACACATCAACTTTTGCTCATAGATTCAGTCAAAACAGAAAGTACTAACAGTAAAGACTGTTTGCGTGATATCGGAGGAATACGCGCGGTAACTACTGCTACCTCAAAACACAAAGTAGTATAGTAACATTAAAGACTGTTTGCGTGATATCGCAGGAATACGCGCGGAAACTTCTGCTACCTCAAAACACAAAGTAGTAACATTAAAGACTGTTTGCGTGATATCGCAGGAATACGCGCGGCAACTACTGCTACCTCAAAACACAAAGTAGTAACAGTAAAGACTGTTTGCGTGATATCGCAGGAATACGCGCGGTAACTACTGATACCTCAAAACACAAAGTAGTAACAGTAAAGACTGTTTGCGTGATAAGCGCGGTAACTTCTGCTACCTCAAAATACAAAGTAGTAACATTAAAGACTGTTTGCGTGATATCGCAGGAATACGCGCGGTAACTACTGCTACCTCAAAACACAAAGTAAATAGTAACAGTCTGAGGGCATATTTTCTTCTAATTTAATTAGGAGTTACTGACTTCCATTGAAAATAAATCGTAAGTACTTGAGATTTTCATAGGTTACTTGCGGGTGTCATGCTCACGCGCCAAGTCTACACGAGCTGATGTTGCAAAATTATGCAGAAAGCAACGCCATTATATTACTATGTTACTAGCATAACTTTACTATATTGCAGTGATTGACATGGTTCTGGGAGCCCTTGTTAACTCCAAGATTACATGTTGGGCGACAATTAAAAATTTGAGCCAACGATCATATCACGTTGAATACACCAGTTCCTGTCAAATCACTAAAGTTAAGAAACGTACTTGGATGGGTGAACGCTTGGGAACACCACGTATCGTTGGCTCATTTTTCCGGTCCAACCCAGGCTTGGTGAGGTCAATGTGGGTAGCTGGTTTGCAAGTTTCCAGTGAATGTAGGGTAAAACCCCCGTCTTGAATGACCAATAGATGTTAAAGAGACGTTCAGCCAAATTGAAAAAAACCTAACCTGTAGATCTATAGACCTCACTCAATTATTGGGCCAACATGAACCAAACGCTAGACAAAAATTGGTGCTCAAATTGACAATAGATGATTCAATGACTTTGAAATTAAAAGTGATTGCTTGTTTATGACGTAATCATTGAACGAGATAAGTTGAGTTTTAGATCAAGAGTACCTGTCAGCCAACGATCATACCACGTTGAATACACCAGTTCCCGTCAGATCACTGAAGTTAAGCAACGTCCGGGCGTGGTCAGTACTTGGATGGGTGACCGCTTGGGAACACCACGTATCGTTGGCTCCTTTTTCCGGCCCAACCCAGGCTGGGTGAGGTCAATGTGGGTAGCTGGTTTGCAAGTTTCCAGCGAATGGAGGGTAAACCCCCCGCCTTGAATGACCAATAGATGTTAAAGAGACGTCAAGCCATAAAAAAAAAAAATACTTATGAAGCATATCTGATAAACAGAGTCGGTGGGATTTTCGAGTTATTTGTACAGTTACAGATTTGGTTCCGCTTTTTAGGCGAGGAAACTTCCGCCAAAAACCGGTCAAGGACCAATAGATGTTAAAGAGACGTTAAGCCAAATTGAAAAAAAAAAAAAAAAAATTGGCAACAAATAACAATTTCTTCAGAGCNATAGATGTTATTAAAAAAAAAAAAATTGGCAACAAATAACAATTTCTTCAGAGCTGCAGTCTGACCACTGGCACTGGCAGAAACGACAGTGTCACAATTGATTGATTAAACAGTAAATTGTAAAAGGAAACTATTAATTTCTAGAGAGAGTGTTTGCGCGACATCCAAGGTCCAGTGAACATCCTGGCTATAAAGGTGTTTATAGGTAACAAAATAACTATCATTTTTATAAGCCCATATCTTGAAGGAGTTGTACCCATTTCATTTACAAGGGCTCAGAACAACACTTAATTAATTGGACTGCAAACTGAGTAACCGCCCAGGGTTTGTTTAGGGTATTTGATTACAGTATCTATCTTGTTTCTTGACCAAATCTAAATATACAGGCTGTCTCAAAAAATATAACAGTATACCAACTGGGCTTGGCGTTTTAAAAGTATAGATTTTATAGAAGTATAAAATCATACGGGTATATATCATATATATTGTTCCTTTTAGAATTATAGGCAGCTAAACGATTTTTTTGCTTAAAAAAATCATTATACCATAAAGTTACGGATGATTTTTGAAAAATTGGGCCACCCGATGTTGACCGTTATTTTTTTGAAATGCCTGTTCAATTCTAAATCAAATAGATACCCTAATTACTCGATCGGCTTTCTGGAACTTATCCCGAGTAAAAACTCGAATTTGGCACCAAAAACGGCCAGATTTTAGGTTTTGAGCACATCCGGGCGGCCGATTTTGGTAAACTTTGTTTCCTTAATGAAGACACCAAGTACTACTAAAAACATTTTGTTGGAATTTGTTCCACCCTTTGCCACTCTTTCTCGTATATTGACTTAACAATTATGTTTGGTTTAATATTCTGATGCACGGGATGGTATGTTTAATAATAAAACTAAAGTTGACAATTTTTCACTTACCAATTGAAGAAGAGTTTAAAATGACCCATAATCAGTGGCGGATTTACCGTAAAAGCAACATAGGCCATGACCTAGGGCGGTAATTAAAAATTTGAAGGCCTACAGCAGCAAAATTTCGTTTCAAAATAGTGGCAGCAAGTTCTAAATTGCCTAGGGGCGACGAAAGTTTAGAACTGCCACTGCACATAACGCTGTTAGATGGAGGAGGTGAGGAGGTGCAACCAGTTTTTTTTTTTTTTAGTACTGTGATCCTTATGTGAGTTCTATTATAACTATTCATAAGGATACCATTTTGGGGACACCCTGTATAATAAATTGATCTTGTAATTATATCCTAACCAAATTTCATATCTTGTTAAATAACGTTGGACGAGGTCAATGTTTGATGGATTATCCACGTGTGCCTACTTATCATATTGTAAATCATCTCCAATCAGGCGATCAAATTTAAACTGACATCTAATAGGTCTGAGTTCGTCTCTCAGCAATACATTTGCTGAGGGGCAAACTCAGACGAATTAGGTGTCAAAATTGGAGGCGGGGTCACACAACAATATTTGCTAGTAAACGTCTAATGTTGGAATATGCCTCAAAGAAAGCGGAATCCAGCATGAGAGGTGATGATCCTATCTTGGAAGAAGAAAAATCCGAAGACCTCAGCCGAACCCGTTTCCTAAAGAATAAGGACAGCCTTTTTAAGATTATTATAAACACTGTTAATTGGGGACACCCTGTATAATAAATTGATCTTGTAATTACATCCTAACCAAATTTCATATCTTGTTAAATGACGTTGGACGAGGTCAATGTTTGATGGATTATCCACGTGTGCCTACTTATCATATTGTAAATCATCTCCAATCAGGCGATCAAATTTAAACTGGTTTAAATTTTGACATCTAATAGGTCTGGGTTCGTCTCTCAGCAATACATTCGCTGAGGGGCAAACTCAAACGAATTAGGTGTCAAAATTGTAGGCGGGGTCACACAACAATATTTCCTAGTAACATCTAATGTTGGAATATGCCTCAAAGAAAGCGGAATCCATCAGCAGTGATGGTGATGCTCCTATCTTGGAAGAAGAAAAATCCGAAGACCTCAGCCGAACCCGTTTCCTAAAGAATAAGGACTGCCTTTTTAAGATTATTATAAGTAAACACTGTTATACAGGGTGTAACAAAATTAAACTTTATACCCCTGATTGTTTTTGTTTTTTTAAATTAAAAAGTAAATTTTTCCTTATTTTATTCATGGGCGGATATAGGGGAGGGCACTTGGGGCAAGTGCCCCCCAGTTTTTTTTTGGGCTGATGATGAATCGAATGATTCAACATCCATCTTTCTTTAAAAGGTCCGGGAGAAGCGGCCAAACCGTCAGAGGAGAGAAAAAGAAGCAAATATAAGGAAATAGGAGAAGGAAATATTTTTATATTTATTCCCTTCGCCGTCGAAACCTTTGGCTCTTTCGGACCAGCAGCCTTGGATATGTTCTACATACTATCCAAGTCTCTGGTCCATGAGACCAGGGATCGCCGTGCGGGGGAGTATTTAAGACAGAGATTAGGTCTGACAATACAGAGAGGTAACGCTGTATCAGTACTGAGCACACTGAGAAAAGAAGGGGAGAACCGTAGGGTCCTCGAACAAGGGAAAAATCCCACGTTCAAAATATTTTTCCCGTTTGGGGAAGAAAAAAAAATTGTTCAAGCAATTCCCGTAGTTGTGGGGTCCCGTAGTTGTGGGATTTTTGGGGATTTTTGTCGCGTGCGACGTGACACATCGCGGTAAAAATCCAACCAACCATATTTTTATTTTTTTCCACTTCTCTTTTGTTTTGTTTTTAACTTTTTATGTTTACTTGTTAGCTTTATTGACATATTTTAACCCCCCTCGAAGGTTAGGAAACGTTTTTACGGCTATGCCTTAATTGCTTGAACATTTTTTTTTCTTCCCCAAACGGGAAAAATATTTTGAACGTGGGATTTTTCCCTTTCGAGGACCCTACGGTTCTCCCCTTCTTTTCTCAGTGTGCTAAGTACCCGAAAAGAAGCATTTAATTTAAATGAAATTTATAACGTTATCGGTAAACAAATAAACACTATGGTATAATAAATTAAAAAAAAAAAAAAAAGATTCAAAACTAGTTGCTTTATAATTAATTATAAGTAGTGTTTTTGGTAATGTTTGTTTTAATATATTTTAAAAATACATGATCGTATAACCAATAACCCCGAAAAAACAAGAATCATGTTTTTGTACACTCTAATTATAATCATGATTTTAGGCACTCTAATTATAATCATGATTATAGACACTTTAATTATACCTATCTCGCCATTGTATAATTTTGTAATCTGACACCCTCTCATCGTACTATCCCACTCACACATTTGCTATCTCGCCATCATCAACGAGTAATATATCATTTTATCATTTTCAGAATATTTGTTAGCTTATCATAATCATAAATCAAAATCTCATTCATTAATAAAATGGTATCATATACTTAATATAAATAATGCAATATATAACAATAGACAAGACAATCATTTGGAGAACTCATTGTGTTTTTATGTAACCACTTCTGGTGTCTGGTTAGTGGTTAGCGAGGCGTACAACAGCGATTCATTGTTCCCATAATGGATGTTCTAGGTACCAGGACAATTTGGAGTTTCGGCTCCAACCAAAGGACAATATACAATCATTTGGAGAACTCATTGTGTTTTTATGTAACCACTTCTGGTTTCTGGTTAGTGGTTAGCGAGGCGTACAACAGCGATTCATTGTTCCCATAATGGATGTTCTAGGTACCAGGACAATTTGCAGTTTCGGCTCCAACCAAAGGACAATATACAATCATTTGGAGAACTCATTGAGTTTTTATGTAACCACTTCTGGTGTCTGGTTAGTGGTTAGCAAGGCGTACAACAGCAATTCATTGTTCCCATAATGGATGTTCTAGGTACCAGGACCACTTTGGAGTTTCGGCTCTAACCAAAGGACAATATACAATCATTTGGAGAACTCATTGAGTTTTTATGTAACCACATCTGGAGTCTGGTTAGTGGTTAGCGAGGCATACAATGTTCATTGTTCAAGTTTGATGCCAGGATATTTTGCCTAGACTGTGTAGTCACACAAGCTACTTTCCAAGCTCAAATAGTCCAGTTGAAGTTTGGGTACAGGGTCATTTATGGCCTTGAAGAGAAATTTAGTAAGAATATCGGTTCTATGTACCGGCATTACTTGGACTTTCCGCTTCCTTACTTCCTAAGAATATCGGTTCTATGTACCGGCATTACTTGGACTTTCCGCTTCCCTACTTCCTAAGAATATCGGTTCTATGTACCGGCATTACTTGGACTTTCCGCTTCCCTACCTCCTAAGAATATCGGTTCTATGTACCGGCATTACTTGGAGTTTCCGCTTCCCTACTTCCTAAGAATATCGCTTCTATGTACCGGCATATAATATCGGTTCTATGTACCGGCATAGAATATCGGTTCTATGTACCGGCATTACTTGGAGTTTCCGCTTCCCTACTTCTTAAGAATATCGGTTCTATGTACCGGCATTACTTGGAATTTCCGCTTCCCTACTTCCTAAGAATATCGGTTCTATGTACCGGCATTACTTGGACTTTCCGCTTCCCTACTTCCTAAGAATATTGGTTCTTTCAACTGGGATTACTTGGACTTTCCGCTTCCCTACTACCTAAGAATATCGGTTCTATCAACTGGGATTACTTGGACTTTCTGCTTCCCTACTTCCTAAGAATATCGGTTCTATCAACTGGGATTACTTGGATTTTCCGCTTCCCTACTTCCTAAGAATATCGGTTCTATGTATCGGCATTACTTGGAGTTTCCGCTTCCCTACTTCCTAAGAATATCGGTTCTATCAACTGGGATTACTTGGACTTTCCACTTCCCTACTTCCTAAGAATATCGGTTCTATGTACCGGCATTACTTTGACTTTCCGCTTCCCTACTTCCTAATAATATTGGTTCTATCAACTGGGATTACTTGGACTTTCCGCTTCCCTACTTCCTAAGAATATCGGTTCTATCAACTGGGATTACTTGAACTTTCCGCTTCCCTACTTCCTAAGAATATCGGTTCTATGTACCGGCATTACTTGGACTTTCCGCTTCCCTACTTCCTAAGAATATCGGTTCTATCAACTGGGATTACTTGGACTTTCCGCTTGCCTATTTCCGTGAGAATTTATCGGACTGAGGAGCAATCCGCTTATAATATTATCCTCTGAACTTTAGATGCCAGAAATACACTCAAAAATTTCAGCCTTCAAACTTTTGCCGTTCGTATGGGCGCACATCAGATATCACAAACATCCACATTCTTCGCTGGTAAACCAAATTCTTGTAATCATTTCAGAGCCTCTTCTTGCTTAAACTATATTGAAATTTCATCTCAAAATCTATTGGAATTTATTATGTCATAGTAAACCAAGTTGGCAAATGTCCACTAATTCATAACATTCACCAATGACTGGAGGGCAAACCAAACAGCAAGTACAAAATATCTCTCTGATAAAGACTTATTCATAAAAAAAACTGGACTTATTCCGACTAGAAATCAAAACCTTTTAAGGGTGATTGTCTCAGAAGAGTTTATTAAATAGCATAATATACAATTACAGGGTCATTCAACAGACTAGTATCTTTGTTGTGACGGTCGCCTGACCTACCCCTGTGACTTCTTTTGTGGGGATAGTCTAATAAAATCAAGGGCCCTAGACGATTTGTAAGAAGACATCACTGAAGTTATCAGTGATGGATCCCCCGAAAAGTGTGATGAGAAACTTCCACGAATGATTGAATAATAATTGCCTTATAGCATGTGGTTGCCACATGCTTTTGATGCAATCTTCAAAATATGAACATAAATTAAAAATGCTCATAACACGTTGAATACACCACTTCCCGTCAGATAACTGAAGCAACGTCGGGCGTGGTCAGTAATTNTGATTGTCTCAGAAGAGTTTATAAAATAGCATAATATACAATTACAGTGTCATTCAACCTTTTAAGGGTGATTGTCTCAGAAGAGTTTATAAAATAGCATAATATACAATTACAGGGTCATTCAACCTTTTAAGGGTGATTGTCTGAGAAGAGTTTATAAAATAGCATAATATACAATTACAGTGTCATTCAACCTTTTAAGGATGATTGTCTCAAAAGAGTTTATAAGATAGCATAATATACAATAACAGTGTCATTCAACCTTTTAAGGATGATTGTCTCAGAAGAGTTTATAAAATAGCACAATATACAATTACAGTGTCATTCAACCTTTTAAGGATGATTGTCTCAGAAGAGTTTATAAAAATTAAGGGTGATTGTCTCAGTTTATAAAATAGCATAATATACAATTACAGGGTCATTCAACCTTTTAAGGATGATTGTCTCAGAAGAGTTTATAAAAATTAAGGGTGATTGTCTCAGAAGAGTTTATAAAAATTAAGGGTGATTTTCTCAGAAGAGTTTATAAAAATTAAGGGTGATTTTCTCAGAAGAGTTTATAAAATAACATAATATACAATTACAGGGTCATTCAACAGACGAAAGTCATCTATATTTCGTCTTGGGAACTATATGTTAGACAGGGATGTCGATTTCTTTGAGAATTCGGAGAGTCTCTTCAAGTCCGCGTTGGTTGTCGCATTGAGTCGGGCACAGTAAAACCGCTTTTTCTCTTCACTATTTTAGTATATTTTATTATTAATTTTTTGTAATAAGGTGCATATTATTATTGATTTTTTTTTTAAATT
Source organism: Pachypsylla venusta (assembly GCA_012654025.1). Lineage (NCBI taxonomy): Eukaryota > Metazoa > Arthropoda > Insecta > Hemiptera > Aphalaridae > Pachypsylla > Pachypsylla venusta. The sequence continues at coordinate 4,570,410 of CM022883.1, forward strand.
GTTATTTGTACCTTTGAAAATAAATAAATAAATTAAAATTCTTTGTTAGTAATTTTGTATCTTTGTTGTGAATTGAGTAGTACTTTGCGATAAGACCTCCTAGATGGGTGGGGATAGAAACAATGTGTTCACAACAAAATCGAGTTTTCAGAAATCAGAAAGGGAGGGTTTTTTTAGTTCATGTTTTGGACAATTTCAATTGGTTTTGTCCAAAATTTGCGGTCCGCCTAATTTCTCGGCGTGGTGACTTTCCTTGTCTCCACGGTCGCCTGACCTATCTTTCTATCCTATCCCCTGTGACTTTTTTAATGGGGATAGTCTAAAAAAATCAAGGACCCTAGACGATTATTTGAATGAAGTCATCAGTGATGCATCCCTCGGAACATTTTGGAGAGTGCGATGAGGAGCTTCCACGAATGATTGAATAATATGTGCCTTACATCATGTGGTTGCCACATGCTTCATGCAATCTTCCAAATCTATACTTATAAAACGCAAAGCCCAGTTGGTATACTGACTGACTGATAATCAACGTAGCTCTCTCAGAAGAGTTTANCTAAGAAGATAATTTTCTAAATAGGAGCCGTATTCATTCTGGGGCTCGGTTCCACCAAAAATCTAAAACTGAGGAGATTTAATACCGCGATCTCGAAATTGTTGTTGAATTTTGTAACAGTAGCGAAGCACGGGAAAACAGCTAGTTTAACATATTAATCCCCATTCTTTAAATAGATAAAGAAAATACTATATCTTCACTTGACTATAAATCCCCATTCTTGTGAACAATTTGAGACAAATAAAATATCTGTATCTTGAAAAATAACTGAGTTATGATTTTTTGAAATCCATCCAATCCTGTTGAGTGACTCTGTATATACAGGGTCTTTAAAATGATACGGAATAACTAAACGGAAGGTCCATTAAGAAATCGATAGCACTCACCAGAACACCGAAATATCACAGTGGAAATATCACCGTCTAAATAGGTATGTGGTGGCAAAAGAATGCTGAATTACTAGAATACAATTTTAATTAATTTATTATTTAACACCTTGTAACACGCGGGACCTAATTTGTGTGTCATTTGATATTTCGTTAATAACTTTTTTCAGGGAATTAAAATAAAGTCAATATTTCAGGAATGTGTCGTTGATAGAATAACACGTCCAATGACCTTTGCATTTAAATTTTAGGACCTAGATATTGATTTCGCAAATTAAAAGCCATTTGAGTGACAATGTGTGCCCTGCAGCATTATACTTTGTGTGTGTCACTGCGCAAATATTTATTTAAGAACCTAAAAGGTTACCGTCAAACGTTTCGGGGAATAAAAAGACCCCAAATGTTCCCTATATCCCAAATTTCTCGGTCAAACTCGGTCAAAACTAACTGGCAAAAGTGCCCATAACGGCGGACAAAAGCATATTTTTATTCAATATTTGGATATTACGTAGGCACCTTGAAACGTATATTATCAAATTTTGAGGTGAGGCATTTTTTTCGTGACGATTCCAAAGGTTCATTATTGAAAATAATAAACCAAAAAAATGTTTCATTCAATCATAAATAAAAATAGTAAAATATAAAAATAAAAAGCAGCGTGAACTCTGTTAATCTTCCTACACAATATTACTAACAACTGTGTTCGTGTTATGACACATGGATAAGGGTGCGTCCAATTACAAGTGAGTACNTCTTTTACACTCCATTCGTTGGAAACTTACCAAATAGCTACCCATATTGACCTCACCCAGCCTGGGTTGGACCGGAAAAGTAGGCAGCATCACGAGGGCACGCACTTATGTTGATACACACATGGTACAACCTCGTTGAACGTTGCTTAACCTCAGTGTACATTTTAAATCCAATACAAGAGAAATTTAGCACAGTCTATTGATCAACATTATTGAGGCCGCAAAATGCTGTTCCGCATGTTCTTTCCTAAAAATTAAGCACGCATATGATGCGGCGTTAAGATCAATAGGACCCCATATAAGAACCGGTAGCTTATAATAAAAGAAAAAACTATAAGAGACGTAAAAGATTCCAGAAGGCGAGTCAAATCAGAGATGCATGACACGACAATAGAAGCCGGTTATAGTCAACCCGTACTGGAGTTATCCGCAGTCACCCAAATTCTATATTCAAAGTTCCCGAAACCAGGCTTTTTGTGCTTGAACCTTGGGTTCAAGCACATAAAGCCCAGAAAAGGCTTAGGTGCAGAGGGCTTACATAGCCCCAAAGAGGAATTTAGCTCACGAATATACGAATACCCCGAACCAGCTGAGATTTGAGATTTCAAAGGAGTTTATCCTGAAACTAACAGAAGTTTATTCTGAAACTAACTAATGATAATTATTATATGCCAAAACGTATCTCCGACTATAAAACATCCCTCCCTAACAATGAACACTCTGTATTAAAGTTGCCTACCAACCTAATGAAGAACATTTCGAAATGACCTACAAATTGAAATTTAATTGGAACTGATTTGAATTGAAAACACCCCGAGATCCTTGATATGAGATCAAAGTAGTCAACCGTTCTGACCATTCATATGAAACTATGACGGCACCGTACCGTGATCTGGCCGTGATTACTATTCACTGTTCTTATACACGTTAGTGCTTTGTGAGTGTGATTTTATTTCATTAGTATATTTCTAGATTATTTTCCCCAGTAGATATTTCCTAGGGTAGTGAAAACATATGCGGAAATAGTGATTGTAAATAGATTTCATTATTTTTCCAAATTTCAGATTTCTGGCAGTACCTGGGGGGGTTCCATGGGGTCCAGAAACCCTCCCCCGAAATTTCAATCGTTTTTAATGAAAATACTCCACTTTGCACGTGACTTATAATATTATTACAAAAAAAAAGAAACTACAACAGCAACAACGACAACAACAGCAAAATCAACAACCACAGCAGCAACAAAAACATTATCAACTTCCATGATCATCATTTTCAGGTGTTAGTCCTGGCTTCAAATAAAAATCTTGGGTACCGCCCTGCCGTTGACAATCCTGTGCAGCTTCTTTCATTTCCTGATAACTCATTCTTCTTCCCACATTACTCAACATTCCAAAACTGACTCAACCTCTTCCCATGTTTCCCCTTATAATTTCCTCCAGTATTTTCGTTTCCAGACAATCCCTCCTACATTGAAACCAACTCTTCCCAACACTTCTTCGTTTTTCGCTTTATCTCTCCAAATCACTCCCTCCGTTCTCCTCCACAAACACATCTCAAACCACTCCAAAAAAAGAACGTCAGGCCTGAGACACAGCAAGGCTGTGCTACAGGGACTATCCAAGGACCTTACTATACAGATCCTTGCCCTTAGTCGCCAAAACATAAGACTAGCCACGGGCCTGATCACTGGGCACTGTGGACTGAGAAAACATCTGCACACTATGGGCTTCCATCAAGACCAGGTTATGTG
>CM022883.1:4587039-4599878 GCA_012654025.1 Pachypsylla venusta
CCAGCGAATGGAGGGTAAAACCCCCGTCTTGAATGACCAATAGATGTTAAAGAGACGTTAAGCCAAATTAAAAAAAAAAAAAAAAATCGTATGTTGTTTATACAAAACTCGCGAGAAAAATACGTAATTCACATACTGAAAATTCACAATTAAATGAACCGAGCTATAAAACTGACTCAAGATTCTACACGAAGTCCCTTGTATAGATTTCAAACCGATTTCTAGAATTTTCTAGTATACGAGTACAAAGAACTACCTATACCCTTCCACATTGTTCTCGAAAGGGGAAGCAAATTAACTAGAAGATTACATTCCAGAAATTCCAGATCTATCTATTAGATTTCTTTGGAATTAATTTTCGAACCATTTGAATTCAAACCGGTCTCCTGTCCTCTGTTCTATTCACTTCAATATTTTCAATAATGAAAAAACCATCAAAATCTGATATTTTAGGTTTCAGGGTACGTAGAATCCAAAAAACGAAATAAAAAATACGTTTGTCCGCCGCGCCGTACTACTCATCACTGCCAGTCACATATATAGGGTTCCATACTAAAAAAATAGCATGGAACCCTATATGTGACTGACAATGACGAAAATTTTCGGAGCATAATTAGACCCCAAATGGGACCTACAGATCAAATTTCATCAAAATCGGTCAACGTTAAGTAGCCTTTCACCGCGGACGGTGTGCAGTGAACATGGTACGGCGAACGTATTTGGCAAAATGTCAAAAATGGGGGGGGGGGATTTTTTTTTGGCAGTAAAATAATAAGCCCATGTATCACATTGGCAGAGTATGTATGTGTGTATGTGTTAAGTTAAGTTGGTATGCAATGTTTTCCTCCTGATAAGTTGCCAAGGGTTAGTAAAAAGTAGTCAATATAAATCATTTTTGATTTAATTAATCAAATACTTAATCATAGCAGTGTGCACAGTACACAATAATTAGAGATAGTAATATGCATGATATGCATGCATACCGGGTCACCAGACTATTTGAGTGCCAAACCTTTGAGGGTAGAAAGGGGCTCATAAAATTAGAAATATGCGTGATATGCATATTTCTATCTCTAATTTATAATATGAATGACTTGCATGCATACCGGGTCACCAGATAGGAGTGCCAACCTTTGAAGGTAAAAAGGGGCTCATAAAATTAGAGATAGATAATTCGAGCTAGTAATATGAATGACTTGCATGCATACCCACCAGATAAGAGTGCCAACCTTTGAGGGTAAAAAGGGGCTCATAAAATTAGAGATAGATAATTCGAGCTAGTAATGTGAATGACTTGCATGCATACCGGGTCACCAGATATTTGGAATGCCAACCTTTGAGGGTAAAAACGGGCCCATAAAATTAAATATAGTATTTTTTTATATATATACTGCGAGGATAATATGTAATATGCATGATATGCATGCATACCGGGTCATCAGACAAGTGGAATGCCAACAATTGAGGGTAGAAGGGGCCCTAATATAATAATCATAAGAGAATTTAACATGTTAAAATTTCGTGGCAGCAAAATCCTGCTTTGCGTGTTCTTTCCTCTAAATCAAGATTAAAGTCTATTAGCATTAACACCTCCATTATCCAGTAGTTCTGTGAACTCTAGATGTTACACATATAACAATAGGCCGATAATGAGGCCTCAGGCGGCCAAATTGAACCCAAATTTCTATGAATGTCCCTACCAAATTCATTCAAGGCGTCCTAGAATTATCATCGTACGAATAGACAAAAATCATCATCATCAAGGCAGCAGTTGGTCACCGTCTGCCATAATTGTTAAATTCAATTCGTGTAGACTGTTGCCTAAGGAAATCATTGATGTATAGGGTGGTTTCCTGTTGCCTTCCCTATTTTCTCCAGTAGGTACTAAAACATCTTGTATGCATAGTTTTGAACCATCAGTTCAGGAGGACTCGGGCCGTCAGCAGAGCCGGATTTACCTTCCGCGGGGTCCGGAGTACTTTCACAGAGCGGGAGCGCTTCCCATTCTCAAACTAATCACAAAAAAAAAACTAAAACTAATATTCTTCATGACAAAATTTATATCCTAGATTAAACTTCAAAGGATAGCAAGAGGGTATCTAGTGTTCTTACAGTAACCAATAATATGCTTATGTTGAAATACTTGTACTTTCCTAAATATGATATTACTTCATACTTTGAAGAGTTGGGGACAAAATTATAGGTTTTTTCAATTGTCATCCCAGAAATGTTGAAATATGCTACAGGTGCTACTATTTTTAACCCTAGCATTGCCAAGCGTGAGGTGGGGTACAAAGTACCCGCGTTTTAGCAAAAAGCTTATAGTAATCAATTTATGATACTTGTTTTAATGAGACCTTTAATAATTGTCACAAACAATATTTTCCATCATAGTATATAAAAATATGTATGTTCNTATTGATCTACCTTTACCTTATATTTCATAATGAAATCTAAACTCTTTAACAAAAGAATAAATCGTGAAATAAACTATGTAAATGTATAGATTAAAATAAAAATTAACTGAGTAGAATATGATAAATCAAATATACCTATAATAATAATAATTTCCAATTTAGCGGCGACTCGACTTCTGAAATATTGTGCTGAGACTACAAGATAATACATTATTCTAATACAAAACCTTATTATCAATTCAAACTGGAAGAACGGATTTTAATGACAAAATATTGAAATAATATTTTAGCTTTAACTTTATGAAGAATGTCCTAGAAGATTGAATAATTAAAATAACCTTTCAAGTCTTGTTCAGCGGGCAATATCAGAAAAGGAAGGTTTTGATAGCCATGTCATTAGGAAAATATAATTTCAGAATGACTGACATGAAAAAGGTTTATTTTGAAGAAAAAATAAACAATTTTCCCCTTGAATAGAAAAGAAAAATTGTGAACAAACTTGAGCGAACACAATATCTTTTGCTTGGTGAACTTGCTCACGAATTTTTTCAGATAGATTTCTTTTTCTGTGCTTGATTTTGGAACTTTAACATCGTGATAACATAGATAAAATTTTTGGGAGGTTTATTAATTTCGCGGTCAATTTAAAAAGTTCATTATTGAAAATAATAAACCAAGAACAAATTGAACCCATTTTCTTTTAAATTATTTTGAGAAAATACATTTGTAAAGATTAGTTGTTGATTAATAAATGATTGCCGAGTACCCTCGATTACAGTATGTTGGATGTTACATTTCGATAGACGAAAAATTCAAATTAAATCTATTGGCATTGTAGCAAACAATAGAACACCTTACGAAAAGATAATAAAATTATTGTAATACAATTATGTATTATGTTATTTAGAGTGATAAAGCCACATATTTCAACCAAGTGGTGAAATGTGAAACTAATTGCAAAAATTGATTGAAGAATCGAAGAAAATTTCACAATATCAGAGTTTAATCAATTACAATAAAAAACAATGATTTAATAACGAGCTACGATAGTGTTCACATCGATTTGTCACAACTCTGTGCTGACAGTGACAATCTGGGAGCACTTCAATTTATTTGATTTATTAAATTAAATATCTCTGAATCTAAAATTATTAATACCTACATAAAATCAATTTTTTTATCTTATGATTCATCATAACACAATATATATATATATATATATATACCTCACCTAGCCTGGGTAGAATTTCTTCGTAGTATTTCCACAATTTTTGGTGGTATCACAGCATTACTAAGAGCCTCCTGCACTAATAATATCTTCCATTTTCTATATCTTTTACTCTAGTAATCCTCTCGAGTGCAACCCCGAAAATTTTCCGACCCCGCCAAGATTGGAACCCGGGTATCTGAAGCAATGCCAGTGTGATAACCACTGGAACTGGAGAACTGCTTAAAGTAATATTTACAATTTATTTTTCTTTTGTTGCGATTTGGCGAAATTCACTTTTTTCTGCTGACATAGAATTATAAGTTATTGTGACACTATCAAAACGATCAGGCGACTGGACGATCATTAGCCGATTTTTTTTAGTAACCCCAAAACAATCCGAAGTTAATCATAACACAAATAAACACAGAGAAAGAAAATCTATATATAACCAAGTAAGGTCAACAAACCAACCCCAGTGCGGGGAAGTTGATTGGCTTACTTGGTCTGGTCGGAAACAACCTTTTTTCTTAAAAAAAAAAAAAAATAGTTATGCCCCGAAACCGCTTTCGCATTACTTCAGGTCAATCCTTTTACAGCCATGCCATTCAGGAAACGAGAAAATTCGACCAGAAAATTTTCGCTCCGTGCGGGATTCGAACCCACAACCTTCGGATCAAGAGCTCTTAACACCTCGGCCACGGAGATCGGGTGGTCTGAAACAATTTGGTTTGCTCTGTTTGTTGATACATTATTTGCATATCACATTACATTTTATTCTCTTTGATGGACTAAATAATGATTATGAAGCTTAATGCTTCTTTGCAAGAAGCAGACGGAATTGCAATTTTATAAATCAGCCCATGGGATAAACCTAATTAGAGTTAATGTTGGGTGCAACTTGTCTATATATATAAATTGAATGTCTGTTTGTTTGTTTGTTTGTTTGTTCGCTTATAACTTACGAACTACAGCTCGGAATTGCACGAAACTTTGCACACTTNTTTATGTAATCTAAGTATCCAAGCAAGTATTTTTTTTTCGCTTCTTTTATAAAAATTTAGATTGATCTCATTTGATACCACCGCAAGACTTGTTTGTTTTTTATGTTGAATTGAATTTGTAATTAGGTAGGTATGTTTGTAGGCATGGTCCTCTTTATCAGAAATACAAATTTTCGACTTCCCAATCCTTGACCGCTTTTTGGCGGAAGTTTCCTCGCCGAAAAAGCGGAACCAAATCTGTAACTGTACAAATAACTCGAAAATCCCATCGACTCTGTTTATCAGTCAGGATATGCTTTATAAGTTGTTGTTTTTTTTTCTTTTCTTTTCTTTTCTTTTGGCTTAACGTCTCTTTAACATCTATTGTTCATTCGAGACTTTGGTTCTACACTCCCTTCGCTGGAAACATGCAAACCAGCTACTCACATTGCCTCACCCAGCCTGGTTTGAGCCGGAAAAATATCCAGCATCACGAGGGCGCGAACGCACTTGGACACCCACATGGAAAAACCTATATGGACGTTGCACAACTTCAGTCAACTCACTGGAACTGGTGTGTTCAACGTGCCATAGACGCTGGCTGCTTTATAAGTATAAATTTGGATACAAGTCAATATAGGTAATATTATTCTTTATAATATTACCAAATCAAATTCCTTTGACAAATTTCAAATTCTGTCAAATTCCTTTGACAGGAATAAAGAAAAAACGCATTCCTGTCAAATTATTATTTGGATTACTTCATATTTTGTGCATAGAGACGTAAGTACATTATACATATACAATTACAATAATGTTAATGTTCATTCAAACAACTATTCCATTAGTCTCTATTATGACATATGTAACATGTATCTACGTCCTAGACTCTATAGCAAATTTTGAAACAAAAAACACTTCAACTTTGCTGCAAAAGTTACTTAATAATCTATCTATAGGGTATCTATGTATTTTTATACAATATTGTTGTTGCTCTATTTTAGAGGGCGCAATAGAGAGAGAGAGAGAGAGAGAGAGAGAGAGAAAGAGAGATGAATAGAAAGAGAGATAAAGGAGATAAAGAGAGAGAGATAAAGGAGATAAAGAGAAAGAGAGATAAAGAGAAAGAGAGGGAGAGAAAGAGAGAAAGAGGGAAAGAGAGATGAAGGGAAAGAGTGATAAAGAGAAAGAGAGAGAGAATAAAAGCCTTTAAAAAGAGTGATGAAGAGAAAGAGAGATAAAGGAGATAAAGAGACAGAGAGAGAGAGAGAGAGATGAAGGGAAAGAGAGATAAAGGAGAGAAAGAGAGATGAAGAGAAAGAGATATAAAGGAGATAAAGAGAAAGAGAGAGAGAGAGAAAGAGAGATGAAGGGAAATAGAGATAAAGGAGATAAAGAGAAAGAGAAAGAGAGATAAAGGAGAGAAAGAGAGAGAAAGAAAGAGAGATGACGGGAAAAAGAGATAAAGGAGATAAAGAGGAAGAGAGAGAGAGAGAAAAAGAGTAATGAAGGGAAAGAGAGATAAAGAGAAAGAGAGAGAGAGAAAGAGAGATGAAGAGAAAGAGAGATAAAGAGAAAGAGAGAGAAAGAGAAAGAGAGATGAAGGGAAAGAGAGATAAAAAGAAAGAGAGGGAGAGAGAAAGAGTGATGAAGGGAAAGAGAAAGAAAGAGAGAGACAATTTTATTTTTGAACACCCCATCACACGCGCCATATTATATATGGAGTGTGGCATTGTATGGAAACAACAAGACTTGGGACGAATAGCAGGACGGAGATCAGAGAAAACTGAAAGCAAAAGAGATGTTGTGCAATAGGATAATGCTCAAAATAGGTCATGTAGTGGAACACCTCAGATTAATCCACCACCTCTTAGAGTCAGACATTGGAAATGAGGGCAAAAGGGGAAAGACAACGTTAATATATTGTACTCAATTTAGGAAGGAGATTGGCTGCGGAACATATAATCTAGGTATAATAAATTAGAAAATTTGGCGAAGACAAAAGTTCGAAAGAGTGTTACAAACTAGTCATTTCAGTAACTGTCAACTTGTTGATTGATTGGATTAAAGGGTAATTCAGTCTTCTAAAAATAAAATAGAAAAGATACAATTCTGGAACCATCTTTTTTTGATAAAAGTTGATTTTTTTTAGGGGTTGTTGGTTCGAGTCTACAGAGATAATAATTTTATTATTGTGACATTAATTTTATTTTCATTTTCCTATGAAGTAAAATTTAATAAAAACATGTAGATGCCATAATAAGCTTGATTTCGGTGTTGTAGGCTAATACAGGTTATTAATTGGGCTGAGCGAAGCGTAGCCTTATACTCCCTACAAACTGCAAACTTTTGTTACCCTACTCCTCCGAAACTACTCAACCGATTTTTACCAANTCCCATCCCTAATTCTATGTTTACAATTATTCATGTCGACTCACCTACGAGAGTCGAAAATCCCATCCCTAATTCTATGTTTACAATTATTCATGTCGACTCACCTACGAGAGTCGAAAATCCCATCCCTAATTCTATGTTTACAATTATTCATGTCGACTCACCTACGAGAGTCGAAAATCCCATCCCTAATTCTATGTTTACAATTATTCATGTCGACTCACCTACGAGAGTCGAAAATCCCATCCCTAATTCTATGTTTACAATTATTCATGTCGACTCACCTACGAGAGTCGAAAATCCCATCCCTAATTCTATGTTTACAATTATTCATGTCGACTCACCTACGAGAGTCGAAAATCCCATCCCTAATTCTATGTTTACAATTATTCATGTCGACTCACCTACGAGAGTCGAAAATCCCATCCCTAATTCTATGTTTACAATTATTCATGTCGACTCACCTACGAGAGTCGAAAATCCCATCCCTAATTCTATGTTTACAATTATTCATGTCGACTCACCTACGAGAGTCGAAAATCCCATCCCTAATTCTATGTTTACAATTATTCATGTCGACTCACCTACGAGAGTCGAAAATCCCATCCCTAATTCTATGTTTACAATTATTCATGTCGACTCACCTACGAGAGTCGAAAATCCCATCCCTAATTCTATGTTTACAATTATTCATGTCGACTCACCTACGAGAGTCGAAAATCCCATCCCTAATTCTATGTTTACAATTATTCATGTCGACTCACCTACGAGAGTCGAAAATCCCATCCCTAATTCTATGTTTACAATTATTCATGTCGACTCACCTACGAGAGTCGAAAATCCCATCCCTAATTCTATGTTTACAATTATTCATGTCGACTCACCTACGAGAGTCGAAAATCCCATCCCTAATTCTATGTTTACAATTATTCATGTCGACTCACCTACGAGAGTCGAAAATCCCATCCCTAATTCTATGTTTACAATTATTCATGTCGACTCACCTACGAGAGTCGAAAATCCCATCCCTAATTCTATGTTTACAATTATTCATGTCGACTCACCTACGAGAGTCGAAAATCCCATCCCTAATTCTATGTTTACAATTATTCATGTCGACTCACCTACGAGAGTCGAAAATCCCATCCCTAATTCTATGTTTACAATTATTCATGTCGACTCACCTACGAGAGTCGAAAATCCCATCCCTAATTCTATGTTTACAATTATTCATGTCGACTCACCTACGAGAGTCGAAAATCCCATCCCTAATTCTATGTTTACAATTATTCATGTCGACTCACCTACGAGAGTCGAAAATCCCATCCCTAATTCTATGTTTACAATTATTCATGTCGACTCACCTACGAGAGTCGAAAATCCCATCCCTAATTCTATGTTTACAATTATTCATGTCGACTCACCTACGAGAGTCGAAAATCCCATCCCTAATTCTATGTTTACAATTATTCATGTCGACTCACCTACGAGAGTCGAAAATCCCATCCCTAATTCTATGTTTACAATTATTCATGTCGACTCACCTACGAGAGTCGAAAATCCCATCCCTAATTCTATGTTTACAATTATTCATGTCGACTCACCTACGAGAGTCGAAAATCCCATCCCTAATTCTATGTTTACAATTATTCATGTCGACTCACCTACGAGAGTCGAAAATCCCATCCCTAATTCTATGTTTACAATTATTCATGTCGACTCACCTACGAGAGTCGAAAATCCCATCCCTAATTCTATGTTTACAATTATTCATGTCGACTCACCTACGAGAGTCGAAAATCCCATCCCTAATTCTATGTTTACAATTATTCATGTCGACTCACCTACGAGAGTCGAAAATCCCATCCCTAATTCTATGTTTACAATTATTCATGTCGACTCACCTACGAGAGTCGAAAATCCCATCCCTAATTCTATGTTTACAATTATTCATGTCGACTCACCTACGAGAGTCGAAAATCCCATCCCTAATTCTATGTTTACAATTATTTATGTCGACTCATCTACGAGAGTCGAAAATCCCATCCCTATTTCTATGTTTACAATTATTGTTGCTGGAGTGGCTGCACTATATGAATATGATATACGTAGCACTTTCTACTTTAGGCTTTCTCTGCATGTAAAATCTGCGAGTAGAGGTTGCTCTACTAGAAGGGTCTCCACATAACACATAACCCTGTACATAATATTACAATTAACATTGATCTTAGAATGTATTTAAACTCAAATGGCCGTGGTGCCTAAAATTAAATGTGTGTTATGCCTTGGGCAATGTAAATCAGATTGATTGTTGTAGGATAGGTCAAAATTTTAAATTGTTAAACCGGGCAGCAAACAATTTGAACTATTTTAATAAATAATCTAATTTCAAGGGTGCAAATTGGTGTCAATTGTTTACTCTTAAGATTGCTCTGAAGATAAAAATTTGTAAAAGATTTTGTAATCAATGCGCGACTGATTTTCTGCTGACTCATTTGTAATCATTGGTCGACTGATTGAATCTGACTCATTTCTAATCATTGCTCAACTGTTTGACTGACTCATTTGTAATCATTGCTCGACTGATTGACTGCTGACCCATTTTTAATCATTGCCCGACTGATTGACTGACTCTCCGACTCCTTCTTCAATATACAAGAGATACCTATATTTTATCTGCTTGATCCTTGTAACCTTAATAAATTTATAAAATTTCGATGATAATCGTACCTATGAGTTTCTTATATTGGAAAAGTACAGTGCCTTGCGGAATTGAAAATCTGTCGAGTGTTATACAGGGTGCGACAATTAGTTCTCCCACATTTGAAAGAGCTGGTAAACAAAAACGAAATAAGATATTTGAAAAAATATTTTGTATTCCGAAAGCTTGTGTATTCTAGTTTTTTTTTTTTTTTTTTTTTTTTTNTTTTTTTTTTTTTTTTTTTTTTTTTTTTTTTTTTTTTTTTTTTTTTTTTTTATCTGTGTTTTGTAAATAATGACGTCCAAATCACGGCCTTGGCGAGTGTTGCACATTTGGAGACTTTCGCGGAAGTTTTCCATGACTCTCGTCAGCATACCAGCATCAATTTGGATGATTTCTTACGGAATTGCCACCTTTCACTCTTCAAAGGTCCCAGGGCGATGTTTGAAGACCTCAGCCTTGAGATAACCCCATAGAAGAAGTCGCAGAAACTCAAATCCGGCCAGCGAGGGGCCCACAAAATGTCATGCCGTTAGGAGATCACGTGACCGAGGAACATGGGCCGTAGTCTCATACAGCCTAAAGCTGATGATGTGGTCCTAAAGTTGTGAACCCAACTCAAAATCGTTTTTCGATCGAGAACTGGATCTGTGGAGTACAAACCATACCTTGTGCAAAACGCTTTCTGAGTAGCTATAATGGATTCACTTTTTTTTTTATAAAAAAAACGCGCGACCAAACCGTTGCAACACCTAAAAACTAGATGTCATTTCGAGGTGAATATCACAAACCCCACTCTTCTTCCACTATTACTTCCCCTCCCACGATTTTTTAAAAAGTGGGAGAACTAATCGCTGCACCCTGTACTTGCAGTGGTCAGGTGGTCGTTCAGTCATATAAGCCGAGTTCGGTTTTTTAAGTAAGAGTTAAACCAGTAAGTAAGATTTAAACCTTAAAAATAGATTTTGAAAAACTATCGAAAGTTTTGAAATCGACTATTGATATTCCGGCCAGCCGTAATATCAATAGTCCTGCCACCCCTGCCTGATAAATCCTAACCCTTGTTACCTATCAGATCAGCAGTGTCCATGAAAAAGTAATTTTACCATGGGCACTAATATAATTTTTACCGCCATTTTCTCTGATCTATTGAAAACAAAATTTACAAGTTCTATTAATTTCAAAATATTTTCGCCAAAGGAGATTGATCCCACCATCAGTGTACCAATACCTACGCATGTGAAGTGTCAAATGGTTTCACCGAATGCTTGTAGTGTTTATATATTAAGTCATTTATTTATTTTATTTTACATTTCTGATTTACACCTACCCATATTATGTGTGGAGATTGTTATCTTTTGCATACAAGGTGGTCACGTAGATACAACTTGAATTTGGTGAGTCCAAAATAATTCAATTTGTTATTAGATCGCTTTCAAGGTTTCATTTTGTAAGAGCTAGGTTACGATATCTCTTATCAAAGCGGAGATGTCGCCTTAGGAATTAACTTTAGAGAAACTTAAGGTGGTCTGTTTATGTACATAGATAGATTCCAGTAGATAATTACAACTTGAATTCGGTGAGTCCAAGATCTTTGATGTCAGATCGCTTTCATGGTTTCATTTTTCATGGTAGGTTACGATATCTCTTATCGAAGAGGAGATGTCGCCTTAGGAGTTAACTTTAGAGAAACTTAAGGTGGTTAGTGCTTAGATAGATTCCAACAGATACTTACTACTTGAATTTGGTGAGTCCAGGATACTCCAATTTGTTATTAGATCGCTTTCAAGGTTTCATTTTGTAAGAGATATGTTACGATATCTCTTTTCAAAGCGGATATGTCGCCTTAGGAGTTAACTTTGGAGAAACTTAAGGTGGTCTGTTTATGTACATAGATAGATTCAAGTAGATAATTACAACTTGAATTCGGTGAGTCCAAGATCTTTGATGTCAGATCGCTTTCATGGTTTCATTGTTCATGGTAGGTTACGATATCTCTTATCGAAGAGGAGATGTCGCCTTAGGAGTTGACTTTAGAGAAACCTAAGGTGGTCAGGTTATGTACTTAGATAGATTCCAGTATATAATTACAACTTGAATTCTTTGATATTAACTTTATAGTAAATTAAAAGAAAACACTTACCAAAAACACTATTTATAAAGAAACTAGTTTCGAATCATTCGATACATCATCAGTCTAGTCGAGTCGAAAGATGGAAGTTGACTGACGATTGTTCAATTGTTCATCGCGTGCTAACATTTTTTTAAATAAAATATTGTCACTGACTCTATCAATTTTAAGATAGCTTTCGTGGTTTCATGTTCTTGTGTAAACGAATCTTATTTTTTCAGCTTTTTTTTCTTTGCGAGAATTCATTATGTCCGTGTGGCTAGGTTCACACACTATTGTAAAATAATGGTAAAGAGAGATCCTTCCAGTTTTTGGGTTGTGTTGTGTTAATTTTGAAACAATTAAGTTTTCTCTTTTTTTTCCTTTTTCCGAATTAAGCTGATCGGAAAAGCGTGAAACGACCATCGAGTCAACTGCAGTACAGTTCAGTAGGTTACGTTATCCCTTATCAGAACGGAGCTATCACCTTGTGAGTTACGTTTAGAGAAACCTAAACTGTGTAAATTACAATTTGAATTTAGTAAGTTCAAGATCTTCAGATGAACTGTCAGATCGTTTCATGCTTGAATCATTATTATTTCGTATGCCCATTTCTTTGGCTTTAGAATAGCATATCGCCAAAATCAGTCAAACTCTTTTTGTAGCCAAGTATCGTGATTTTTTCCATAACTGGGATACGATTAGATAGAGTGAATTTTATGGGGTCCATTTCTGCGGGCATTTTTTTTAGATGTTTTTTACCGTTTGAACTGTGTAGACAAGTATGTGTTATTGCAGTTTGAACGCACACTGGCCAGTAATATTACCTCCATAGATTATTTTGAACCTGGCAGTAGCATTATCTTGCATCGGCACCCAGTAGGTGTTATTGCTGTTTGAACGCACACTGGCCAGTAATATTACCTCCATAGATTATTTTGAACCTGGCAGTAGCATTATCATGCATCGGCACCCAGTAGGTGTTATTGCTGTTTGAACGCACACTGGCCAGTAATATTACCTCCAT
>CM022883.1:4614481-4629359 GCA_012654025.1 Pachypsylla venusta
GTTACTACTCCCCATGTTCTTCCTAGGTTAACAAACGTGTAGGTAATATGTAATCTATGTGTATGCTCTGATCGCGTTTAAAAGGTTGCACCTCGGTGATATGATTATTAATATGGGAGTCAGATTTATTA
Source organism: Pachypsylla venusta (assembly GCA_012654025.1). NCBI lineage: Eukaryota > Metazoa > Arthropoda > Insecta > Hemiptera > Aphalaridae > Pachypsylla > Pachypsylla venusta. Next base: position 4,614,613 of record CM022883.1, read on the forward strand.
TCATATTTCTCTCATCTCCTCGAACGAAGTTCGGGTACTCAGCTAGTCCATTGTAGAACATAAAGTCAAGTGTTTTCTGATCATTTTCATTTCTTTTCTTGCAATTTACTTTGTTAAATTTTTCTTAAATTAAATTGAAATTTTGTACATTTTTTTTTTTTTTTTTTTTTTTTTTTTTTTTTTAATTTGAAGTATAATCTAGTTTTTCTGTGTTTCTATATTATTGAAAGGACGAAACTCCCGAATCATTTCAATTGTAGGGATAGTAAATTGACATAAATTGGTGCAACTGCTCATTACTGCAAGCCCTATATCGTTCGTAAAAATCGAATGAGCGTGTGATGGGATGTTAAAAAACTATGCCAATGTGACACAATTTGATATTTTACGTTTCAAGGTACGTCGAGGCCAACGATCATACCACGTTGAATACACCAGTTCCCGTCAGATCACTGAAGTTAAGCAACCTCGGGCGTGGTCAGTACTTGGATGGGTGACCGCTTGGGAACAACACGTATCGTTGGATCTTTTTTCCGGCCTAACCCAGGCTGGGTGGGGTCATTGTGGATAGCTGGTTTGCAAGTTTCCAGCAAATGGAGGGTAAAACCCCCGTCTTGAATGACCAATAGATGTTAAAGAGACGTTAAGTCAAAATAAAATTAAAAAAAAGGTACATCGAATACAAAAATTCGTCACCCCGCAACTCTTCGTCCCCTTCAGTCACATTAGAACCCAAATGGGACCTAAAAACCAAATTCGATTTTTAGATTCTATATCTTCGTACCTTGGAACGTAGAATATCAAATTTTGAGGGGGGGGGGGTACTTTGTGACGATTCCTAAGCTTCATTATTGAAAATAAAATATATTCCCGATATTTCGATACACTATCTTTGTTCGACCAACGGTCGACAACCCTGTACTTCATGAAACATTGTAATAACTAATCATAATTAATTTGGTATTATTTTGCAAATAATTTGCGAAAACTTACGTCATTATTTTATGTTTCTCATATGAGGCTAATTATCGTCTAATTTGTCATAATTAGAATAAAATTATATTGTTAACATTAAAGGTGCCATGTCAAGGAAACCGGGTCAATTTGGTCTGCTCGGTAAAATCAATGCAATTTGAATAAATTGATTTTCAAGGAGGAATATTGTTACCCAGATCTTTGAGGGTAAAATTAACTTTAGATAGGAGAAGACAGAAAAATATGGAGACTTCCAAACTTTAAGGAATTTCATTTTTGGAAACTATCGTTCGCGACAAATCTAACTCCTAAAGGAGTGTAGTCGCTAGAAGTCGCTCGTATTTAGGAGAAAACTAAAAAAAAGAAATAAAATAAAAAATATAGAGACGTCTCCGTGGCAGAGTGCGCATCAAACTCGGCTTGCACCAAGGAGGTTCCGGGTTCGATTCCTGGGCGGGTCGAAAATTTGAATTTTTTTTTTGAATTTTCTACATGGTCTGGTTTTGTTTGGGGGTAACTCAGCCTCCTGAGGACAATGGAGTAGCTATGGTAATAGTGCCAAGTGGTAGCATTCTAAGGTGAAAATTGTTAAAGTGTAGCTTAGTCTTAGTGATATTGGAGTGAATGTTGAAAATACCTTGTATTGCTATGATTCTCACAAACATTGTGACATAATAACACAATTTACAAAAAATATAGAGCCTTCAAAAATATAATGGCGGTTGTTCTCAGGAAGCGACTGCACGCGACAAATCCGCAATAAGTCAAAAGAATTCATGTTACGGCCAATTTTCCGATTTTTGTATTGGAAATCATAGAATACTATTAGCACGAGAACAGCCATAAGGTGTCAAGCAAAGCGGCCGCAGCCTGCTAGTCAAACATTAAAAATGGACGGGAAAAATATCATTGAAAAAGTCCATACCTCTCTTGTGGGGCAAATTTCCTAGTATTTGTAGCCTGGCAAATGTTAAAAATCTGCCTATATGGGATTTATATTTTTGAATCAGAATCGTTTTATACAACACATAGCAAACAAGACTACATAATAGGTCTACAATAACACACACTTCAGGTCATCACAACACCAAAAAAACACAAACTACATACTGATTACAATATTGATCAATGTGTAGCATCATAGGATCAATAATAAATAAGATAAACCAATAGTCATACTCAATACAAGTAACTTTATCACAATAGGGAGATAAATAAAAAACAGGTAGGTAGCGGATAAGTTAATGAACAGGTGCCGCTACCTATAAAATTAGGCTAGTTAAACTAGCCAAAGCAAATCGCAATGGGAAACTATTGCTACAGAATCAGAATCGAATACCGAGGGGTAGGGGGGATGAGAGCGACCGCCCACCGCCAGACCGGACAAATACTTCTCTTAAATTTGGTGTTTATAAATACTAGTGATTTAATGTGAAATTTAAGCATCTCTGCTTCCACTGCGCAATGTTCCCCTGAACAATAAATAACTCTTATATTCTTTTAATTTACAATAATGAGCCAGCTTACGTTGAATTCCTTCAATATTGACATCGATAATAAAATTAAGGATTAAACCATGTCGAATTTAGATCGTTAGAGATCAATCGATTTTGATTTTACTCTCAACAAGGATTTCAGTGATTCTCAAAATATAATTACAATAAAGGGAGCCGAATTTTGCTGGCGTAGTAAACATTTCAGTTATAATATTTCCTGTAATATTTGATTTTTCATTTTTTGACGAATTAGAAAAAGTCGCTATGAAATGTGTCATCTATGTGAAACCACTTAAAATGGCTAATTTTTAATATTTTAGGACCTATAAATTAGGCAGAATTATGGCATTTAGATGACAGTAGAATTTTGCTTCTACTGTGGACACGAGCTGTCACCTAAATGGCTTTTTGGTGTCATGGCGTGAATTAATTTTTATTGTTTCCAGAATTGCATTATTATTATTAATTTGGTAATGGATTTATACGTTTTGATAGAATAAATTGATAGAAAACTTAAATCTTATCCTTCAATGTACAAAATTTCAAATCAATATAAGAAATATTGAGCACAGTATATTGATCAACATTTGAGACCGCATAATGCTGCTCCGCGTGTTCTTATTGAGCACAGTATATTGATCAACATTTGAGACCGCATAATGCTGCTCCGAGTGTTCTTATTGAGTACAGTATATTGATCAACATTTGAGGCCGCATAATGCTGCTCCGCCTGCTCTTTCCTAAATTCAAGGGCGCGTGAGATTCATTGATTCATTTTTGAAATCACTGAATCTGAACCTCCACAAGAATAATCTGGGGAGATTAAATATTCTATTTATTATAAAAAGAGCATTGATTGATTCATTTTTCAAATCACTGGATCTCAATCTGAACAAGAATGATCTCGGGAGATTAAATATTCTATTTAAAATGAAAAGTGCATTGATTGATTCATTTTTCAAATCACTGAATCTCAACCTGAACAAGAATGATCTCGGGAGATTAAATATACTATTTAAAATGAAAAGTGCATTGATTGATTCATTTTTCAAATCACTGAATCTCAACTTAAACAAGAATGAACTCTGGAGATTGAATATTCTATTTAAAATGAAAGGAATTTTAAAATTTATTCATTTTAAATTGCAAATATTTTCAAATTATAAAGGGTGAACCTATAAGTTATTAATATTGACAGAAGCGGATACAGGGGAGTATAGGAGCGACCGCCTCGCCGGCGCCGCTTCCCCTGCCAGAACTGAAAAAATTGAACATCGAAGAACTTTTTTCTTGGCGTTTTAAATCAACTTGAGATTTGTATTCGCCTCTGAGTATTGGTATCAAGCTCTCTGATCTGTCAGACCTCATTCAGTTAAAATTGCCGCTATTTTTGTCATGGTTGGATAAATAAAGCCAAAATGTTCTCTAAAATTGACCCTTTGTGCCGTTATATTACAATTTTGGTAATTTTATCCTTATATTCATGAATTATTTCTGAAATAATACTTTAAAAATAGGAAAAATCCGAGACAAAAATTTCCTCTTTCTTACTTTCATTTTTACTTCCCAATCAAGTTAAAATCCACATTTTTTTTTTGTAATTTTTTTTTTTTTTTTTGCTTTCAGGACTTAAAATCTTAAACGGTAAAAAAATAAATCGCAGTATCAAACTTGTACCTACATTCTTTTGAAAAGCAGATCACTATCATACCATGCACTGGGCGAAGTTATTGGAGGTTCCCAAGGGTTAGAAACTACATATTTTTATGTCTTTCATTAAAATTTTCTCCGTCCTTGGAAATATTCGAAGTATTCATAAAGAAAAAGAAATTACTTATTCGAAAAACGTGATACAAACCTTAAAACTAAAACGGGACCCCGAAACTTAAGTGAGTGCGCAATATGTATGTTTTATTCTGCATGGGGCGAGATGTTTAATAGAAAGATATATATACAGTATGTCCCAGAAGTCCTGCCCGGTGCTTATAACTTTTGAACCGCTTGGAATTTTGGAATTCTGTTTGTTTCTAGGGATAGAAAAGGGCCCATGGCCATTTGAATGGTAATATCAGTATCCAGGTTCGAATCCCGGAAGTGGTTTTTTTTTGACACAAAGTGTCGATTTCTCGTGAAATTTAAATGGAATGGTAGAAATATTTTTTTTTGAAAAATAAAAGTGCCAATAAATTAAGGAATATTCCCATTTTTGTTTTTTGAAATAAATAATCAGGGGCGGATCCAGATTGGTTCAAAACCAAAACTTGTTACACCCTGTATAACGAAAACCGAATATTATTTTTATGTAGAAATTTGTTAAGAGTGGATAAAAAAGTTTTTTTTTATCTACATCAGTAATAAAACTGACAACTTTTAAGTTTTATCAGTGCCGTAGGTCGGGAAAACCAAATCTTGTATTTCTACCAGAGGTTAAAATGACGACTTTTAGAAAACGGCCATTTTGGGATAGAAGGTCTAAAGTAAGTATATGATTTAGGACTAAAAATGGGGAGTGGCCTCAATAAGGAACCATTTTAGCCAAAAAAAATAATTACTAACCCTCACACTCATTCACAACAGGGCCGTATTAATGAGAAAATTTTCATAGGAAAACTGCATATTAAGAACACTTCAATTAATATGCAGTTTTTCTATTGATAAAACTTAAAAGTTGTTATTTTTATTACTTATTTAGATGGAAAACCTCTTAACGAGCCACTCTTAACGAATTTCTACATAAAAATAATATTCGGTTTTCGTTATACAGGGTGTAACAAGTTTTGGTTTTGAACCCATCTGGCTCCGCCCCTGATTATTTTTTTCAAAAAACAAAAATGGGAGTATTCTTATTTTATTGGCACTTTTATTTTTCAAAAAAATATTTGTACCATTCCATTTAAATTTCACGAGATATCGACACTTTGTGTAAAAAAAAAACACTTCCGGGATTCGAATCTGGATACTGACATTACTATTCGAATGGCCATGGGCCCTTTTCTATGCCTAGAAACAAACAGAATTCCAAAATTCCAAGTGGTTCTAAAGTTACGGCCGCCGGGCAGGACTTCTGGGACATACTGTCAGTAGCGGCCCGTGAATATTTGGCCTGGGGGGGCTACAGTACAATTTCAAAAAAATTTGCATGCCTGTGCATACAAAACAAAAGAACATTTTTAGCTTACCTGTAAAGTATTTTATTTACCTACAATTTTCACACTACTCCAGATACATACTTATAAATAAAAAGGAATGCAAATTGTCCTCAGGAGGCTGAGAGTTACGCACAAGATAAATCACATCACCAAACAGAAAAAAATATTTTTTCAAGAGAAATCTCATTTCGATGTTTATTTTATTAAGAAAACACTTATTTTCTAACAGAATTTAAATCAATAAACACTTTTTTTTCATTAGGTTTTTTTTTCAAAGTTAAAAAGAAGAAAAAAAAATCGAAAGTATTTCTATGTGATAAGATAACTGATAAGAAACCAAGTTTAAGTTTGTTTACCTCAACACATCTCCCCGGTGGAGGACCCTGTTTTTAGGGTCCTGCACCGGGGAGATGTGTTGAAGTAAGTTTAAAAAAGAAATTTCAAATCCTCCCCCGAAGCAAATTTTCATATTTGTAAGAAAAAAAATCCCTCTATAAAGTTGGCACTTGATAGAGAAAGGAGGAAAAAAAATCGCAATTCCCATGCAAAATTTTTCACACCCAGGAGACACTGATAACATTTTGTCAACATGTGGATTCAGGGCAGGCCCAATTTTTTATATTTTAGACAAGATAATGATGCCCGAATATATTCGATATTCGAATAATGATATTCGAATTATAATGTAAATTTTCTAGAGTTTTGGAGCTATAAGCTTAGCGCCCGTTATATTATATACTCACTGTGAGACATGGTGAACATACGATATTTTTTTTGCAAGAGAACAGCAGATATTTTAAGCAACTCGCAAATTAAAGGGATATATTTTTTCAAGTTTTTTCCCTTTTTGGGGGAAGAAGAATACTTTGGTAGGTATAAAATTAAATTACAAACAAATTATTTTTATGCTTTATTTTCTGTAATTTTTGGGGGGGGGCTGTGCCCTTTTGCCCTTAAGGAGCAGCCGCCCCTGCATACTGTATATATACTTCTTTTAAATGTATTAATGAACTCAAGCAAGACCATTCGTGAGATGGTTATTTTAATAACAAAAAATTGGTCGACTGATATACTCGTAGGTGCTGTGTGGCGGTTAGTGATAAACTTATCGGACACACCATGGCAAACCGATCTGCCGGCTATAATATTTAAAATATTGGGGGTGAGGGCAATGGGTAGGCTACCGGAGGTGCGTGTACAGTTTATTTATTTCAAGTAGATTATATACAGGGTGTCCATAAAGTCTCACCCCCCCCCCCCCCCCCCCCCCCCCCCCCCCCCCNACACGTATCCCTTAGATTTTAGGGGGATTAATTTCAGACTAAAAAATGTTTGGTCTCGGCCAGCCGTTTAGGCTGGGCACCGACTGGCTTCAAAATCTTAAATGAGAAGGTATATCAAGTGACACCTTGTTTTAAAGGTCTCGTTAATGGGAGTTCACTACAGAAAACCAGAGCTCTCTAGGATCTACACTTCACGCATAACAGAGTGGAACATGTGACATGGACCCTTTGCGGCCGCACCGAATTGGTAGGTGAATATGCCTAGAAATAAGTTTTCATGATCCCAAATAAGTAAATTTAGTAAAAAATATGGTTTTCTCGCCCACTTTGACCGCAGAGATCGAGCCTTCTTAAACCAAACCTATCCAGGTTTTTTGAACATTTTGGTCTAAAAAATCTCGAACTCTGCGGTCGAAGTGGGCGGGATAACCATCTTGTTGGAACGCTATTTTTTACTAAATTACTTATTTGGGATCATGAAAACTTATTTCTAGGCATTTATATCTACCATTTCGCTGTAATTCGTGAACGGTAGATCCTAGAGAGCTCTGATTTTCTGCAATGAACTCGTATTAAGGAGACCTTTAAAACAAGTTGTCATTTGATATACCTTCTCATTTGAGATTTTGAAGCCAGTCGGTGCCAAGCCTAAACGGCTGGCCGAGGCCAAATATTTTTTAGTCTAAAATTAATCCCCCTAAAATCTAAGGGATACGTGTTTTTGCGTTTTCTTATATTTTCAGTCATTCTCGAGATACGGCGGTGGGGTGAGACTTTATGGACACCCTGTATATAAAAAGCAAACAATATAACATTAAATAAAAATTAAATGTAGGGTGAGGTACATACTCGTAAGTAAGATATATACAACTAATCAATTCTACCCAATTTGACAATTTTTGACTTACAAAGAGAAAACAAGTAGCACTTAATTTTTCATAACGTTGTTCCGCGGAGGGGGTACAATTTCGGACCCGCGTTTCTTCAGCAAAATACCAATATTCGAGCCCTACTATACGTGTTGAAAAGGATTACATGCTTTATCGGTACACCCTGTTTGTCATTTAGTAATCATCTGAATCATTATTTATGATTCTGCAGATAAAGAACATAGGACGGCGACAGATCGACTGCATGAAGCACTGAGTCTACACTGTTGACAGATGTAAGTATATATTCATATATTCTGTATGTTTTAATTCTGTGGAGAAATGACGTATGAGGTAATGAGGTTTAGCAGAAGAAAAAAAAACATCTACATTCTAAGTACTTAGTGAGCAGTGGGGGTTCGTGCCAAGGGGCCTCATTCAGTGTCACACTCACACATCGTTTCCACCAGCAGACCATCACAGAACGGGTTTTGAGGCACATATTTTTAGATTAAAGTGTTGCCATCATGAACGTATTCCTGTCTAGTTATTTTGAAGTGTTTCCATCATGAACGTATTTCTGTCTAGTATTGAAGATTTTCCATCATGAACGTATTCCTGTCTAGTTAAATTGAAGTGTTTCCATCATGAACGTATTCCTGTCTAGTTAAATTGAAGTGTTTCCATCATGAACGTATTTCTGTCTAGTATTGAAGATTTTCCATCATGAACGTATTCCTGTCTAGTTAAATTGAAGTGTTTCCATCATGAACGTATTCCTGTCTAGTTAAATTAAAGTGTTTCCATCGTGAACGTATGCCTGTCTAGTTCAATGAAAATCATCACTTATTTCGACATGATGTAAGAAGAGTAGAAGAGTGATGATCTATGAACTTTTTTATTTCTTATTTTCAATATTTTTTTAAAAAAACACTCCCCCCCCCCCGCAAAATTTCATATTTTAGTTCTTAATATAGGTACGTAGAATACAAAAATCGAATAAAAAATTCGTTTATCCGCCACACACATTTTACATTTCACGCGTCGCCACTGTTAATCAGTCTAAATTTTTCACGCATTCCTATGAGCTTATTATCTTTTAGTATGCTGTTAACTATTATGGGAATAGTATTCCATTGCAATTTATCCTGTAGAATAACACAACCCCACATATTACATTTCACGCGTCGCCACTGTTAATCAGTCTAAAATTTTCACGCATTCCTATGAGCTTATTATCATTTAGTATGCTGGTAACTATTATGGGAATAGTATTCCATTGCAATTTATCCTGTAGAATAACACAACCCCACATATTACATTTCACGCGTCGCCACTGTTAATCAGTCTAAAAGTTTCATGCATTCTTATGAGCTTATTATCTTTTAGTATGCTGGTGAGTACTCTGAGAATAGTATTTTCTATTGCCATTTACCCTGTAGAATAACACAACCCCACATATTATATTTCACGCGTCGCCACTAGTAATCAGTCTAAAAGTTTCATGCATTCTTATGAGCTTATTATCTTTTAGTATGCTGGTAAGTACTCTGGGGTTAGTATCCCATTGACATTTACCCTGTAGAATAACACAACCCCACATATTATATTTCACACGTCGCCACTAGTAATCAGTCTAAAAGTTTCATGCATTCTTATAAGCTTATTATCTATTAGTATGCTGGTAAGTACTCTGGGAATAGTATCCCATTGACATTTACCCTGCAGAATAACACAACCCCACATATTATATTTCACGCGTCGCCACTAGTAATCAGTCTAAAAATTTCATGCATTCTTATGAGCTTTTTATCTTTTAGTATGCTGGTAAGTACTCTGGGAATAGTATTTTCTATTGACATTTACCCTGTAGAATAACACAACCCCACATATTATATTTCACGCGTTGCCACTAGTAATCAGTCTAAAAGTTTCATGCATTCTTATGAGCTTATTATCTTTTAGTATGCTGGTAAGTACTCTGGGGATAGTACCACATTGACATTTACCCTGTAGAATAACACAACCCCACATATTATATTTCACGCGTCGCCACTAGTAATCAGTCTAAAAATTTCATGCATTCTTATGAGCTTATTATCTTTTAGTATGCTGGTAAGTACTCTGGGAATAGTATCCCATTGACATTTACCCTGCAGAATAACACAACCCCACATATTATATTTCACGCGTCGCCACTGTTAATCAGTCTAAAAGTTTCATGCATTCTTATGAGCTTATTATCTTTTAGTATGCTGGTAAGTACTCTGGGAATAGTAACCCATTGCCATTCACCTACTTGGTCTGGTTTGAACTAGCCAAAGTACTTGCTAAATGGATCGGGCGACACCTGTGTCAACTTGCCGCCATTTAGATAAACCTTACAATGTAAAACCTTAATACGTTTCTAATATGCCTGATTTCTTTCATGCATATGCCGCTAATCAAGAATTAAAATTCAAGAGAATATGAAAAATTTCATAAATTGTATTATTTTTTATTTTATTTTAATGAGCTCATAATTAAGTTTAGAGATGGTAAAGTTGATTTCCGAAAAATCGGCTGAAACGATTTTGACAATTTTTGATTAGCTGTAATACCTTCTCGTTCAATTTTAGATCAAATATGTACTTCAATTGTCTCGATCGGGTTTCTATAACTTATTTCGGGTAAAAACTCAAAATTTAGCACCAATCTTTGATTTTGGACGATTTCGGGTATGTGTGTCATATTTAGGGTCTAATTACGCCCCACATTTTTTTGTGGGTGGGGATTTTTTAGCCAGTAAAATAATAAACCCAAGTGTCACAATGGCAGAGTTTTTTTTAAAAAAAATCTCTCCAGCATTACTTCGGTTTTACACTATGAAGGATTTTTTCCGCTATCCATCGACAGAAAATAGAAAACGATAGATACTCTAGATAGGCCCTAACAATGAAAAACAATTTATCAAATTTCGCAATCAATCAATCCGGTCAAATTAACTTTCGATTGTAATCAAATCGCCGTTTTTTGATTGCTTAACGTCTCTTTAAAATCTATTGGTCATCCGAGACGGGGGGTTTACCCTCCATTCACTGGAAACTTGCAACACACATTGTCCTGACCCAATTTGTGTTGAGCCGGAAAAATAGGCAGCATTACGAGGCGCAAACCCACGTGGACACCCACATGGTACAACCTCGCTGGACGTTGCTTCAATTCAGTAATTTAACGGGAACTGGTGTATTCAACGTGCCATAGACGCTGGCCAAAATCGACTTTTTCTTCCATGTCTTTGGCACTTTGCTACCCAAACACCACACACACTAGTTCACCAACTTGACCTACCCAAATTCTTTGAAAACAAATTTACAATAGGTCAAAGATTATCGTAAAAATTAATATTTGTATTCTTTCAAAATCAAATCGACTTGCTCGTTCAACTTTTAGCTTCAACAGCTACTCCGGCCGCCAGAAACAATCACACCAGTCAAGACCTACCCAAATTCTTTAAATTCAAATCTATATTATACAATAGGTCATAGATTATAGTTAAAAAAAAATGTCTATGTTCAATGTTTCATAGACTTGGATAAATAATTATAGATAGATTGATTATATTGTACGCAACACTACTGTGCATATCCACACCAATACTAATAATACCAACACACATCATGTGTGGGAAAGTTTTACAAGTCAGTAGTTGTACATTGTATTTTTACAAAGAGATTTTTATAATTTGTAATAATTGTTAATCTTGAAATACCAAAAATAAATAAGAGATAGGCAGTTGTGCGAAATCTCCAAACACACAAAAAAATATAAAAATCTCTGACACATTGGCACATACCTAGTTGTTTTTTTCTTTACTACCTAGAAAGTTTTTCAAAAAGAGCGGAGACAACAGTTACAAGTACAGCGTGCGGCTCACAGAAATGCCCTTTTTGAAACTCTAATAAAAACGAAAGTATTATAGATAGAGAAAAAATGTTTTTTTCAATTGAAAGACAAAGGTCGGAATTTTATTTTCAAATGGTTTTGAATACAATATCTTGAAGGTGATGGCCGCCATTGTCGATACATTTCTGAAGACGATTTTGGAAATTTCTGTGTACACGTTCCAACATTTCAACGGAGATTTGTTCAATTTCTTGACGAATGAATATCTTTTGATCTGTTGCACGATAACCAGTTTGGGGCGTACCATACTTCTTTAGGAGAGAGATGAGCATTCAACAATGTTTCTTCTAAAATTTAAAAGAAATTTACAAGATTGAGCTCTCCAGCACACTCATAATCAGAACTGTCACTGTCTTCATCAGTGTGGTTTTCATCATTATGGGGAGGAGTCACATACAGAAGTCTGTCCAGCCTATTATCATCAGCATGTTCCAACATGGAAAAGATCTCGTGGGTAATCAACCTAGAAGGAAAGGAAACCCGTAGGAATTAAAAGTAAATCGAGATTGAATGAAAAGTTATAATCTATAGAATTAGTATGGAGTAAAATAATTAGTACCTACCTATGGAGATACCGAGGAACATCAAGAATGCTCTCTGCATACCGAGGAACATCAAGAATGCTCCGATATATCGGACACTAAAGTTTGGAGACCCGCAAAACTTGTAAACCATAGTAAACACAGTAGGAAGTTATAATTATATTGTTTTAAAACTAAAAACATACATTTTGTTAAAAAAATATTATTTTAACTTGAAAATTAAAGAAAACTTACCCCGAGTCGCATGAAATTGAAACCGGTCCGACTTCTCTGCTGTTCACTTCTCGAATGATAATAAAATGTAAACAAAGTGACGATCAATGCATATCGGCTGATTCACAATAATATTAGGAAACTGTTCATGCAATCTGCTTGTTGAAAAAAATAGCAAATATCTAGATATAGTCGATTTATAGAGCGTCCGATACGTTATGCAGTAATGAGTTAACACCAAAAAGAGTTTGTAGGTTTGAATTGTTTGAAATACAATTTTTTTTTCGCACAATTTACATATTTTTGCATATACATTCATAAAAAATGTAAAATTTATATTTGTATTTTTTGTCGTGGCATACTTTTTATTCGACACAAGTTTCTAAAGTTTCATTTGGTTCGGTTTTTATTTTATGCTGGGAAGACCTTGATTTGTTGACATCTTAAACACGATCTTGCCTAGATAAATTCGAATTAAAATTTATGAGTGTACATTAATTTACACCTTAATAATAGTAAATCTACTTTTTATGTTACCAAGTCAACGTTACCCAAATGTACAGGGTGTAAATGTAAATTTATGAGTGTACATTAATTTACACATTAATAATAGTAAATCTACTTTTTATGTTACCAAGTCAACGTTACCCAAATGTACAGGGTATAAATGTAAATTTATGAGTGGACATTAATTTACGCAGTAATAATAGTAAATCTACTTTTTATGTTACCAAGTCAACGTTACCCAAATGTACAGGGTGTAAATGTAAATTTATGAGTGTACATTAATTTACATCTTAATAATAGTAAATCTACTTTTTATTTTACCAAGTCAAAGTTACCCAAATGTGCAAGGTGTAAATGTAAAAATTTGTGAATGTACATTAATTTACACCTTAATAATAGTAAATCTACTTTTTATTTTACCAAGTCAAAGTTATCCAAATGTGCAGGGTGTAAATGTAAATTTATGAGTGTACATTAATTTACACCTTAATAATAGTAAATCTACTTTTTGTTTACCAAGTCAAAGATACCCAAATGTACAGGGTGTAAATGTAAATTTAAGTCGAAATTTACATGTAAAATCCTATGGGACAACTAGAACGAGCAAACCCTGTATATAATGTGTCATTAAAACGGCATTAATTTTGGGCCTTCCCTCTGTTATATTTTGCAAGATAGGTATATTGATAAATGGATAGACTTACAATTTCTTTTTTTATTCGAAGCAAAGCAAATCCCAAGGCATTTGTGTAGGCATTGCCTTTTATATGATCACCCATGTCAGGCTTCAGTTTCAATATTTATTCACAATTGCTTGTGAAGGCATGACTGATAGCAATGGAATAATGCAATGCACCAGATACTGTGTGCGAGTCACTTCGAGTGATTTACTAGCACTAACCATTTGCCAAGCATTGTCGAACAATGGACAACTCCTGGACAACACTTGCATGTAATAGAATCTTAGTGTGCTCGAAGACAGCCGCATTCATTCTTATCTAATTGAATAACATATATCAGGGACGGACTGGACCACCGGGCAAACGCCCTGTGGGCCCCCTGTGGGACGGGGGCCTATCGGGGGATTAAAAAAAATCGAAAAAAATAAGCGTTCCGCTAATTTTATGGCGGAGTGACATACATATCAAATATCATGTTATCAAATATCAATACTAGCTCCTTAGAAGCTAGTAGGTATTAACTTAGGAAGATATCCTCTGTAAGTATATATAAGCTTTTATAAAATATTATAACATAATTTTCAAATAAAATACATTCATTACATTATATTACATTTAATTCTCTGGCACCTACCCTTTTAAAAACCGGAGCCGAAAAATAAGCCGAAAATTCGACAACAGGTTGTCATAGATTGATATTTTTATGTACCAAATTTCAAGTTCCTAGCTCTTCCCATTCTCCATTCATGAAAAACTGTTTTTGAACGACTTTTAACAGACCCGAAGAGAGGGGGGAATCCCCCCCGACCCGTGATTTCCTAAGAGGCCCGGTGTGAAAATTATCATAATGAAATTTTTCAAGTTTTTTTCTGAATAATAAATAAATCAACTTAAAAGTTTTCAAAATTTTTCAAACACACAAAATCAGAAGTTTAGCGACAGTGGTCTAATTTGGGACAACGGCTATTGCAGGACACTGATTTTAAAATATAGTGCGACCTTTCAGCTTGTACAGCAATCATAAATATTGGTATATTTCGTAAACATTAACATCTGATAATCGAATTATTTGTTGCCAAGAAGAAGCA
>CM022883.1:4637030-4648730 GCA_012654025.1 Pachypsylla venusta
ACAGAAATGAGGTTAGACTCTACAAAACTAAACAGAGGTAAAAATTCAAAACAAAAAACATTAATCCGAACAGCCAATCAGAATTGGAATAAAAGTGAAAAACAAAATGGCGGATTTGTGAATCAAGAAATAGTTGGTCACAATTCTTCATTTTCGCCATCTTGCTTCCAAATTTTTCACGAAATAAAATGCGAAGTGAGTTGGAATAATCCTTTATTCCAATAAATAAAATTCGATTATTAAATAAAATAAAAAAATATGTATCAACTACAATTAATTTGATGAGACACGAGCACTTTCGTCTGTTCTTGCAAATGTCGTAGTAGACGAAAATGCTCGTGTCTCATCAAATTAATTGTAGTTTGTAGTTGATACATATTTTTTTCAATTTAACACTTTATACAACACAAAGGATCTGATATGCTGTAGGACCTTTCCTATCACATTCTGATTCGATATCGATATTGATATTTTTCTTTCGATATTATCGAATCCCTGATATCGAAAATATCGCAACAGCACTGAGAGAGCATAGTGCTACGTTCACATGATCTCGGTAACCCGCAGTGCCGTGCGGCAGGAGCATTCACATTACCGCACAGTACAGAGATTAACCTGTCTAAGGAATAATAATCACATGACATCTTGTACGCTCGGCAGTCTGGCATCAAAATTGATTGAGAATGGACGTGGTAAAGGCAATTCTTTTGTGGATTTTATACCGAAAACTGAGACGTCGGAGAAGGAGACAAAGACGATAATGGGTGCAGCCTATTTGATAGATGTCAAGATATCGCAGAAAATTGAAACTAATTCTTCCCAAGACCGTCTTTTTTAATATTTTTATTTTCAATAATGAACCTTTAATCACCGAAAAAAAAAAAAAAAAAAAAAAAACCCCNAAATGGCTTTAGTTTGGCCCCAATGAGGCTGAGTGCACCCCGTAATGTATTATTTCAGTACTCCACCTGGATATCATTAACTGAAATGTAGGATACGTACGTTAAACCTAACATTTCACTCTTGTGGACATATGTACATACGTTCAGTTGACAATCTAAATGACTTTAGTTTGGTCCCAATGAGGCTGAGTGCACCCCGTAATGTATTATTTCAGTACTCCACCTGGATATCATTAACTGAAATGTAGGATACGTACGTTAAAACTAACATTTTACTCTTGTGGGCATATGTACATACGTTCAGTTGACAATCTGAATGGCTTTAGTTTGGCCCCAATGAGGCTGAGTGCACCCCGTAATGTATTATTTCAGTACTCCACCTGGATATCATTAACTGAAATGTAGGATACGTACGTTAAACCTAACATTTCACTCTTGTGGACATATGTACATACGTTCAGTTGACAATCTAAATGACTTTAGTTTGGCCCCAATGAGGCTGAGTGTACCCCGTAATGTATTATTTCAGTACTCCACCTGGATATCATTAACTGAAATGTAGGATACGTACGTTAAACCTAACATTTCACTCTTGTGGACATATGTACATACGTTCAGTTGACAATCTAAATGGCTTTACTTTGGCCCAATATGGTCATCGATAATAGTTTATTGCGGTTGGTCTCTTTGATAGATAATATCATTTAAAATATTGATTGACAATCAGTAATCCATACAATCTGTGATGCCTTTAGAGACTGACTTAAATAGAACTAAAAGTCGCCAAGAGCTCTGAAGAAATAACTATTTGTGATGTTTGTATTTAGGTGCAGTTAATAGGGTTTGTGTGGTCATTCCATCTCAGGATGTTTAAGCCAATCAATGTTTGAGAAGGTTCCTAGGATAATTCTAGACAGCATCTATGGCACTATGAAATTCGGTTGAATACACCAGTGCCCTTAGGATCACTGAAGTTAAGCAACGTTCTGATTTTTCTTAGAAAAACACTAACCATGATGGTCTATGTCACGATAAATATTAATGAAGTGAATAGATCATATGGTTGAAGCATACATTGACCTCTAATATTATGATTCTAATGGAATTTACGAACATCCTGTATATAGATAGCGACACTTCCCTTTTTTTTTTTATTTCTCCTTCTATAAGATACGAAAACATTGTAAGGTGTTTACGAGGAATTTCTAGAATGCGAAGAATGTGAACTGCGTATTTACTTCCCCATTCGAGAACATTTAGAACAATGTAGTAAGATCTTTTATTCGAGAAAATTAAAGATACTTGTTAAAAATGTATAAATAGAAACTGCGAGTAGAATCCGAGTCTGTCAGTTTGAGCACCCTGTACATGTACAAGTCATTGCGCACTTGGTTTGGTACTCTGGAGAAGTACTCCGTACAATTCATTGCATACTTGATTTGGCTGGATAAGTACCCTGTACTTGTACAAGTCTTTACACACTTGGTTTGGCTGAATGAGTATCCTGTACATGTACAAGTCATTGCACACTTGGTTTGGTACTCTGGGGCAGTACCCTGTATAAGTCATTGCACACTTGGTTTAACAAACTAACCATATCGAATTTGTCAATATGGTGCGTTGTCGGTGTGGTCCTCTTTGCATGTCTTGTCTGATTGCATCTGCTTCTGATAAATGAAGATTAATCATAATTACTCTCATTAATAATGCATGCATCTCTGTTTGTATTACTCAGACTATTATCTATCGAGCTATATTACGGGTCAAGGTCTTCCAGTCGGACGAAACAGATATAAATGTGACACCCAAAGCGTGGGAGACATTTGTACGAAGACAGATATTGATAAGGTATGCAAATAATAAATTGGACGTTTTTTTGCAGGTTCGTGCCAAACATTTTGAAAATGTAAATACAACCAAACACGTAAACTCATGAAGTCCATTTATTATATCGACAGGAGCATTAGCTGACATCATTGTTACCAAAAGTATGAGCTAAAATGTGTCAANTACGGGTCAAGGTCTTCCAGTCGGACGAAACAGATATAAATGTGACACCCAAAGCGTGGGAGACATTTGTACGAAGACAGATATTGATAAGGTATGCAAATAATAAATTGGACGTTTTTTTGCAGGTTCGTGCCAAACATTTTAAAAATGTAAATACAACCAAACACGTAAACTCATGAAGTCCAATTTATTATTTCGACAGGAGCATTAGCTGACATCATTGTTACCAAAAGTATGAGCTAAAATGTGTCAGAATTGACAACAGTAGATTTCAACGCACGGCGACAGCGGTTAAAATTAAAATTTATCCATAGCGTTTTTTGCTACCTTTAGAGATTTTTACGGATCCTGCCAAAAAAAAATCTGGTGTGAATATCACACGACTTTATTATCTATAAAAATTGAGAAGAAAGCATTGTAATTTGGCAGAAATTTACAATGTCGAGTTTTTAATGCAAAAATCGAGATTTGTGTCTCTGGGTACCTGTTTGAGGTCTGAAACTCGAGGGGACCTTAATTCTTGTTTTGCTATTGAAAACACGACATCGAACAATAAAAGAAGAAAAAAACAATTGGAATGAATTAAGCGAGTGAATTGGAGGTGGGCACTACACATTGCAAGAAGTACAGGCGAAAGATACACAACAGATATAATGCAATGGTACCCCCAAAAAATAAGAAAAACAAAGAAAGAGATCAGAAACTAGATGGAGAGCCTAGGGATAGAATAATCTGAATTGCTCGGCAGGAATCTTTTCAGCAAGGGACTGTGATTATCTGTCAATGATAATGATTGATTTTTCACGCACAATATTCAAATTTATTATTTTTATACAGGTTTATATGGTGACGGATAAAAAACTCTTTATCTTCACCCTTGCTGCTTTCCTCAATTCTGCCATGCCACCACTATTTGTTCGGTTCCTGTTCTCTTTAGCTGCAACCTTTACTGGCACGTTATCCCTAGCTAGCCCCTCATAATATCCATAGAACTCGCTTTATGCTGATGATATCTCTTCATTGGGTTGAAGCAGAGTTTTTGAAGTTATACTTCTTTAGGCGCGTTATGAAAAAATGATGAGACTGAAATTTTATTTTTCTGTGACGCGAAACTTTTTTTTTCAACGAGACATTTTCTTCATCCACGAAGTTTGTTTCACCCACAAAACTGTATGCATTCAGAAACTACTTATCGGATTGCAATGAAATTTGGCATTCCTGGGAAGATTTTTGTCTAAGATTTTGTCCCATCCCACTAATGTTAAGCTACACCAAGTAGGGACAAACAATGGATGGGTGACAGCAAAAAAGTTCACGTTTTTCGACCTAAATGACTTTTTTTCTCGAAATTTGTCGCGACGACCTGTTAACTCAAAGCGAGAAAGTTGGGAAGATTTTTGTCTAGGTTCCACCCCTCAAATGTTAAGCTACACCGAGTAGGGACAAACAATGGAAAAAAGTTCACGTTTTTCGACCTAAATGACATTTTTTTTAATAGCTGGATGATCTTCATAACACTGAACCTTCTGTATCTACACGAGTTTAGGACCGTCACCTAATGAAGCTGGTTTGCTCCCCTCGGTAACTACATTGATTTAACTCTTTTATTATTGAAGTAAATTAAATAGTTTTTATTGTATTTGAAAGCTGAAAAAAATGTCGTTTAATGACATCTTTTCATAACGGGGAAATAGTATTAGTTATTGAATATAACTTCCATTAAGTGGCAGCCGTTTTCATCAATGCACAGTTTTTTTAAGGCATTTTTTGAAACCCTTGCAGTATCCGCTGTGGCTCCGTCTAGCTGAAAATACACTTGCTCCAATTGGATTCCTCTTCTGCGTAATTCTGGTTTGAAAAAAATCTGGATGATATCGACGCAGACGACAGAGTTGACAGTAAAAGACATTTTCTTCAAAGAATTTGGCTTCGATGGTTCCAAATGAACCAATTGCTGACTAAACTTTTTTCAGCTTTCAAATGCAATAAAAACTATTTAATTAACTTCAATATTAAAAGAGTTACATCAATTTAACGTGTCCCGCGCACTATTCTAAAGGTCCGGTTTTAATGGGTCACCCTCTACTTTAACCTTGGATGAGCATTTTTAAGTAATAAATTTAAAATATTTAAATGTTTTATCTTATTTATATAATTTATTGATGTTCTGACAACTGTTAATGATATTAAAATAAGCTGCTTATAAGATTATAGCAGTTAAAATTGGATTAGAGTTTTTTGTGTGCTATTAATAATGCAGATCTAAATATTGATCGGATCAGTAGGGCGAAAATATAATCTATGAGTTGTATCCTGGTATTTTTCTGTAAAATGAGGGATTTATTTTACTCTGTGTATGGGTGTGTCCACGTCCCCACAAGAACACAAAGGGGAATCTCTTTTACCAGATTTTTTCAGATGGCATCCATAACCGAAATGTCAGCCAACCCTTAATAATCTTATGAAAAAGATGCATACATGACCAGCTGCGTAGTGCAGTTTCTTCATAATCCTAAGAGCAAGAAGCATATTTCGCATCACCAGCTGCATACTACATAGTACAATTTCTTAATAATCCTATGAAAAAGATGCATAACGTATGTCAGCGTATATTGCTTAGTGTAGTTTCTTCATAATCTTATGAAAAAGATGCATACATGACCAGCTGCGTAGTGCAGTTTGTTCATAATCCTAAGAACAAAAATCATAATTTGCATCACCAACTGCATACTGCATAGTGCGGATTCTTCTTAATCTTTTGAAGCATAATGTGCATCAACCGCTGCATACAGCATAGTGCAGTCTATTATGAAATGAGATAACATGATTTGTTGATGTAAACTAAATCATGCAAATCGGATATAAAATGCATTCCTATGGATTGCTATGGCTAAGTAATGGCCTTTACATCAGGTGTGTGCGACCTTGCTAGGATCTTATATATTATTTGCAGAACAAACTGTCTCAGAAAACAAAGTTATTTCTTTAGTCAGGGAGATTTCTCATCTCGACTACCTAATGTTTGAAGCATTAGATTGAAATCATTTTGTATACCGTATCTTATATATTATTGTAGACTTAGGGTTCGAGGATTAAGTAGTCGTGGATTAAGAACGCGTTAACTAACTTTAAATATAAAATAAAAATTTAAGATAATTTATTAAAAATAAAAACTACAATAAATAAAAAAAAAACAAAAAAAAAACGTAACACAAAAATTCGAAAACACCTCGCAAATACCGTATATAAAACACTCGAAAATACACACGAATTAATCACTCACTGAACGAACTTATTACTTAGAAAACGCAATTTATCGATCTCGCTTCCAAAATTATACTGACTTGGTTTCTGCTCACAGCCTCTATTTATACTCCCCAATNTGTACGGGACCCTTCTACGTTGTTCTCGAATGAATGGGAAAAAGTAAATAATACGCCATTCATATTCCCCCTTCACCCCGACCCCTCTCCCACAAGACTCTAAAAATAACTTCTTCCCGAATTCCAAGAAAGGAGAAATCAAAAATAGATAGGAGAAGCGTCGAGGTCTATATACAGGATGTTTACATAATATTACATATACAGGTTGTTCACTTCAATATATTTATATATATTTTTATAAAATTAAATATTTCTACTTGTTGACATTATAAATAGTGCTTGTGATTTCGGATTCCGCTTTGTCCAGATGTTTTTCTTTCCCATAATACCTAAAAAAAAAATAGTGCGAACTACCAAACATTAGTATTTTCAGCTCTTCCTGGTCTATTGGCTATCACAGTGTTCCTGTAATCATTAACTTTTAAAATAAATTAAAACAAAACACTTACCAAAAACACTATTTATTATTATTTATGAAGTTGTCAACTTCCATCTTTCGACTCGGCTAGACTGATGATGAATCGAATGATTCGAAATTAGTTTCTTCATAAATAATTATAAATAGTGTTTTTGGTAAGTGTTTTGTTTTAATTTATTTTAAAAGTTAGTATTTTTTAACACTTATTATTAACATGATATTCAAAGATTTAAAAGTACTGTACTCACACTCTTGTCCAATACTCGATATTTTTTTAAATAGTGCCTTCGATTTCGGATTGCACCCAGCCTAATGAAAACTATAAGGTCGCTAATTTAATGTGTGTAGCGACCTGTGGCGCCAGAAATACGAATAAAAAAGTTTTATTCTGGTAGAAAATTGAAGAGATTATCTACATGAGGATGTTAGTAACGCTGTAATACCCACAAAATTTCTAATTTTGTAGATGAAAAAAGCACGCTCGCGTACCATTAATATATGTTTTCTTGTTCATTTATTAAATTAGAAAAAAATTAAATCATTTTTTTTTTTTTTTTGCCTCAAAGAAGTATAATTTACAAATAAATCAGATCAAAGCTTTGCAATTCCATTCAAAGAACAGACTGTTGAGGTTAATTGAATGAAGTTCTTCCATTTATAAAAGATTCCTAAGAATCTTGTACGGGTTGATTGAATGATTGAATAAAACTGACAGGGCCACTGCAAGTCTGACAGGCATTTATATTCATCAACAATGTGCCTCCACTGTGGCCTATTCACTGACAGTTCTTTCGGCTCTTCCACCAGCCCTGTTCATTTTAGATATGGATAAATATTAAAGAAACGAATTTTTAGAATGTGATTCGTCAAGTGAACGATTCGCCAAAGGAGTCGCTCAGTAATTTAATAAGTCTAAAGAAGTATTCTGAACTTCAAGTACAATCAACCAAAAATTAAAAATATGAAGCCTACAAAATCAAGTTAATAGAAAATCAAAAGCCTCAGTAGCTCAGTTGGTTGAGGCTGTGGATTCGTAACCAGGAGGCTGTTGGTTCGAATCCAACTCAATCTCCTCTCTTCGACACAAGATTGGAAATAGAATCTTTAGAAGAGGGCGCCTATTAAAAATATATGTATGTAAATAAAAAATAAAAAATAATAATAATAATAATAATAAAAAAATAAAAAATATATGTAAAACATTACTATAATCTAAATAAGCTCCCATGGCTCTGTGGCAATCATTTGTCACTGTGGTTTGGATGTTTTGGGGCCCACTCAGCCTCGTGAAGACAAAGAGTATGGGGATAAATGGGGATAAATGCGTATGACGACCCGTTGCCAGCATTGTTGGTAAAGTTCAAATTCGAAGTACTTGGATAATGATTGATATTGGAAAATCCTACAATACTGCAGTGAGCACCAAAATTGTGACACAATAATCTGAATGGAATGGAAAATTCATATAGATATTTAAATTTGTTAAAATATTCAAAAATAATTTAAATAATAGAAGAATCAAATTACCTCTAGGAGTTCAAAGTTACATTTAGGTATATATAAATTCTGAATTTCAAGTACAATCAACCAAAAATTCTAAATATGAATCCTACAAACCAAGTTAATAGAAAATCAAAAGTAATAAGGGAGTGAAGGATGAACTGAACTTTAAATAAGAACGATGAACTTATATGGCAAAGCAGTTCACTTCAAATATGAATCATACAAACCAAGTTAATAGAAAATCAAAAGTAATAAGGGAGTGAAGGATGAACTGAACATTAAATAAGAAAGATGAACTTATATGGCAACAAAGCAGTTCAAAGAACTTGAGCTTTAAGAATGAATCCATGAAGTGAACTATTCCGACCCATCTCTAGTTCATTTCTGTCACTTGTCCATTACACCAGAGTTAGGGCGTTATATTTCCTTTTCAGATTTTTGTCAACATTGATTTTCGCCCTTCCGCAGAAAACGTCCTGTCCATGTCAACTGGTGTCCATATACTGTTTTGTTGTTCTCGATCATTGTTCGTTTCGTTCTTTGAATCAGGAATTCGGACACTAACCCCAAATATGTAAATATATTAGCTGTATAGGTTCGCGTCGTTTCTGTCAGAGATTTCGATTCTTTTTTCTTCCTTATTTTGAATTCCAGGGGCTGTCTTCGCAAAGTTACGTTAAATATGAGTGATTGACTCAATCAATCAGTGAGTACATCAACTAGGCTTTACGTGATGATTGCTAATCCTATGTCACCCAACCCAGGCTGTGTGAGGTCGACAGGTTTGATAGTTTCCAGCATTTGAAGATGAACAATGAACACCCAACTCGGATGACTTTAGATGTTGAAGAGGCGTTCAACAATAAAAATCCCCGCAGTGTTCTATACGATAGCACCTACTGAAGGGCCTTTCCTTGCCACCCTGTACATTTAAGTATGCAAATATTTTTCTTCAAAGGTTATTGAACCAAGCCTTTAANATTCCATCCTCATCAATTTGAGATATTTACCACTATTTTAGGGCATGGAAGGAGCCGGGATTATCAACATCTAGTCTGGCGTACTCAGAGTAGTATAATATGCTACCCAACCCTTTCATCAGCATCACTTTCGGTGATGGACACAGAAAATAAGTATGAATCTTATGAGATTAAACGGATGACTTTAGATGTTGAAGAGGCGTTCAACAATAAAAATCCCCGCAGTGTTCTATACGATAGTACCTACTGAAGGGCCTTTCCTTGCCACCCTGAACATTTAAGTATGCAAATATTTTTCTCCAAAGTTTATTGAACCAAGCCTTTAAATATCTAAATGAACGTTTTAATTTTTCTGATTAGATAATTATTATAAATCAAAAGTCAACCTTTTTATCTACAATGACAATTTAAATAGATCTGACCATTGTGTCTAAAATGAGAGAATTGTTGAAACCAAGGACGCAAACAATAGACTAGAGGGTGGTCAAATTGGAGACGAAATTGTAGAATTAGCAGATCGAGATTTTTTGCCGGTAGAACACAGTGGAGAAGTGCAAACAATTATAGAGACATTGCACCAAACTTTGGATAGCTCAGATGGCCGAGTTGTGGGTTCGAATCCCGCCCGGAGCGAAAATTTTCCTCGTATCCGAAAGGACATGGCTGTGAAATGGAGTGCCCTGAAGTAATGTGAAAATGGTTCGGGGGCATAACTTTTATTGGAGATATATATATATTAGAGTACCTAGTATTATTATTTAAATTATTGAATTAGATGAAAAGAAATGGGTGCAAGAAAACCTGAAAATGTTAGACTAGACCTCTCTTATCAATAATTTGAAAAGTCCCGAGGTGGAAAACTTGCGGAATCGTCCGCCATTTTGATTCATCGTACGGATTTAAGGAGTCCTTTCAGTGTGTCCTCAAGGCTAGTTTGTATACTGAAGGATGGGTAAGTTTTCTATCAATTTATTCAATCTAAACGAGAAAATCTATTACCAAATTAATAATTGTAAGTAATTCTAACGCAAACAATTTACCTTACTAAACAAAACAAAGGAAAGTGACATATGCAGTCATCCCGGCGCGTCCATTTCCTCGATTTTTTTTTGTTTTCATTTCCATTTGTGATCGAGAGTTTGATAATTTTGTTGTTCTGTAACAATCGCTTTCAATTAAATATATAAAAATCATTCACCCCATGACACACAAACACTAAAATTATACTGTAAAATGGGCATGACCTGTCACTTAAATGCCTTAATTCTGCGTATTCTAGAGATCCACAAATAAAATTATTTTTATATATCAATGGCACGTCCTGGAATATTGACCCTTTTCTAATTCCTGGAAATATATTCCTAACGAAAAATCAAATATAACAGCAAAATTCGGCTCCACATTCTAAGGGATAAAACCCTGTTTTCTATTGGTCGATATACTGACCGTACCCTTTAAGTCAAACCCAGAACTATTCATATCTTTTGGACATAAATAGGATTAATAATGTATATACAAAACGTATCTTTGGTTGTACAATGACCGGTGACAATTATTGGCTTGGCTACCGATACCAAATTCAATCAGATACTATTGTCAATGAACTCCGACGCATTCAACTTTCTTTTTAACCAAACTTTAGTTTTGGTTCATAGAACCATTTTACTTTGAAAGAGTTATTGTAATAGTTATAGGAAGAATAGATCTTGACAGTAGAAATATATGTACTAATGATTATATTACTTTCCACCATCACGGAAAGCGATGGTGGTTTGTAATGTTCAACAAATATTTTATGATTTGGAAAAATAGGAAAATTTTATTTCTAATTTTAAAAGTTTTCGTAGCCAAACGATCATACCACGATGAATACACCAGTTCCCGTCAGATCACAGAAGTTAAGCAACGTCGGGCGTCGCCAGTACTTGGATGGGTGACCGCTTGGGAACACCACGTATCGTTGGCTCTTTTTTCCGGCCCAACCCATGCTGGGTGAGGTCAATGTGGGTAGCTGGTTTGTAAGTTTCCAGCGAATGGAGCGTAAAACCCCCGTCTCGAATGACCAATAGGTGTTAAAGAGACGTTGAGCCAAATTAAAAAAAAAAAGTTTTCGAATAATGAAAATCTTGTCAACCAGTCCATAAAACCAATTTTCACCAAATCTAAATTGATCCCGACCCCTTCCATGTTCTCCAATAGTGGTAAATAGATGAGGATGGAAGTCCACCACCAACCCTTAATCAATAAATTTAAACAATGTTCAGTGAGGTTTTAATTGGTAACCAACCACATAGGTTCGAGCTCCCGGGATGCTGGCTAACCCCGGGCCAACCCAGGCAGGGTGAGATCAATATTGATATCTGGTTTTTATGTGTCATGTGAATGGAGGGCAAAACCCTCGTCTCGAAAGACAAAGGAACTCTACATTACATTTCTTAATATTTTAACCCTAGGATTGCCAATCTCTATTCAGTTACGTGCATTGCCAAGGGGGGGGGGGGTAC
>CM022883.1:4650012-4671808 GCA_012654025.1 Pachypsylla venusta
AAATCGGGGAAAAACCGGAAATTTTCAAGTTTTATATTTTATATGGGGTTTATATATACTTTTGGGGGGGTCTATTCTCGGTCATTTTTCGTTATCTCTTTTAGTTTGCCCAGAAAAAAATTGCAAAAAGACCCGCTAAATAGTGTCATTTTTGGTGGTAACTTGCTCTCAATTGAAATTGTAATTTTTTTCCTTTCTTATTAGGCACCTACATACTAAAAGGAACCTTTGTACCAAGTGTCAAGTCTCTACGTTTGGCCATCGTGGAGCTACGTTGATGGTAAAAGACATAAAGTCAGTCAGTACGTCATTCAGTCAGTATACCAACTGGGCTTTGCGTTTTATAAGTATAGATGAGAGAAATCTGAGCTGGATACCGCATATAGGTCCATACATGTTTTAAGACCTTATTATAAAGCATTTCGATTTTGCAGGCTAATACAGATATATGGGTTATCATAAAGTCAGTTAATTCGATTTTCCGCGTTTTTATTGTTTACTGAAGGAAAATGTTCTTTTAGTCTGCTGACGATTGATTGTGATGTCTTTTTAATGTATTCACCAAAGTTGGGGACGATTATTTGGTAGATGCCCCTTCTGTGAATTGCTTTTATTATGTCTTTCTGATCAAATAAGTTGTTTTTAAAATTGTCACTCAATGTGAGTCGAGATCGAGAGTCGACTCATATTGGTGAGTCGAGTCAAATCGACTCACCTAAGTGAGTCAAAAATCCCATCCCTAATTAAAACCTCGCTGGACATTGTTTAAATTCATTGATAAAATGTTGGTGGTGGAATTCCATCCTTATCAATTTGAGATATGTACCACTATTTTAGGGCATGGAATTGGCCGGGATTATCAACATCTAGTCCGGCGTACTCAGAGTAGTATAATATGCTACCCAACCCTTTCATCAGCATCACTTTCGGTGATGGACACAGAAAATAAGTATGAATCTTATGAGAACTGGTGTATTAAACGTGCCATTGACGATGGCAAGTGTAAGACTGCATTGCAACGCATGTCAACCAACAGCCTAGTATCTGATAAAAGATACATAAATTATATACCTAATAATAAGGTTCATAAAACTAAGTCACCAGAAGGTCTCCCTACTGCTCAGGATGGTCTATTGTAACTAATTGACCATGAACAATGTCATAGCCAACAACAATCTCAAAGGTCTTCAACTTTTTCTTCTTGCTGGCCGATTCTATTTCCTAAGTGTTCCAAGATGAGTACAGTGTTTGAACCAGTTCTACCAACATTGTTTTGTGTTCTACAACATATTTTATTCTTGTCGATTCTAATTTCTTGGTGTTTCGAGATGAGTTCAGTGTTTAAACCAGTTCTACCAACATTGTTATCTGTTCTACATCATATTTTCTTCTGGTGAATTCTATTTCCTATTAAAACAAGATGGTTCTATAATAGAAAACTTAATGATTCTTCTGTGTACAAAATGTGAATTCAATATAAGAAAAATTGAGAACAGTTTATTGTTCATCATTTGAGACCGCAATATGGGTTTGATGCAATGTTAACTAACTAGTAAATCAAAATGATTAGGTATTCACATTAGTGTTGTAGTCATTTTTAGAAAAAAAATATCTTAATCCAATTTTAAAAAGTAATTTTCAAAAATATAAAATAATGGGTCCCCTGCCCCCCCCCCCCGGGAGCCCAGGGCCCCCAATTTTTTCAAAATCGAAAAGCCCTTAACTTTAGCCATAACATATCAAAATTTTACGTTTCTACAACAAACCGCTAAAAAGATAAAAATCATTTTCAAAAAATAACGGGCCCCCTGACGCCCCCGAGGGGCCAGGGCCCCAAAAACTCAAATTTCCTTCATGTTCTAAATATGTATACCAAATTTCGTCAAAATCGGCTTGTATCGCGTGACAAAGAAACATACATACACATATACACACATACAAGTGCATTTTGGGATGTATGTATACAGGGGTCAAAAGTGAAGTTCACTCAAGTTCACAACAAGTAACAAGTTAGTCAAAAAGTAAAAGACCTGTCTTGACACCCTGCTTTGTCTACTCTGATATCTCAAATTTTGCCTTCGTTCCTACAAATTTGTTCTCAAAGAACTAAATGAGAGATAATGAAAACTGGTGATCCAGTTACACAAACAATGATACCATTAAATAACAAGTACTAGAATTTAATAAATTACTAACCCGTCATGGCAATCTATGACCTACTCGCAAGTATACCTATGTATTCAAAAAATCTCATTTCAGAAATAACGTAAGTCAAAAAAATATAAACTTTACAAGTTCCGAAAAAATCAACTTGATTTTTTCGCGTGTTCATTTCTGAAAACCCCATACTTGATTTTCAGAAAAGAACACGCGGGCAGCGATGCGGCATCCTATGTTGATCAATAGACTGTGCTCAATATTTCTTATATTGAATTGATGTTTTAAACTATTTATTTAATGTAGTCATTAGTGGAGGCGCCAGATTTCACATCATTATTAAACTATTTATTTCATAACATGGTTTTTGTCTGACGTTTTTGACGCGAATATTAATAAATCTGCTGTGCTCAATATTTCTTATATTGAATTGAAGTTTTGTACACTGAAGAATAATTAAGTTTTCTATCAATTTATTCAATCAAATTGTGAACATCTATTACTAAATTAATAATAATTAAATACTGGAACCATTGCTTTTTTTCACGCCATGACATACACAAAAAGTTCACGCCATGACATACACAAAAGTTTATCCTATGACATACACAAAAAGTTCACGCCATGACATGCATAAAAAGTTCACGCCATGTCATACACAAAAAGTTCACGCCATACATACACAAAATGTTCACGCCATGACATACACACAAAGGATACAGCAAAATGATACCGGACACGATCTGTCACTTACAATCAATTACATATAGGAATTTTGACTTCGTTCCAATTCCCTATACCTATATAAGAAATTTTTAAAATTTAAATATTATATAAGACCAAAAGTCTTGCCGTCTATCTAATATATATTTTTCCATTTTTTTTNTTTTTTTTTTTTTTTTGGTCAAAAATAAAACCATTTTAAAAAATAAAAACTAGTGTTTAGTGCTATTTTTGCATTTACCGATTCAATTTGAGACTTTAAAATTTAAATCGGGGTTTGCGTTGCTTTTCTTTTTCTACCATGCCGCAAGTTTTCCAGTCCGATACACCTAGCTTGTTTCTCACAGTATCCATAGAACCTGCGTAGAAACTCGTTTTTTGATGATGATCTCTCGTCATTGCTTTGAAGCAGAGTTTTTTTTAATGCTGGATGCCTTTTTAACACCAAACCTACTGTATTTACACGGCCTTAGGACCGTCGCCGAATGAAGCTGAATTGCTCCCCTCGGTGGCTATAATTATCTGATCAATTTGGTTTTTTTGTTGAAGGAAAGATTTTAAATATTTTTTTAAAATCTATANTATCCTCTCAATTAATTGAGAATTTGACCACAATAATAGTACAAGCTTACTGCTAGGGTAAAGGGACTCGTTAGTCTCATTCGAGCAGTATAAATAAGCAGTATTATTATTATTATTATTATTATTTACACGGGCTTAGGACCGTCGCCTAATGAAGCTGAATTGCTCCCCTCGGTGGCTATAATTATCTGATCAATTTGGTTTTTTTGTTGTCAAATTTAGAATGAAAAAGTCGATACGACGAAAATTAAAAATATTTAAAATCTTTCCTTCAACAATAAAACCATAAGGTCACAAAAGACATTCCTATATTAAAATTAATATCTGATCAATTTGAAACTGTGCCCACTAAACTCACGATTAAATGCATACAAGGGTTAATTTTGCAACTTGGAACTTACATTTCTCTGTACATAGGTATTAACTTAAAGTATGTGGAAATCTAAACACCATTAAACATTTAATTGTAATCATAAGTCACACACAAAAAAAAATTATAACAAAAAATAACGCGGTAATAATATTTTTTCTCTTTCTATTAATGTAACTGCCTACAGATTACAAAATTATAAATAAAATATTATTGGGTTTAAGAAATGCAATTCATAAGTGTTTTGATAAATTTTCAGAATGCTGGGAACTAAATTGATTAATGAGACGAAAATGTTGGGCAATGAAAATAATGGATATCTATTTAGCTTCTAATGATAATTAGTTATTATTATGATGTAGCAACTGAGGTGAAATTTTGAGGAAGTTCGATGAAATTTCCGGGATATTGTAGGTATATTTTTGTATGGCAAAAATGTTTTTTTGATACAGTCATATCTATCCCTAAAATTGCCAGTCTGGCCTGGTCAAAGGGGGGGGGGGAGTTTTGAAATCTCCAGGATTTTGAGGGTATGTTAGTGCATGGCAAAATACATACGTACCTATCGCTAAAATCGATAGGTATGTAAATACAGAAGCATTTACATATGTATCGATATGTTTGGAAGGATTAGATACCCCTTCTCTGCTTTAAAACAAAGATGGAAGTTCATCAGAGATAAAGTTTAACGGAAAGGGACGTACCCATTGAGCTATTCGCATGAGTATACCTAAGAGATGATACGGCTTAAGGGAGTGGGCACCATAAAGATAGAATTAAGGAAAGCATTTTCAACCCCAAAGAGAATCGGGAAATGGTGAAATTAAATACCAAATAAATATTATTATTTATTTTATCATAGAGGTTAAATATTATTATTTATTTTATCATAGACGTTAAATATTATTATTTATTTTATCATAGACGTTTTGATGAAATATATTTAAAGAAAACTTAATTCAATTTAACATAAGAAAAATTGAGCATAGTATATTGATCAACATTTGAGACCGTATAATGCTGCTCGATGTGCTCTTTCCTGATCACTGGAGTTAAGCAACGTCCAGCAAGATTCTACCAAATAGGTGTCCACACGTAGGTTCGCGTCCTCACGATGGAGGCCATTTTTCTGACCCAACTCTGGCTGGCTGAGATCTAGTTTGTAAGTTTCCAGCGAATAGAAGGTAAAACTCCCATCTTGAATGACCAATATATTTCAAAGTGATGTACGTATGCTAAAAAACTGCGGTTGTGATGGGCTATTAATTAAGTGTTATGTTCTTCTGATCTGATTATATGGCGTAGAAAGTTGGACTCTTTAGGAAAAAAAAACTTGAATTGTCTGAAATGTGGGCCTATTTATGGCATAATGTTGCGTGTGGGGTGGGTAAAATCGGCCTGACAATCCAGAGAGGGAACTGTACCAGGTTACTGGCAGCGTTGAAAGCAAGTTTGATGAGTCTTTTAATGTGTAATTTTATTTTAAAAAATATTTCGTGTGGTATGCCAATTTAACACGCACTAATGTTAATATACTGGCTAAAAAAATACCCCGCCCCAAAAAAAAATCTGGGGCGTAATTAGACCCTAAATACATACCAAATTTCAAGTCTCTAACGTTTAATATTCTCTTTTCAGACATGAATAATGAAAACCGCTACCTTCGATTGCAACCAATTGGATCCCAGATGGGACTTATATACTAAATTTCATCAAAATCGGTTTACGCTGAATAGCAAAAGTGCACATCAAGGGGGACAAACGGATTTTTTCAATACAATTTTAGATTCTTACTTTCATTGAAACGTATAATATCAAAATTTTGAGGTAGGATATTTTTTTTTCTGACGATTCCAAAGGTTCATTATTGAAAATAATAAATCAAAATTAGAAAAGGTTTAAGAGTTAAAAAAAAGTTAATGATAGTGTCGTAAGAGTTTTTTTTTAAAAAAAGTTAATGAAAGGTTAACAGTCGTGGGACTGGTTTGCAACAACTCGCCATATGTTGTTGATACTAAACAATCCTTACGTAGGTATATATAATGCAGTAACTTCTCCTTGCTTTCTGCATGGGTAATAGAAATGATATCTATTTCGAACCTGCCCTTAGTCGCCTTTTACGATCGGCATGCGTGCCTTGGAATTATTCTTTATGTACAGGCCACAATGAAGTCCTATTTAATCCTTTGTTGTAATCTATAATATTCGGGCCCATGGCCAAATAGGGGCCTATACCAATCTCGTCCGATTAGTATTAATTAAAAATATTATCAAATAAATCACAATTGGACATACTTCCCGACTGTTTCTCGTATTACTTCTGTTGATAGTACAAATCTCACATCATGGACATTCAAACAAACATATTATAATATGTTTCTTGTCTCTGAATTTAATTATTGATCTAAAAAATGACCTTGGACGACCTTGCGTTATTATGAATTCGACCTTGTCTTAAAGTTTTACATATCTATATAGATGTATGTCAAACGAACTTTCATAAGGAATGTCTGTTCTAGTTATGTCTACCTGTACACGAGATCTCACTTCTAATGGATATCTAAAGGACCTAACCCACTCGTATTGGAACAATATTGGTGTTTCCTACGATTTGTGACAACTCAACCAGTCATTTTCAGGGTCTATAGCCGAGTAGTATCTATAATGAACATTTAAAATAAATTAAAACAAATTTAAAATAAATTAAAAAATATTTTAATTTATTTTTAAATATAAATTAAAACAAAATTTAAAATAAATTTGTGAGGGAGGTCATTCACGCTAATTTTTCGACTTTGACAAGGCACTTTGTATAACCTTTTAATTATAAGTCTTAAAAAATATGAACTTTTAAAATAAATTAAAACAAAACACTTACCAAAATCAGTATTTCAAATTATTTATGAAGAAACTAGTTTCGAATCATTCGATTTATCATCAGTCTAGTCGAGTCGAAGAATGGAGGGTCAGAAGACTTGCGTCAGAGCAAAGCCGTACCCACCTACCCAGGGGGGGTCTATGGGGTCCGTACCCCCCGGGGGGTCTGACCCCCTCTTTTTTAAATGAAAATACTCTATTTTACCACCACCAACAATTACAACACCAACGCTATATAATTAGATCAGTTATAGAGATAAGTTTCCGTGGCAGAGTGTGCATCACATTCGGGTTTTGGAAAATTTGAAAAAGGTTTGTTCGAATTTTCTACTTGGTCTGGTTGTGCTTGGGATTAACTCAGCCTCCTGAGGACAATTGAGTAGCTATGGTAATAGCGCCAAGTGGTAGCATTGTATGGTTAAAATGTAGCTTAGACTTAGTGATATTAAAGTGAATGTTGAAAATACGTCGTAATGCTATGATGCCCACATTGTGACATAATAACTCAAAGAGATATATATACATTTACATGTAAAACACATTACAGAAATGTACTATGTAGCCGCCGAGGGGACTAAGCCAGCTTTATAAGATACGGTCCAAAGCTTGTGGAAATGCAGAAGGTTTNCGAGTCGAAGAATGGAGGGTCAGAAGACTTGCGTCAGAGCAAAGCCGTACCCAGCTACCCAGGGGGGTCCATGGGGTCCGTACCCCCCCGGGGGGTCTGAACCCCCCTTTTTTTTAATGAAAATACTCTATTTTACCACCACCACCAACAACTACAACACCAACGCTATATAATTAGATCAGTTATAGAGATAAGTCTCCGTGGCAGAGTGTGCATCACATTCGGCTTTTGGAAAATTTGAAAAAGGTTTTTTCGAATTTTCTACTTGGTCTGGTTGTGTTTGGTATTAACTCAGCCTCCTGAGGACAATTGGGTAGCTATGGTAATAGCGCCAAGTGGTAGCATTGCATGGTTAAAATGTAGCTTAGACTTAGTGATATTAAAGTGGATGTTGAAAATACGTCGTAATGCTATGATGCCCACATTGTGACATAATAACTCAAAGAGATATATATACATTTACATTGTTTTACATGACAGAAATGTACTATGTAGCCGCCGAGAGGAATAAGCCAGCTTTATAAGATACGGTCCAAAACTTGTGGAAATGCAGAAGGTTTGGTTCTAGGAAGGGAAACCAGTCTTTAAAAAACTCAAAGATCATCAGCAAAATATTTCCACGCAGTTTCTATGGATACTGTGAGAAGCAAGCTATGGTTATCGTGCTAGGAAAGGGTACATCAGCTAAAGAGAGAAGGCACCGAACAAAAAGTTTTGGCATGGTAGAATTAAGGAAAGCAACGCCAATCCCAAATAAAATCGGGAAAAATTGAAGTTAAAGAATAAGAAGAAAATAATATTGTTACAGACTTTCTGTATTATTTCACAACATCAGCTCCGGGGTATTCGACCCGTGAGGATTTCACCCTCAAATCACCCTTTCTTAGAAGTTAGCTTTAACTTAGGGAAAGGAACTTTGTATGTTTATATTTTAATGAAAAATTTAAATAAATAAACATATTAAAAAAAAAGTAACATCTCAAAATCACATCAAGTATGACTATTTTCAATGAGGAAGTGAACAAATCATAATTGAATAGAAAGAAATTGCGTTTTCGGAATGGATGAAAAAAAATCAATATTCCATTTGTCATCACTTGCCAATGCACCGTAATGTATTGAAGATGTGTATTTAAATATTTATTCGCAATATGCATTATGATAATATTGGCGATGGCGAACTATAATTAGCAAAAAACCAGAGAACTTTCTCTTGTGGAAGAGACGATGAGTGCAAATTTGAATAAATTTAAGGTGAGATTAATCTAAGGATGGCTAGACTTGATACTCTTGTAGTGCATGGTGGTATACGGGGTCTCCCTAATAATCATGTTAGCGTCATCGGTCTTGAAATACAAGTTCGGTCTTGAAATGAGTACATCGGTCTTGAAATCGGTCCAAAAAGGAAATGAGGACACTCTCGGGTCACTGCTAGTGATGGCATAATGAAGGAGTTCATAGCTCACTCGCCAAAAAGAAAATGAGGACACTCAAGGGTCACTGCTAGTGATGGCATATCGTTCGAAAATTTATCGATATATCGAATTTCAAATATATCGATTTACAAATATATATCGTATGAGAAATATATCGATATATCGACGATATATACCGGTTTATTAGAAATTAGAGTTTTACGAGGTGAATTGGTGGAAATGTCGTCCCTACTCTGTACTTTCCTAACCTGACCCTCCCCTACTTACCAGTTTCCACCAATGACCAGTTTCAAAAGAACAAGTAGGATCCCCCTAAAATGGCAAACTTCGCGTAAAAAAAATGAATAACTTCAAATTTTATGGCTATATTAAGAACATTGAAAAAAACCTAAATTAGTGTACATATTAAACGATATAATTATCGTGAAAAATATATCGATATATGAAAAATATATCGATATATATCAATTTTCGATATATCGTGCCATCCCTAATCACTGCAGGCTCAACTATCATATAAACAAGATGCAATAATCATAATGAATTTCCTAATCTTTGTTTGAAGCAGAGTTTTTTAAAGACTGGATGGCCTTCCTAACACCAAATCTTCTGTATTTACATGGGCTTCGAATCGTCACCTAATGAAGCTGGCTTGCTCCCCTCAGTGTCTACATTATACCCCTATTATAATAATTATGAATTACTTGATTTGTCTCTAAAATAATCTATCGAAACTTAAAATAAATTAAATACATTTACAATTATTATAAAAATGACGAAAGTTATCAGAATATGCTCAGGTACACAATCTTATTAATCCTAATCAATAAAAACTACAAGTGAACATCATGAATTATTGATTCATTTTATTGCAAAAAAATTCAAGTTGTTTACAAATTTCAATTAATGCTGAAATATGAATAAGTATAGATACCTTTATTAGGTACTACTAGAAAATTCATATTTCAGTACCTTTATTAGGTACTAATAGATTATTCATATTTCAATACCTTTACTAGGTATACTAATAGAAAATTCATATTTCAGTACTTTTATTAGCTATTAATAGATTATTCACATATCAGTCCCTTTACGAGGTACTAATAGAAAATTCATAATTCAGTACCTTTACTAGGTACTAATAGAAAATCCATATTTCAATACTTTTATTCAGGTAATAATGTAAATGTATATTTCTTTGTGTTATTATGTCACAATTTCAGTGGACATCATAGCATTACGCGGTATTCTCAACAATCACTCAAATATCACTAAGCCTAAGCTACACTTTAACAATTTCCTTATAATGCTACCAATTTTCGCTATTACCATAGCTACTGAATTGTCCTCAGGAGGCTGAGTTACACCCAATCACAACCAGACCAAGTAGAAAATTTGAAAAAACCGTTATCAAATTTTTGACCCTTCCAGGAATAGAACCCGGAACCTCCTTTGTGCAAGCCGAGTGTGATGCGCACTCTGCCACGGAGACGTCATTATTCAAGTAATAATAGAAAATTCTTTGTTCCCAAAAAATAAAATATTCTAATTTTTTCTACACTCGGGATAGAGGAATGAGAAATTTTCAATACAGCAACAACAGCAAATTACTCGCAATCTAAACCTTTGGTAATTGCAATTTTCCCATTCCTCTGGTTGAATTGTAATAAGAATTGAAAGATAATTTTTTCAAATGTTTGTTAGTTAGGTTAGATTTTATTGTCCTAAAAACCACCTTACTTCAAACTTTCTACTCCAAACTGGCCGTTTTCAAAACTTTCTAATTTTAACCTTTGGTAAAAAATTTTCAATGCGAAAGTTAGTCTTTATTTTGTTTGAACTACTATTTAAATAAAAATTATTGCTCCTTTCAAAACAAATGTACCATTCCATTTAAAATTTTCGAAAAATCGACACTTTTTGTCAAAAAATGCCACTTCAGGGATTCGAATCTCGCACCTCAAGCATTCGATTGGAAATTATCCTTTCTGATCTCTAGAATTTTACAGAATTCCAAAATTTCAAGCCGTTCAATAGTTACAGGGCCTCCGCTAAGACTTCCAAGACATACTGTATGTATATAGGAACGTTTTATCAGATATNTAGAAAATTTGAAAAAACCTTTATCAAATTTTTGACCCGTCCAGGAATCGAACCCGGAACCTCCTTTGTGCAAGCCGAGTGTGATGCGCACTCTGCCACGGAGACTTCATTATTCAGGTAATAATAGAAAATTCTTTGTTCCCAAAAAATAAAATATTCACATTCTAATTTTTTCTTCACTCGGGACGGAGGAATGAGAAATTTTCAATACAATAACTAGCAAATGACTCGTATTTTAACCTGCATTGCACTTTCCTCATTCCCCTGGTTGAATTGTGATAAGAATTGAAAGATAATAATATATGTTTTTTTTTTAGCTCAGATGTTTCTTAGATAGGTTAGTTTTTTTATTGTTTGTCCTAAATAACCACCTTACGTCAAACTTTCTACTCCAAACTGGCCGTTTTCAAAACTTTCTAATTTTAACCTTTGGTAAAAAATGTTTAATGCGAAGGTTAGTCTTTGTTTGAACTACTATTTAAATAAAAATTATTGCTCCTTTCAAAACAAATGTACCATTCTATTTAAAATTTTCGAAAAATCGACACTTTTTGTCAAAAATTGTCACTTCAGGGATTCGAATCTCGCACCTTAAGCATTCGATTGGAAATTATCCTTTCTGATCTCTAGAATTTTTCAGAATTCCAAAATTTCAAGCCGTTCAATAGTTACAGGGCCTCCGCTAAGACTTCCAAGACATACTGTATGTATATAGGAACGTTTTATCAGATATTTCGTATCACTATTTTTATCCGATATATTGGAACAGAAAATTCCCTTTGGGCTGAGACAAAAATTGAACTAAAACCCCTGGTAACCCTAACTCCGAGGTCCACGGGTCCAAAAGACCAAGGAGCTATGACTCTACTATGTATGATAATGATAATGTTTGTAACTCTACTGTACATATAAAACACATAGATATACTCAAAGCAATTTGTATTACCATGTTAATTTGGAGTCTTGATTTGCTCCTGTTCTTAATACGATTGGTTTAACCTAACCACCTTGCTCCTTTCAAAACAAATAAATTATTCCAAAACCAAAATATTGACCCAGTCACCTTAGCACAAATTAATATTTGACCAGGGGTTACTAAACTGACTCGCGAATCCGGGCTATCAGAAAAAATCCGCTCCAAAATCAAATTAATCATTCCTGCATGAATTTTTTTGGTTTTTGTTATCTATGCCAGGCTTTATTGGTATATTGATGTTCTTAACTTTTAAATAAATTAAAACAAAACACCGACCAAGAACACTATTTATAATTATTTATGAAGAAACTAGTTTCGAATCATTCGATTCATCATCAGTCTAGTCGAGTCTAAAGATGGAAGTTGACCTAACCACCTTAAGTTAAATTCCATCCTTCTACTCGACTATACTGATGATGAATCAAATGATTCGAAACTAGTTTCTTCATAAATAATTAAACATATTGTTTATTGGTAAGTGTTTTGTTATAATTTAATTAAAAGTTAATATTTTTTAACACTTATAATTAACATGTTATTCAAAGATTTATTGACGTTTTGACTCAAAATCAGGGTTCTTCCACGATGGCTAATTTGGAACACAATTTCCTTCTACTGGAAATCCCAAAAATCACGTTTCGTTTTTTAGTGCCTTATCTTATTTTTTTTACTGGGAAAAAAAGGAGAAGTCGAAAAATTAGCGGGAATGACCTTCCTCACAAAAAACAGTATAAAAGAAAAAATTATGAAAGTTTCCGGTTTTTCCTTGATGTATGCCCCCAGTTTTCGGCCATATTTTTAAAATTGTTATTGCGGACTTCTTCAACATGCAGATTTGTTCCAAAACAATATACTAGGGAAAAATTGGCATTGGTTTTTTTTTTAACTAGGCACCGATTTTCCCCCCGTCATAGGTTTATTTTGTATTTGAAGCGAAACAGAGGCAAACACATAATTATTATTATTAAACTGGTTGCAGGTCACTTTTGAGACGGCAATTATCACAGCGACCTTTAGATCTATTGTAAGCAGTTTTTCCAAGGGGCGAGGATGAAGTTAGATTAGAACCAACAGTCTTCTGATTAAGAATCCATCGCCTCAAACAACTGATCTACAGAGTTTGGATTTTACCTTAGGCGTATCTTTATTTGTATAGTTGAAGCGAAGCAGAGGAAACACATAATTATTATTATTAAACCGGTTGCAGGTCACTTTTGAGACGCAATTATCACAGCGACCTTTAGATCTATTGTAAGCAGTTTTTCGAAGAGGCGGGGATGAAGTTAGATTTGAACCAACAGTCTTCTGATTAAGAATCCATCGCCTCAAACAACTTCTACCAAGTTTGTTGAGTTTAATTTAATTAAGTATGCCGATGTCTGGGACAAGAAGATACATCATTACAACCGGTTGATACATTTAAAGATGAGTATGCATATATACTCTGTAGATACGTAATGAGATATCTTACTCTTACAACAGAAACTAGTTTGGTTTTTGTAAGTTCACCGTATTATCTACCGTACAAAGTCCCAGTCATTGATCAGATAAGATAGGTACCTAAGTTGGACCAAACTAGTATCTAATGCCAGTCAATGGTGCTTTGCCAAAAGGCAATTGATTGCGTTTGGTTATTATAAAAATGATAATTTCAATTGAAAAAAAAAAAATNAAAAAAAAAAAAAAAATAATAATAATAATAATAATTGACTATTTTTGTACTGGGTGGTAACAATCAACAAAAAAAATCAAACTGTTAGATTTTATTTTTGTTGTCATATGAAA
This sequence comes from Pachypsylla venusta, assembly GCA_012654025.1. NCBI lineage: Eukaryota > Metazoa > Arthropoda > Insecta > Hemiptera > Aphalaridae > Pachypsylla > Pachypsylla venusta. Next base: position 4,663,650 of record CM022883.1, read on the forward strand.
AGAAAATTATTGTGATGGATTGAATTTTTTATTTCGACCTTTCAATGACAAAATATGTTTAAAGATCCTCAGAGTCCAAATCTAGGGTTTCAGTCATTGATTCATGTGTATGTCTATCTTTGGAGATCCTCAGAGTCCAAATCTAGGTTTTCAGTCATTGATCCATGTGTGTGTCTATCTTTGGAGATCCTCAGAGTCCAAATCTAGGGTTTCAGTCATTGATCCATGTGTATGTCTATCTTTGGAGATCCTCAGAGTCCAAATCTAGGGTTTCAGTCATTGACCCATGTGTATGTCTATCTAAAATGATCCTCAGAGTTCAAATCTGGAATTTCAGTCATTGATTCATGTGTATGTCAATCTTTGCAGATCCTCAGAGTCCAAATCTAGGGTTTCAGTCATTGATCCATGTCTATCTAAAGTGATCTTCAGAGTCCAAATCTAGGGTTTCAGTCATTGATCCATGTGTATGTCTATCTAAAGTGATCCTCAGAGTCCAAATCTAGGGTTTCAGTCATTGATCCATGTGTATGTCTATCTTTGGTGATCCTCAGAGTCCAAATCTAGGTTTTCAGTCATTGATCCATGTATGTGTCTATCTTTGGAGATCCTCAGAGTCCAAATCTAGGGTTTCAGTCATTGATCCATGTGATGTCTATCTAAAGTGATCCTCAGAGCCCAAATCTAGGGTTTCAGTCATTGATCCATGTGTATGTCAATCTTTGGAGATCCTCACAGCCCAAAATCTAGGGTTTCAGTCATTGATCCATGTGTATGTCTATCTATAGAGATCCTCAGAGTCCAAATCTGGGGATTCAGTAATTGATTTATGTGTATGTCTATCTTTAGAGATCCTCAGAGTCCAAATCTAGGGTTTCAGTCATTGATCCATGTGTATGTCTATCTATAGAGATCCTCGGAGTCCAAATCTAGGGTTTGAGTCATTGATCCATGTGTATGTCTATCTTTGGAGATCCTCAGAGTACAAATCTAGGATTTGAGTCATTGATTCATGTGTATGTCTATCTATAGTGATCCTCAGAGTCCAAATCCAGGGTTTCAGTCATTGATCCATGTGTATGTCAATCTTTAAAGAGCCTCAGAGTCCAAATCTAGGGTTTCAGTAATTGATTTATGTGTATGTCTATCTTTAAAGATCCTCAGAGTCCAAATCTAGGGTTTCAGTAATTGATTTATGTGTATGTCAATCTTTAAAGAGTCCAAATCTAGGGTTTCAGTAATTGATTTATGTGTATGTCTATCTTTAAAGATCCTCAGAGTCCAAATCTAGGGTTTGAGTCATTGATTCATGTCTATCTATAGTGATCCTCAGAGTCCAAATCCAGGGTTTCAGTCATTGATCCATGTGTATGTCAATCTTTAAAGAGCCTCAGAGTCCAAATCTAGGGTTTCAGTAATTGATTTATGTGTATGTCTATCTTTAAAGATCCTCAGAGTCCAAATCTAGGATTTCAGTCATTGATTCATGTGTATGTCTATCTTTAAAGATCCTCAGAGTCCAAATCTAGGGTTTCAGTAATTGATTTATGTGTATGTCTATCTTTAAAGATCCTCAGAGTCCAAATCTGGGGTTTCAGTCATTGATTCATGTCTATCTGCCAATTATCTCAAGTTCGGTAAGATCGAAAGACTTGAAATTTTAGTTGAAATCGAATCTATTGCTGGCGGACTTTGTCGCTTTTTAGCGAGACGAACTGTTCAAATAAAATCGGTAGATCAAATTCGAAAAATTTTGCTCCAAATTAATCCATAAAAAAAGTTCGAAGCTAATTTTGTGGGGTAAGTTGGAAATTAATAAAATGGCCACCATCTTAAACTGAAGAGAAAACGACACATACCTACTTATTAGTATTTTGTGTTGGATTATTTTGGATTACCTTGTATATAATAACTTTGAATTATTCTGAGGTGCATTTGGATCAGTTTGAGTGTGCCACCTTTGAAAACTTACTATACACCCTGTATATATGTGTATAATTACATTCATATGTATCTTGGTATGTAATTGATATATTTATGTATGTACTGAGTTGTAATTACATATTTTATTCACATCTAATATTTCTTGTTATTGAATCGAGGGGAAAATGGGCTGGTTTAGATGTAATTATAGGGGAAGTTAGGGAATATTGTAAGGCGGGGTAATATCGCGCACACATATTTCAGTTTTTTATTATTATTATTATAAAACTGGATGTAGATCTCAATTGAAATTGATTGGAATTATCCCTGCTTTGTTTGGATCTATGGTGACCAGTATTTGATTCTTTCGACTATCCCACTAAAGCAATTGATCTCAATTGAAATTGATTGGAATTATCCCTGCTTTGTTTGGATCTATGGTGATCAGTATTTGATTCTTTCGACTTTCCCACTAAAGCAATAGATCTCAATTGAAATTGATTGGAATTATCCCTGCTTTGTTTGGATCTATGGTGACCAGTATTTGATTCTTTCGACTTTCCCACTAAAGCAATAGAACTCAATTGAAATTGATTGGAATTATCCCTGCTTTGTTTGGATCTATGGTGACCAGTATTTGATTCTTTCAACTTTCCCACTAAAACAATAGATCTCAATTGAAATTGATTGGAATTATCCCTGCTTTGTTTGGATCTATGGTGACCAGTATTTGATTCTTTCGACTTTCCCACTAAAGCAATAGATCTCAATTGAAATTTATTGGAATTATCCCTCCTTTGTTTGGATCTATGGTGACCAGTATTTGATTCTTTCGACATTCCCACTAAAGCAATAGATCTCAATTGAAATTGATTGGAATTATCCCTGCTTTGTTTGGATCTATGGTGACCAGTATTTGATTCTTTCGACTTTCCCACTAAAGCAATAGTCCTGTACAGTTGGACGGGAGCTGTTTTTGCCCTGTCCTACTCACCAAGAAATCTGTCCCATTATAAAAAGGATTAGCTCCCGTGACTCTAAGTTCAGGTTGTGGTGATTTTCAAGATCATTGATGCCAAAGATGCTGGATTTTCTACTCTCCAGCGCCTCTTGCAGGGCACAAAGTCTACATTTAACTGGTTCATCAATGGAGAGTCCCAGTCTATGTAGAATTGCCCTGAAATGGTAATCAGGAGTAATCAGGAGGTCGCGGGATAATTCCAATCAATTTCAATTGAGATCTATTGCGTTAGTGGGAAAGACGAAAGAATCGCCTGGTAATCAGGAGGTCGCGGGTTCGAATCCCAGCCAAGGTAGGATTTTATCCTCTCAATTAATTGAGAATTTGACTACAATAATAGTACAAGCTTACTGCTGGGGTAAAGGGACTCGTTAGTCTCATTCGAGCAGTATAAATAAGCAGTATTATTATTAAATGTCCATGTCCTATCAATGAACTCATCATAGACCTCAGGCGATTGTAATTGAGGGCCAGAGTCTCCTGAATCGTTCACTTGACGAAAAATCCTCTTGTTCAAACTTTGCTCATCTCCAGTATTGGACGCGAGTCCGATTTCTGTCTGCCAGTCCTGTCCTCGGAATCAAGAAATGTTTTTTGTATGAGTGTGAACATAGGGAATTGTTTTGTGAGGGAGATTCAGTCGACTGACCGGAGGACTCCTTGAAAGTTATAAAAAAAAAATTGACAGAGAGCACCTGGTGATCAAGTTTAATGAATGGTGGCAGCCATGAAATTGTAGTCTTGTTTTTTTTTTTTTTTTTTTTTTTTTTTTTTTTTTTTCGTCACTAAAAAGAAAAAACGGAAAAAGAATGTAGGACGAAATGGGGGGTGATTCAGGCGAAAGCCGGTAGGTGCCCTCTTCTACCGCCCACGAGGGGTTAGGTGTTAAAAAAAAGTATTGGATGATGTCTTAGAATGGAGAGTAAATTAAGATATTCAAATTTTGCCACTGACCAGTTTAATAAGAGTTATATAACTTTTATTTTGATAATATATTTTGATTGATGGTTTATTTAATAAAAACATCGTCATCAAAAATAATAAATTTGAATATTTAATAATATATTTTAAATTATCTCGAATGTGGCGATCTTATGTGACGACCTTGATGACTTAATCAATAAATTTCAAAGAAAGTGAACAGAAAACCGGTTTATAAAAATATATTTTTTGAGAAAACAGAATCCTGTACATAGGTCCACCAGATCCGGACCTAAAGGAGAGGCGGAAGTAGCATGCAATACCGAGTTCGTGTAAATAGGTATACACTGCAGTCGCCAGGCTAGACTTGGCACTTGGCCTGCTGTGCGCCTAAATATTTTTGTAATTTTGAACAATCATGAACAACGGAAACAAAATAATAATGAAAGTCAAGAATATTATCTTAATCTATACTTATAAAAGGCAAAGCCCAGTTGGTATACTGAATGACGCTATTTAGAGGGTCTTTCCCCAGAGTGCTCACTCTGGGGGTCGGTTCCACCAAAAACTCATACTTAAGAAGTATCACTTCGGGATGAGCGAGAAAGCTGAAATTTTTTTACGAAGTTGTTCCACAGAGCAAAAAGTAAAATATTTAATTTCCTAAATAGGAGCCGTGTTCACTCTGGGGGTCCACCTTCCACCAAAAATATAAAATTGAGAAGATTTAATTTCGCGATCTCGAAATTGTTGTTGAATTTTGTAACCGCAGCGTAGCATACGAAAACAGCTAGTCCTGTATATTTGAATACCTCTGAAATAAATTACTATTATAAAAGTGTTTTTTTTTTNTGTGCGCCTAAATATTTTTGTAATTTTGAACAATCATGAACAACGGAAACAAAATAATAATGAAAGTCAAAAATATTATCTTAATCTATACTTATAAAACGCAAAGCCCAGTTGGTATACTGACTGACTGACGGCTAAAACGTAGAGACTTGAAATTTGGCACACAGATCCCTTTTAGTATGTAGGTGCGTAATAAGAAAGGAAAAAAAATTAAAGTTCAAGTGGGAGCAAGTTACCGGTAAAAATGACGCTATTTAGAGGGTCTTACCGGCAAAAATGACGCTATTTAGAGGGTCGTTCCCCAGAGTGCTCACTCTGGGGGTCGGTTCCACCAAAAACTCATACTTAAGAAGTATCACTTCGGGATTAGCGAGAAAGCTGAAATTTTATACGAAGTTGTTCCACAGAGCAAAAAGTAAAATATTTAATTTCCTAAATAGGAGCCGCGTTCACTCCGGGGGTGCACCTTCCACCAAAAATATAAAATTGAGAAGATTTAATTTCGCGATCTCGAAATTGTTGTTGAATTTTTTAACCGTAGCGTAGCACACGAAAACAGCTAGTCCTGTATATTTGAATACCTCTGAAATAAATTACTATTATAAAAGTGTTTTTTTTTTAAAATTTGCTGATGTGATGATCAAATGTTTAATTATGACTTTCCTACGGAAGTGTTATCTATATTGTAGAATAGACTGCATACAATGTACAATAGAAATGTTTTCTCTGTATTAAGTTACTTTCAATTGAAGAAATGTATTATTATTTTGTTTGTATCAATAATTATTTCAATCAGTTGATTACATCAGATACAATATTGATTCATGTTTAATAATAGATTTTAGAATTCTCATCATCATCGTTTTCGATGGTAGACAGATATAAGAGACTGTTTGCTCTCAATAAGGTTTTGTTTGTTTTGCCGATATAGCTTTCATTTTATATTGGTAAGATAATTAAATAGTTATTTAGCAGTCAGCATTTATGGCACGTTGAATACAACAGTTCCCGTTAGATCACTGAAATCAAGTAACGGCCAGCGAGGTTGTACCATGTGGGTGTCCGCGTGGGTACGCGCCCTCGTGATGCTGTTGTTTATTTTTCAGACCCAACCTAAGCTAGGTGAGGTCAATGTGGGTAGCTGGTTTGCAAGTTTCCAGCGAATGCAGGGTGAAAGCCCGTCTTGAATGACCAATAGATGTTAAAGGGACGATAAGCCAAATTAAAAAAAAAAAGTTATTTAGCAGAGAGGAGTTCTCTAAGTTTAGTGAGAATAACAATGGCATTGCACTTGAAAACAAAAATAAAATATTCTTAAGTGGAAGGTTACCAGCAGGCAAGTTTAAGGCCTGAGACATTTTCCATCACCTAACCCTCAGAAGAGCTCTATTTTTATCTGGCCGTCAAATACTCAAATTATAGTGAGGGAAAAAGGCTACCTCTGCTGGGGATTGAACCCACGCCCTCCTGTTAACGAGGCGAGCGCTTAACCACTGAGCTGTACCGTTGCACTTGAGGGACCGGGAAAAAAATGCTTGTGATTTCGGTGTGCGCTCAGTCTCATGAGTACGATTGAGTAGCATCTTTCATGTGAGTAGCGGTACCATTTGCGGGTTTACCAGATTAAAAAGATTTGGTTTGGTAGAATATTTAAGAGATTATTAGTATATGAGACTCTTAGTAATGCTGTGATACCCACAACAATTAAAAAGAGGTCTTTGGGCCTTAATACAAAGAAATTCTACATTTACATACGCATTTGTTTGGCAGAGTTTATGAAATTCCTTTGTCTTAAGGCAAACATTCATTGTTAGACACACATTTATTTGGTCACATGAACGGGTCGAGTAAATGAGCTGGAAATTTACATGAAGTTAAAAACTAACTAACTAAAAATGAATAAAGGAGTCAAAATAAGATTTTTTTTCTCTCGCTAAACATATGCCGCTAAATGCTTCCTTTCCGAGATATTGAACAGAAACCGATATTAATCCAGATAATATGTTGACTGTTTCTTCATGTAAATTCCCAACTCATATCTCTCCATTCTTTAGTTTACTCTCGTAATCCAGATAATATGTTGACTGTTTCTTCATGTAAATTCCCAACTCATATCTCTCCATTCATTAGTTCACTCTCTTAATCCAGATAATATGTTCACAGTTTCTTCATGCAAATTCCCAACTCATATCTCTCCATTCTTTAGTTCACTCTCTTAATCCAGATAATATGTTCACAGTTTCTTCATGCAAATTCCCAACTCATATCTCCCCATCCTTTAGTCTACTCTCTTAATCCAGATAATACGTTGACAGTTTCTTCATGTAAATTCCCAACTCATATCTCTCCCCCAACTCTTATCTCTCCATTATTTAGTTTGCTCTCTTAATCCAGACAATATGTTGACAGTTTCTTCATGTAAATTCCCAACTCATATCTCTCCTAGTTCACTCTCTTACTCCAGATAATATGTTGACAGTTTCTTCATGTAAATTACCAACTCATATCTCTCCATTCTTTAGTTCACTCTCTTAATCCAGATAATATGTTGACTTTTTCTTCATGTAAATTCCCAAATCATATCTCTCCATTCTTCTCTCTGTTGTTTGAGGTCTCTGGTCATATCTGTGAGTAACTATATTTAAATCAATGTCAAAAAACACATTTTTAGGTTCACAACGTTGTTTTTTTATCTATTATTTCATCATTGCTCTTTGGCTTTGGTGTTATGTTGTTAAAAGTAGATTGGTACATATATAATTACTTATATACTTATATTTCAATGTCGTCATCTATTTAGATATTAAGGCTATTTAATCTAAATTGCTTTATAAACCTGGGTTTTTTTTTATTTGTATATCAGATAATTAATTAATTGTATATTTAAATATTATTTCAAATTAAAATATTCTATCGGATATATGATAAAACACTGGATTGAAAATTAACCCTTCAATACAAGTATACATGGAATTATAAGTAATATTTATTTGAAAACGATTTGACTATCGAANTACGCTTTCACGCTTAAACTACTGAACCGATTTTGATGAAATTTGTTGTGGAGATAGACTAAACTTTAGGAAAGGACATAGGCTACTTTTGGGGTTGAAACTATAAACGGCCATGCCTCTAAGGCGCCAAGAGAAGCGGGCGTATCCTGCTAGTAAGTAATATCTATTTGGCTCCCATGCACGATGTTTGATGGTCCAGTCATCCGGACTATAAACGATTTGACTATCGAAATTATCCAGGTTCTATGGCTTACTGGTCACTGTACTAGTCTTGCATACAGGAGACCCCGGTTCTATTATGGAAGAGGCAATGATTTGTTCTGTGTTTTAAATATTTCACGACCCACTCAGCCTATGGAGATAAATGCGCATAGCAACCTGGTACTAGCATTGCAGTTAAAGTTAAAAAAATCTAAGTAATTGATTTT
>CM022883.1:4677016-4687618 GCA_012654025.1 Pachypsylla venusta
ATCAACAAGTGATCCTTTTTTTATTAGATTTCCAATATATCGATTCTTTCGATATTGATATATCGCGATATCGATATTTGCATTCGATAGCCATACGATTGAGATGTTCTAATTGATCCGTGATGACACTATCAAATTAACAAATGATCGTTCTTTTATTAGATTTCCAATATATCGATTCTTTCGATATTGATATATCGCGATATCGATATTTGCATTTGATAGCCATACGTTTGAGATGTTCTACCTAATTGATCCGTGATGACACTATCAAATCAACAAATGATCCTTCTTTTATTAGATTTCCAATATATCGATTCTTTCGATATTGATANTGGAAAAAGTGCCCATCGCGGCGTACGGCTTTTTGGATTCTACGTACCTTGAAACGTATAGTATCAAATTTTGAGGGAGGGTAATTTTTTTTTTCGTGACGATTCCAAAGGTTCATTATTGAAAATAATAAACCAAAAAACATTCTGGAAAAACAGCTGAGTGATAACTATGTCAGAGAATATTGAAAACATCAGTTACCACAAGCAACTTCCTTCCTATAATTCTATCTCTAAATCTAATTTTTACAGATTTTCTTTCGATGGATCGAAAAAGATCGCTTTTTGATTCGATAATATCGGTCGATAGTTATCTAGATTCTTTCGATATTGATTTATCGCGATATCGATATCCCAACCCTAGTGATAAATAATGAGAGGCCCACATTTGGGCTGATTTGCACCTACAAACCGATTAACGCAAAGCCCTGTTTTGAACTAGAAAAATAATAATACATCATTGTGTGATGTTGGCAGAGTTTTTTTTCTAGCTTTCGGCAAAAACTATAATCGATAACACTGAAAACAATAACGATTATTATAAATCGTAAATCTGATAATGATAAAATATACTTACATACTTAAAATAACGAGCTCCAAATAGATTTACAGGGTGGTTTGTTGTATATCAAGCTCACTGGCAACGAGAGATGATAACGATTAATCAGAAATAGAAAAAAAATAGGTTTTTGAAACTTTCGATTCGATTAAAATCGATCGTTTTTGATTTTTTTAAATGTCGATTAATCGATTGAAGTTCAAAAAAAATCAATCTTGATATTTTCGAATCCGAAGTCTAGGTATTTATGTATACTTATGTATGTATACTTATGTTTGTATGTCTGTATGTATTATACGTATGCATGTAAAATCTCCCCTAACCATTGTTTACATTCAGCCTACCAGTGTTTTGATTCGTTTATATTCGTGCAGTCTTACCAATGAGAAGTTTGTGATATATTTTTTCTGACCATCAACCAAATTGAGAAACATGAATGCACCGCTTGTAGCGCCGTAGAGGAATTCATACAGAAAATAAAATAAACAAAAAAAATATTCTTTTCTTGTAAAACATCGATTTTACGAAATTCATGGTTCGATTAATCCAAAAATCTAGCCAACGATCATACCACGTTGAATACACCAGTTCCCGTCAGATCACTGAAGTTAAGCAACGCCGGACATGATCAGTACTTGGATGGGTGACCGCTTGGGAACACCACGTATCGTTGGCTCGTTTTTTCCGGCCCAACACAGGCTGGGTGAGGTCAATGTGGCTAGCTGGTTTGCACGTTTCCAGCGAATGGAGGGTAAAACCCCCGTCTTGAATGACCAATAGATGTTAGAGACGTTAAGCAAAATAAAAAAAAAAAAAAAAAAAAATGATTTTTTAAAAAAGTTCACATCTCTACTGAGATATAGAAAGACACCATTAATCATTTACGACTTTATAGTCCAAAAATCGGATTGAGAAATTCAAATTCAAGTTTTTTAGAAAAGAAATGGTTATTAACAGGCTCAGTGCCTCGGCTGGTCTAGGCGTTGGATTCGTAGCAGAAGACTGTTGGTTTGAATCCAACTCCATCCCCGCCTCTTCGAAATATTAGTCACAGTTAAAATTGCAGTCTCCAATGAGATCTGAAATCCAGCCTTTAAAAAACTCTGCTTCAAACCAATGATGAAATGCAGTTTCCATAGATGTGAGAAGCAAGCGTGGGTGACCGTACCAGGAAAGGGTACAGATCAAGAGAGTAGGCACAGAACAGAGGGTTGTGGCATGGTAGAATTAAGGAAAGCCTAAATAGAATTGGGGAAGGCTGAAGTTAGTGAGGACGATTAACAGATAACGATAGTCATGTGCGGATATAGGGGAGGGCACGGGGGGCACGTGCCCCCCCCCCCAGTTTTTTAAGCGGGCGGTGTTTCCCAAATTTCATTATACCTAAACACGTAAATTTTTTTAAAAAAATATCAAATGAATGGTGATCCGCTATGCCCTTTATCCCATTGAGAGGGGGGGGGGGGAGNACCGTAAAAAAAATAAAAAAAAAAATGAATGGTGATCCGCTGTGTCTTTTATCCCATTGAGAGGGAGGGGGAGGCACAAGCCCCTAAATAATTCCCAATCCTGAGACTAAATAGAAATACGTAAATAAAGAATCGTCAAAAATTCTGTCATCCGTCATGGCTCTTTTTGTCACTTTTTTATTTTATGTCTAACATAAATTAGGCGTAAGCTGAGACGCACGCAGCGCAGCACACGCAAAGCAACACACGCCAGAAAACTGTGTCATTATATTTCCTAATGGTACCGCGTAAGCTGAGACTCATGCGCGCGTGTGTGTCTGGCACACTCGTGTTGCCCGCATGTCACAGTTTGTGGCACGGACACAGATTTGACGACACACGCCACGCAACTAGGGATCAAAGATGTCTTTAAACAAACGATTGATTGAGTTGGTGCGCGAGTGCTATACGATGTGAGTCATGAAGATTATAGCAAGAAAACGTATAAAGACTCTTTGTCTCTTTGTGGGCCAACATAGTCAAGGATTTTTTTTTTTTCATATATTCACTCTCATGCGCGGATATAGGGGAGGGCCCGGGGTACACGTGCCCCCCAGTTTTTTTAAGGGGGGGGTGTTTCCCAAATTTCATTATACCTAATCACGTAAAAAATCAAATGTATGGTGATCTGCTGTGTCTTTTATCCCATTGAGAGGGGGGGGGGGCTCGGGCCCCTAAATAATTCCNACATAGTGATCTCTCTGGCCCCGGTTGTTACGCCACTGGTGCGACATACAAGATGCAAAGTGGTACAGTGCACACATATAGGTACAGGAGACACCACATGCACCAGACCTGATTCAAAAAGATGATTCGACTCGTGAGTGAGTTCCTCCACATAGTGATCTCTCTGGCCCCGGTTGTTACGCCACTGGTGCGACATACAAGATGCAAAGTGGTACAGTGCACACATATAGGTACAGGAGACACCACATGCACCAGACCTGATTCAAAAAGATGATTCGACTCGTGAGTGAGTTCCTCCACATAGTGATCTCTCTGGCCCCGGTTGTTACGCCACTGGTGCGACATACAAGATGCAAAGTGGTACAGTGCACACATATAGGTACAGGAGACACCACATGCACCAGACCTGATTCAAAAAGATGATTCGACTCGTGAGTGAGTTCCTCCACATAGTGATCTCTCTGGCCCCGGTTGTTACGCCACTGGTGCGACATACAAGATGCAAAGTGGTACAGTGCACACATATAGGTACAGGAGACACCACATGCACCAGACCTGATTCAAAAAGATGATTCGACTCGTGAGTGAGTTCCTCCACATAGTGATCTCTCTGGCCCCGGTTGTTACGCCACTGGTGCGACATACAAGATGCAAAGTGGTACAGTGCACACATATAGGTACAGGAGACACCACATGCACCAGACCTGATTCAAAAAGATGATTCGACTCGTGAGTGAGTTCCTCCACATAGTGATCTCTCTGGCCCCGGTTGTTACGCCACTGGTGCGACATACAAGATGCAAAGTGGTACAGTGCACACATATAGGTACAGGAGACACCACATGCACCAGACCTGATTCAAAAAGATGATTCGACTCGTGAGTGAGTTCCTCCACATAGTGATCTCTCTGGCCCCGGTTGTTACGCCACTGGTGCGACATACAAGATGCAAAGTGGTACAGTGCACACATATAGGTACAGGAGACACCACATGCACCAGACCTGATTCAAAAAGATGATTCGACTCGTGAGTGAGTTCCTCCACATAGTGATCTCTCTGGCCCCGGTTGTTACGCCACTGGTGCGACATACAAGATGCAAAGTGGTACAGTGCACACATATAGGTACAGGAGACACCACATGCACCAGACCTGATTCAAAAAGATGATTCGACTCGTGAGTGAGTTCCTCCACATAGTGATCTCTCTGGCCCCGGTTGTTACGCCACTGGTGCGACATACAAGATGCAAAGTGGTACAGTGCACACATATAGGTACAGGAGACACCACATGCACCAGACCTGATTCAAAAAGATGATTCGACTCGTGAGTGAGTTCCTCCACATAGTGATCTCTCTGGCCCCGGTTGTTACGCCACTGGTGCGACATACAAGATGCAAAGTGGTACAGTGCACACATATAGGTACAGGAGACACCACATGCACCAGACCTGATTCAAAAAGATGATTCGACTCGTGAGTGAGTTCCTCCACATAGTGATCTCTCTGGCCCCGGTTGTTACGCCACTGGTGCGACATACAAGATGCAAAGTGGTACAGTGCACACATATAGGTACAGGAGACACCACATGCACCAGACCTGATTCAAAAAGATGATTCGACTCGTGAGTGAGTTCCTCCACATAGTGATCTCTCTGGCCCCGGTTGTTACGCCACTGGTGCGACATACAAGATGCAAAGTGGTACAGTGCACACATATAGGTACAGGAGACACCACATGCACCAGACCTGATTCAAAAAGATGATTCGACTCGTGAGTGAGTTCCTCCACATAGTGATCTCTCTGGCCCCGGTTGTTACGCCACTGGTGCGACATACAAGATGCAAAGTGGTACAGTGCACACATATAGGTACAGGAGACACCACATGCACCAGACCTGATTCAAAAAGATGATTCGACTCGTGAGTGAGTTCCTCCACATAGTGATCTCTCTGGCCCCGGTTGTTACGCCACTGGTGCGACATACAAGATGCAAAGTGGTACAGTGCACACATATAGGTACAGGAGACACCACATGCACCAGACCTGATTCAAAAAGATGATTCGACTCGTGAGTGAGTTCCTCCACATAGTGATCTCTCTGGCCCCGGTTGTTACGCCACTGGTGCGACATACAAGATGCAAAGTGGTACAGTGCACACATATAGGTACAGGAGACACCACATGCACCAGACCTGATTCAAAAAGATGATTCGACTCGTGAGTGAGTTCCTCCACATAGTGATCTCTCTGGCCCCGGTTGTTACGCCACTGGTGCGACATACAAGATGCAAAGTGGTACAGTGCACACATATAGGTACAGGAGACACCACATGCACCAGACCTGATTCAAAAAGATGATTCGACTCGTGAGTGAGTTCCTCCACATAGTGATCTCTCTGGCCCCGGTTGTTACGCCACTGGTGCGACATACAAGATGCAAAGTGGTACAGTGCACACATATAGGTACAGGAGACACCACATGCACCAGACCTGATTCAAAAAGATGATTCGACTCGTGAGTGAGTTCCTCCACATAGTGATCTCTCTGGTCCCGGTTGTTACGCCACTGGTGCGACATACAAGATGCAAAGTGGTACAGTGCACACATATAGGTACAGGAGACACCACATGCACCAGACCTGATTCAAAAAGATGATTCGACTCGTGAGTGAGTTCCTCCGCATAGTGATCTCTCTGGCCCCGGTTGTTACGCCACTGGTACGACATACAAGATGCAAAGTGGTACAGTGCACACATATAGATACAGGAGACACCAAATGCACCAGACCTGATTCAAAAAGATGATTCGACTCGTGAGTGAGTTCCTCCACATAGTGATCTCTCTGGCCCCGGTTGTTACGCCTCTGGTGCGACCTACAAGATGCAAAGTGGTACAGTGCACACATATAGGTACAGGAGACACCACATGCACCAGACCTGATTCAAAAAGATGATTCGACTCGTGAGTGAGTTCCTCCACATAGTGATCTCTCTGGCCCCTTTTGTTACGCCACTGGTACGACATACAAGATGCAAAGTGGTACAGTGCACACATATAGGTACAGGAGACACCACATGCACCAGACCTAACCAGAGGTTATTATTGATGCGGGTCAAACACAAGAATGCAAAAAATAGTTTTACTGCATAGCCACATCACAAACCAGATTCTGCAACGTGACGTCATCGCCCAGTTACTCAGACTTGCTCGTACTTACTCTGTCTTTAGTGACTTTCTCGAGATCATCAGTATTGATTAGTCGAAATTGTCGATATTTCTTGAAAATAATCGATTTAATTCGAATTCGATCATCGGATGATCGATATTTCTGTCACGATTATTTTTTTTACTATACTGATTCAGAATGATGGAGGGGGAGGAGGTAATGCATTACCTCCATTTTTCTTGTTTGTAATGCATTTTTGTTCTTGTTGTTGCTGTTTTTTGTTGTTGTTGTTTTTCTTGCTGTTGTTGTTTTTGTTGTTGTTGTTTTTCTTGCTGTTGTTGTTTTTGTTGTTGCTGCTGTTTTTTGTTGTTGTTGTTGTTTTTCTTGCTGTTGTTGTTTTTGTTGTTGTTGTTGTTGTTGTTGTTTTTCTTGCTGTTGTTGTTTTTGTTGTTGTTGTTGCTGTTACTGGTGTTGTTCTTGTTGTTGGTAGGGGTGTTGGTGATGATGAGATACACCTTACAGTATTATATAACATGTTATTAAAATATTAACATGTTATAATTAACATGTTATTCACAGATTTAGTATTATATAGGTAATCAGGAGCTCGCCTGGTAATCAGGAGGTCGCGGGTTCGAACCCTAGCCAAGGTAGGATTTTATCCTCTCAATTAATTGAGAATTTGACCACAATAATAGTACAAGCTTACTGCTGGGGTGAAGGGACTCGTTAGTCTCATTCGAGCAGTATAAATAAGCAGTATTATTATTATATAGGTCATGCATAAAAAAAAATGAAATTTCGGGGGGTATGGACCCCATGGACCCCTCACCTAGGTACGGCCTTGGGTCTGGACACGAACTTCTGGAATCACCCCCGTACCTATTCCAACATGAAATAGAAACATTCTATATTACAAATAGCATTTGTTTATGTCCTTCACGGAGCAGAGAATAACAATATTAAAGTGTAATCATATTAATGTACCCAAACACAGGCCATAGTGATAACGGACATAGCCGGCCGGGCCGGACATTATCATCACTACTGATTCAGAATGATGGCGGGGGAGGTAATGCATATCGATCATCCGATTATCGAATTTGAATTAAATCGATTATTTTCAAGGAATATCGAATATTTCGACTAATCAATACTGATCCCGAGAAAGTCACTAAAGACAGAGTGGGGGGGGGGTNNGGGGGGGGGGGGGTCCGAAGGATTGACAGCCAAGCCGGGACTAAAAACTGAAAATGATGATCATGGAAGGTGATGTTGTTGTTATTGTTCTTCTTCTTCTTGCTGTTGTTGTTTTTGTTGATGTTGTTCTTGTTGTTGCTGTTGTTGTTGATGATGTTGTTGTTGTTCTTGTTGCTGTTTTTATTGTTGTTGTTCTTGTTGTTGCTGTTGTTGTTGTTATGTTATTGTTGATGATGTTGTTGTTGTTCTTGCTGCTGTTTTTATTCTTGTTGTTCTTGTTGTTGCTGTTGTTGTTGATGATGTTGTTGTTGTTCTTGTTGCTGTTTTTATTGTTGTTGTTCTTGTTGTTGTTGATGTTGTTGTTCTTGTTGTTGCAGTTATTGTTGATGATGTTTTTGTTGGTTGCTGTTGTTGTTCTTGTTCGTGGTGGTCATGATGAGTTACACCTTACAGTATTACAGAAGTCATGCATAAAAATGATATTAAAATTTCGGGGGGGGGGGGNGGGGGGGGGGGGGGGGGGGGGGGGGGGGTCTGGACCCCATGGGCCCCCCAGTCTGAACACGAACTTTTGGAGCCACCCTCGTATACCTATTCTAATATGAAATAGATACATTCTATATTACAAATAGCCTTTGTTTATGTCCTTCACGGAGCAGAGAATAACAATATTAAAGTGTAATCATATATTAATAAATGAGACTATACCCAAACACAACACCGAACGCACCAAATCTCAATACATGGTGCCAAGCACAGGCCATAGTGATAACGTACATAGCCGGCCGGGCCGGACAGTATCATCAGTACCTCAGTATCAGTGGTAGTATTTTGTCTCAGATAGTCGCAGTGTGATTTATTTTTAGATTTAATAAATTATTTAGTCACTGTCCNATATTTGGGGGCCCGAACCTACATGGTCACCCTGCCAAGGAAAGCCTCAGTGGGCTTTACTTAACTTTATTGATCTTACGAGAACTGATGTGTCCAAGGTACAATAGATGCCTACAGGTTAAGCTAATGATTGTCACAATGCACTTACCAAAGTCTGTGCTAAACTCTATGACTAAGATGGGATTCGAACCATCAGCCTCCAGGTCACTAATCTCTCACTCCACCAACCATTAGTAACTAGTAATTCTCCCATTCATAGACCTCACTCAAATTATGGGCCGTTATTAGAACCCGGATGCCCCTAATCAGCCAAATTCCATGAACATCATGAATGGCCATTCCAAATTTCATCCAAATCGGATATCGGAAATGATGTTGGTCAACCACGTGAAATGACGAATACGATGTGTAGATATTATTTCTAGCAGCACTGTGAACTATAGACCTCACTCAATTAGTGAGCCTGGGTGCAGGTCCAACCAAAAAATCAGATAATTCTTTGAATATAATATAAATATCTATTTTAAATTTCATCAAAATCGGATAAGGCGGTCGAGAGNTAATATTAGACCTCACTTCGTTTGATTAAAAATAGCGATCATGTTGGAGACAGGTTGCGCATCAGGGGGAAAGGGCAGAGGGCACCCAGAATGGTGTACAATGATAGATAAGACATTTCTTATCAGTTAGGACAAATTCCACTGCACAGGACTTTTAGGAACAATAGAGATAAGGATCCCATGTGTTCCTTCAGGGTGTCCAAATAATTAGCGGTGCCCAAATTTCTAATTTTGAAGACGGTCATTTTGTGGTCAAAGGTTCATTATGATAATAATTTTTTTTTTTTTTTTTTTCATGGAATTAGTTATAATAATAAACAAAATTATAGATAAAACTCCTCATCCAACCTATTGTCGGTTGGCAACACTGCCAGTATACTGGTAGCGTTCCCCCTCTTGATTGCCAAGTTGATGTTTTGTTTTAAATATCTTTTTGTTTGCTTGTCTCCTGTCTTTTTCGTCATTCTTTTTCCGATTTCATCTATCCACCGCTTCCCTTCCTCATTCCAAACTCCCATTGTTTCCACGGCAAAGGCGACAAAGATGGTCCGGTCTTTGATGGTATTATATTTTGCATGTTTACGTTTGCAAGCCATTTCTGCTGCAGCGCCAGCTCTTATAGATGTTTGGTTAAGATATGAACTTGCAAACGTATCCGAGCAAGTAAAATCCCAGACCAAGCTTTGTCCTCTGTACCACGGAACAATGGTAGCTCCATCTGGTCTTTTCCCATCCTCACGGTCCAGCCCTGCAGGCTNGTTCATTATTGAAAATAATAAACCAAAAAATTGCTAGCTTACGTTTCAAGATAGATACTAAAAGGTATCTGTGTACCAAATTTCAAGTCTCTAGGTTTAGTCATCGTGGAGATACGTTGATTATCAGTGAGTTAGTATACCAACTGGACTTTGAGTTTTATAAGTATAGATTAGACTTGACCGAAAATTTTCGTCATTGTATCTGACTGACAGCGTTGGCGGATACAGGTCTTCAGTTGAGGGTGGGGGCGATCAAGCGTTGAGCTCAAATCTGATGTGATATTTAGTACTTATTAAGAATTATTTTTTTTAGGAAATAAGTCTATACAAGATGTTCAAGGAAAATAGCTCGACTATTAACTAACAGACTTCGCAATTAGCCATATTCATTAATGAAACAGAATCTGTAATTTTTTGGTATGAATGTATATTTCACACACGAAATTGAAGCATGAATGCGTTTTCTTCTAAACACAAATTTCTAAAGTCTGTTTTCGAGGGGCGTAGGGCTAAGCTGAGGGGGAGGCGATTGCCCCTACCGCCCCCTCTTTATCCGCTACTGACTGACAGTGAGTTTGGGCAAAAGTTCTGTTCTCGGCGTAAGGCTTTTTAAATTTTGAGTTATTTTTTAGTCGGTAACAAAGCCACTCCCCGTCAAAATTTGAAGTTTTACGTTTCAGGGTACGTAGAACGTAAAAATCCAATAAAAATTACGTTTCTTTGATGCATCACCCCGGCCCGGATTATCTGCTTATGAAAGCAACAACAATATATCAAAATAACATCGGCCGTTATCGGTTCACGGTTAAGGATACCCCTTAATAATAATCAAACTAGGGCCATAGAGAGAATATACGCCCCTCCCCCT
Source organism: Pachypsylla venusta (assembly GCA_012654025.1). NCBI lineage: Eukaryota > Metazoa > Arthropoda > Insecta > Hemiptera > Aphalaridae > Pachypsylla > Pachypsylla venusta. The sequence continues at coordinate 4,687,552 of CM022883.1, forward strand.
ATAACACCTTCAGCTAAATTTATCGCATGTTCACAGTATTACACATGGGCGTAGGAAGGGGGGGGGG
>CM022883.1:4692328-4733909 GCA_012654025.1 Pachypsylla venusta
AATAATAAACCAAAAGAAAAGAAGAAATAATTTATGTTTAAAAAAATCTCTTTAATCTCAAATGTGAAATTTCAAAATATTTTGTTGCTTAGTTATATAATTGTCCTCGAGAGGCCGAGTGCACCTTGCAACACATCTAAACAATAATCCTCATTTATACATTCAACATAACTGTTTTAGTAGCAAGTACAACATCTTCAATGATCGATTATCCATTAATCTAAATTGGTATGCCTTCTTCACATCATTATAATGTCAATTCGGACATCGATCAAGAAAAAGGAAACCTGTTTATCATTTAAACTTCTTTGTAAGGAGTCAATTATTCCTCATTATCGATAAATTAAATTGATTATTGTATATTGATAAATCGGTGTTCTCAATTCCATTTACACCCCTATATCATGTGCTCATTTATATTATGAGTAGGATTGTATTATAGTTAGCTTTATGAGAAGGATTGTATTATAGTTAGCTTTATGAGAAGGATTGTATTATAGTTAGCTTTATGAGAAGGATTGTATTATAGGTAGCTTTATGAGAATGATTGTATTACAGTTAGCTTTATGAGAATGATTGTATTACAGTTAGCTTTATGAGAAGGATTGTATTATAGTTAGCTTTATGAGAATGATTGTATTATAGTTATCTTTATGAGAAGGATTGTATTATAGTTATCTTTATGAGAAGGATTGTATTATAGTTAGCTTTATGAGAAGGATTGTATTATAGTTAGCTTTATGAGAAGGATTGTATTATAGTTAGCTTTATGAGCAGCATTGTATTATAGTTAGCTTTATGAGTAGGATTTGGGCCAAAAGTCACCATGGGGTTTAAAAATTTAATAACTTTTTCGTTTATACCTATACATTTTTTATTTTTCCAGATGTTATTTATAAATAGGTATAATTTAAAAAAAAAAANAAAAAAAAAAAATGATAATAATAATAATAATAATAAAAACATTTATAAATGAAAAAGTTATTGAATTTTTAAACCCCATGGTGACTTTTTGCTGACTCTGTATTAGAGATGTATTGGCGATTTCTGTAACTCGGGGGGCCGTGCATTGGCGACTGAGGAGGTACAAGGAAAAGTTTGTGACCCGAACAACAAAGGGTTCATTTATTGTAGTTCTACATGTCTAATGATAATACGAGGTAAATGTAGAGTATTTTCATATTTTGATTATTTTCATCTCTATTTTAATTTCAAGTAAATTTTTAGGATGGGTTCTACTGTGCGAAGACATCTGTGCGTAAGTGTGGCTTCACTGATATATGTCAGCACAGTACCCCCACAAAACTTGCCCCTAGCGACTAATATTTTCAAACTTGAAATCAGAGCTGTGTGGCAAACAAAATTGGAGTGATGACTGTAAGGATAGTTACTTTTGACTGTAACTAACTACATATTTACAGGCATAAATAATGTATTGAAGTCAAAAGAGATTATGTTGAAATATAAGACACAACGCATTTTTATTTTCCCTCTCAATCAGGGCCGTACCCAAGATTATTTTTCGGGAGAGGTGGGTCCGAAGCATTGACAGCCAAGCCAGAACTAACACCTGAAAATGATTTGTTGTTATTGTTTTTGGTGTTTTTTTTTTTTTTTGCAGTATATTCATTAATAAAAAAGATTGAGATTTCGGGGGGGGGGGCTGGACCCCATGTCCCCCACCTGGGTACGGCCTTGCTCTCTATCTAAGTTAGACCACAAAATTTTGGAACCGCCCTCGCAATTACCGTTGAAACTGAGGGTCCTACACCGGGGAGATGTGTAAAGACAACTTTTTCCAAAAAAAAATTTTTATAAAAAACTCACTCTTTTGGACGGTTGTACATACGCAATAGAGGCATGGCCGTAAACACGTTTCCTAAGCTCTCTATTTGGGTTAAAAACTCATCTCCCCGGTGTCAGATCCTTGAAACTAAATCTATTAATCTATTCTAGTTTCATTTGGTATGTTGCGCTATCTCTTATCCGAAGCAGAGATATCGTGCTGTGATTGTTAGTCACATTTACAGAAAGCAATGACAACATTGAGTACGGTCGTGCTCGATAATCTGACCCGATTGTATTGCCAAAGAATCCCAGAAATCCTCTTGATTTCATCCCGCCACCTTGCTCCAAAGAGTTTTTCATCTCACCTCATTTCAAGGCCAGCATAGCAAAGCATTCTGGTTCTCCCGATTCCTCCAAAAGTTTGTCTTCGGATTTGTATTGCCAAAGAATCCAAGCAATACCCCATTATTACCTGCCTATGTCAAAACAAACATAACTTTATGTTTAAAACTACGAAAAAGAAATTGAAGAACCAACCAAACTACTACTCAGTTGTGCCACACTACTACTCAGAGGTACCTAATATTTTCGGTTAGTACCTATCATATGGAATTATAGATACTTCAGTTATCTGACAAGAAATTCTAAAAACATGTGATATGACATCACGACCGTTACATCTCTTTACAAAATTATACAGTCTTGTTGTATTACATAAACTTACCAAAACATAAATGAAACTAGTTCGGTATGAGAGGTGCAGGAACAAACAGAGAACATCTGATGTGCATTAGGTTATGTGCTAAGGGTGCTCGCAGACAGTCATGATCTTATGAGAGGTGCAGGAACGAACAGAGAACATCTGATGTGCATGAGGTTATGTGCTAAGGGTGCTCGCAGACAGTCATGATCTTATGAGAGGTGCAGGAACGAACACAGAACATCTGATGTGCATGAGGTTATGTGCTAAGGGTGCTCGCAGACAGTCATGTTCTTATGAGAGGTGCAGGAACGAACAGAGAACATCTGATGTGCATGAGGTTATGTGCTAAGGGTGCTCGCAGACAGTCATGTTATTATGAGAGGTGCAGGAACGGACAGAGAACATCTCGTCACCTTATTTCAGAAGGGGTCTAACTTGAAATTTTTCAAAATCGGGTTTTTTGTCCCATATAATGTAGGTAAAATTTCAAGACGCGTCCAATGGTATGATATGAATTGAGTTAGCTCTTTCAGTTTTCGTTAGAGTGCTCCCTTCTTCAGAGAGCGAATTTTATTTGTTTCTATTATGCCTTTAATTTGTTAGCATGGGGGATCATTATGAACTTTATAATGATCCCCCATTATACTGTAGAGATCCAATTGTGGAGCTGCAAAGAGCCAAGTTTGATGATTTCATGCATTTCTAATGTATTCTTAAAAACGTAGGCATCCATTTCAAAATAAATCTCTACAGTATTGATTAAAACTGTTCCTTATGGGTACAAAAACGAAGGCCTTTTATTGGAAGGGTTTTTACAAGTGGAATAAAAGAGATTACAGATTTTTTTTGGTAACAAAATATTCCTCCTTATGTCTTATTTTAAATGAAAATTGAATGAAACCTTTAATGCAAGCCGTCAACAAGATCGTAAAATATTTCTTTAAAAAAACGGTTTCTTTACTATCCTGTAAAATTTGCTTTTTTCTACTTACAACCCTTCCGAAATAAGGTGACGATCTGATGTGCATTAGGTTATGTGTTAAGGGTGCTCGGAGACAGCTATGGTGCAGACAGCCATATTCTTCAGCCTAAAGTCATGCCTGGTTCACTCTTACTGTATCAGAATGCTTATCTTGAGATCTGACTGGATCCATCACTTGGTGATATTTTTTGACAAAACAAAGATAATATGGACCGCGACCTTGGATATAGTACGAACCAACACTGTCACTCATTAACTCTATATTATAAGAGTGGCATGTCTCACTGAAATACTTAACTTTAGGATCTGAGACGTTTATTTTAGTGTATGGAGTTTTACTTTATGTTACTTAAGAAAGAGTAAATACCTATAGTTTTGACAATGTAGCGACCGAGAGGAAGAAGCCGGCTTCATTAGGTCACAGTCCTAAATCCGAGTAAATACAGAAGGTTTGCTGTTTGGAGGGCCTACGGCCTTTAAAAAAACTCTGCTTCAAACTAAATATGCATGCATGTGAGTTATACGATATCTCCGTCGCAGAGTGGACATCACACTCGGCTTGCACCAAGGAGGTTCAGAAAATGCTGAAATTTGATACAAAGGTGTTCCGCAGTACAAAAAGTCATATCCTTGAATAAACTATTGAATTTTCTAAATAGAAGCGGTGCTCACTCTGTGGCTCGGTTCCACCAAAAATCTAAAATTGAGAAGATTTAATTTCGCGTTCTCGAAATTGTTGTTGAATTTTGTAATCGTAGCGAAGCACGGGAAAACATCTAGTTAAATATAATTTTGTTAACGACATTAACCCTTGATGGGACACAGTCCCACAAGGATCACTCTAGAATCTTGTGGACAACTAAATTATCTGTCTTGCAAAATAAGCATGCTTTTACAAAGTATTGTTTTATTAAAATTACTCTTAAAAATGAGGATCCAAAGAAATCTCCTTATTTACATTAATATACTCTTTAAATCTAAAACATAGAAAGCTTAGATTTGCGGGACATATGAAAAAAGCTTAGATTCTTGGGATATATTTATAAAGAAAATTTAGATTCGCGGGACATATTATGATAAGATGTTCCAGTGGCTGGTATTAAAAAAATATTGTTGTCAGTGATGTCGAGAAAGCACGGAAAAGAGGCAGACCCAGAAGAAGCATAGGATCAACCTTTGCAGAGAACCAGCAATTTCTGAAGCAAAAATTAATTGATGGATGCCCCACAAACTATGTGAAGGGTATTCTTCTTTAAGTCTACTGGTTAGTTCTTTGGGTGCAAATTTCAGGGTAACCCAAGTAGGATACAATGCAATTGCCTAAGTCCCCATTACACGCGCCCTTGATTTTCAGGAAAGAACACGCGCAAGCAGCATTTCACGGTCCCAATGTTGATCAATATATTGTGCCCCAATCTTCTTATATTGAATTGAAATTTGGTTCACTTAAAGATAATAATTTAGGCTTGTATGCGGAGACGTTTTTCGTTCCCTACAGTGAACACTACAGGAGAAACCTGATTCCCTGTAGGGTGGTCTCGAGCTTGTTGTAGGGAATACTTCGACCTTGACAATTCTTTTTTAATTCCACATTTCTCACATGGTTACCTTTTTTTTTAAAAATAAATATATTGCTGGACGAGTTGAATTATTTATAGTCTGCTTTTTGCGCTAAAAGTAGTTTGAAGTCTTTTGTTGCATCCAGTACGTGAGTTCGCAGGCCCTTGAAACAATTGTCTCTGCATAACAAAATCAGCTGTAGGGACATATGCCCCTTTCATGAAGTACACTGCAGGGATCCCTACAGTGAGGACTCTGCATACCATCTTAAGTTTTCTATCAATTTATTAAATCATCCCATTTTGAAATCTATTACCAAATTAATAATAACACAATTCTGGAACAATATTTTAAAAAAAAAAAAAAAAAAAAATCACACACACACAAATTATACACCAAAATTCTGTCGTGCTCCTCACATGAAGGCCTTTATTTCGTGATTTCCGTGTAGTGTCTAAAATTTTATTGCGAATGTCATTTGGCGTGTTTTTTTTATCATTGAAACATTCCTGGAATATTGACTTTATTCGAATTCCTTAACAAAAGTTAATTAATGTATATAATGTAAAATCAAATATTACAGCACAATTCGGCCCGGCATGGTATGAAATGTTATTATTACGAGTATAAGAAGTTTATTTCAGTGAACAATTTAAAGAACAAAAAACATCAAAAAGTAATTTTCGTAAAGATTTGTGATGGATGAAGTATCTGCATGTACCAATTCTCATTTTGTTTACATAGACATTACCTTCTCGACTTCATAAAAGTTGATGTTTTTAAGTCTCTATTGAGGGAGAACATGAAGAGAGAAAGGACATAGAATAAAGAGAGAGAGCTAGAGGTTAGGCAAAAGAATTATCCTTTCTTTTAATATTAAAATTTCTCATCGATCCAGTTCTGGAGTCTGAAAATCAGTACCACATTGAACTTTTAGTCTTAATCTTGATTCCAATCTAGTCTGTTCGCTTTTTTGGAATAAAATCGAATTATAATTTTATTTTTGAAAAAAAATAATATTTTTTTCGGATTTATTTTATTGTTTTTATATTTTTTATGAATTTATGACGGGTTGAAAAGTGAGTTCAAGTTTAAAGTGTTTTTTTTTATATTTATTTAAATCAAAAGTTTGCTCAAATTTTTTTTTGTACAGAGAAAGTAAGTATTTTTGTTTATTATTTTGTGTACTCAGTTATGTTTTTTGAAATTATGGGCATTGAAAACTGGACACCGAAAATTTCAGCACATTACTATATGCAAATTTTTAGTAAACACATTGGACTATATTACGATGACAGCGAAACAAAAATTAGGAACTTCTGAAACAAAATGAGACGGCAGGCTTTGGCAGGACATGTCCTGCTTTTTGTTTGTTCTGTCCTGCTTGATTCTGAAAATAATGGAAAATGTCCTGCTTTTTGTTTGTCCTGTGTGCTGCTTGATTTTGAAAATAATGGAAAATGTCCTGATTTTTGTTTGTCCTGTGTGCCGCTTGATTTTGAAAATAATGGAAAATGTCCTGATTTTTGTTTGTCCTGTGTGCTGCTTGATTTTGAAAATAATGGAAAATGTCCTGCTTTTTGTTTGTCCTGTGTGCTGCTTGATTTTGAAAATAATAGAAAATGTCCTCCTTTTTGTTTGTCCTGTGTGCTGCTTGATTTTGAAAATAATGGAAAATGTCCTGATTTTTGTTTGTCCTGTGTGCCGCTTGATTATTGAAAATAATAGAAAATGTCCTGCTTTTTAAGTGTCAAAAAAAATGTACGGAAAAATACTGTATGCACAACCTATCCCTCTGAGGCACATACTTAATGAAATCTCTGAAAAGTACGGCTATGTTCAGTAGTGGCAAGATTATGACTACAAGTTACAAAGCATCGTATTGCATGTATGTCAAATTCCTGAATAACTTTTTTTTTTTACTGTAAATGGATAATGTCCTGCTTTTCTTCATTTCATGAAAATATTTTACGGTTTAAACTCTGATTTTCATTTTTGCTTGGATGGTCAGTATACCATCCTACACCATAGGAATGATGATCTCACATTAAAACTGATTGATATTTTTATCTTTTTGATAATTTTACTGATAGATTCTGTTTAAATATGTTTATATTTAAATAGAACCTATCAGCAATATTTAAAAATGATTTGAGTCTTTTACCTTATTTTTTGTGTAATATATCTTGCCGTTTGAACACCGTTTATTATTATTTTTTGAGAAAAAACAGCAATATTTTTAAATTTTCCAATATTGTTCGATGAAATTGTATACTCATTTTCATTTTTACCTACATCAAAATTACGGTCTGAAGTTTTAAGATTTTCCATTAATATTAAATAGAAATAATTGAATTGAATTTTGGACTTTTTCCTATTTCTTATCATTTATCTATATTTTTAAATTTAATAATTTATTTATTCAATTTTATTTTTACAATTCTATATTCAAAGTTACTTTCCCTAAGATGATTATAGGTTCTATCATATAAGCTATATTTCTTATCATGTTATGTGATTTGTTCCAATCTAACAACCAGATTTAGTCAGTTAGGGTGATAATGAATTGACAAATTTCGAACGGCCGTATGCGTATTTTTCGATTATTTGTGACTTTTTTATTTTCTCTCATGTAAATATAGGTAAAGCTTGAAATGTGTTTTTGAAAACATTATTTTGGAAGCTAGAAACCCGAGGTGTGTTTTTAGACATGTCTCGTTCACAAGAATACTTTTAACCATGTGCCGCTCACAAGAATACTTTTAGCAATGTCTCGTTCACAGGAATACTTTTAGTCATGTCTCGTTCACAAGAATACTTTTAGCCATGTCTCTTTCACAGGAATACTTTTAGCCATGTCTCCTTCACAAGAATACTTTTAGCAATGTCTCGTTTACAGGAATATTTTGAGTCATGTCTCGCTCACAAGAATACTTTTAGCAATGTCTCGTTCACAGGAATACTTTTAGTCATGTCTCCTTCACAAGAATACTTTTAGCAATGTCTCGTTTACAGGAATACTTTGAGTCATGTCTCGTTCACAAGAATACTTTTAGTCATGTCTCCTTCACAAGAATACTTTTAGCAATGTCTCGTTTACAGGAATACTTTGAGTCATGTCTCGTTCACAAGAATACTTTTAGTCATGTCTCGCTCACAGAAATACTTTTAGAAATGTCTCGTTCACAGGAATACTTTTAGTCATGTCTCCTTCACAAGAATACTTTTAGCAATGTCTCGTTTACAGGAATACTTTGAGTCATGTCTCGTTCACAAGAATACTTTTAGCAATGTCTCGTTTACAGGAATACTTTGAGTCATCTCTCGTTCACAAGAATACTTTTAGCCATGTCTCGCTCACAGGAATACTGATAATGTAGAACATGGTTACACTATACATGGATCAGTGTTCTTGTCAGAGAAGTAGATTACGTATGAACGTAATCTAACCTCGGAGTTCTTATGAGCAAAAGATGGTTCTCCCGAGCCGAAGTTTCTAGCATCAAAAATAAAGATTCGATAAAAACACCTTCTCACCAATTAGTCAACCCTAAAACGATTTTGGGATTGTTTTTTTTTTTCAAACGTTTCTTCGACAAGTGCAACTACCAAATTTTAAGTTAGCAAAAAGTTGTTTTTATAATCGGGAGAAGTGAATGTTCGAATGCATAGATGGTTTAGTGAATGTGAAATTTGGTTTTATGATGTAATTAATGCATACAGACAGTGAAGAATGTATCCCAAAAAAATAAAAAAATAAAAACAAGTTGGTGTCTCTGTTATAATAGTCCGAACTCAAATTATTGGACTCAATCGTAATGTAAACATCTTGTTGTGACATTATAGGTTGCAGACTCCTATCTTGACCTAATCAAAACTCGGGACCTTCATAAGAAATGTCAATTATTTCTTCTAACTTCCCGTGTCCAGTTCCACAGAACAATCTATATCTCATAATATGAAATATTGATAAAGGCCATCGTCTTTGACATGTTGAATACATCAGTTTTTTTTNTTATAGGTTCTATCATATAAGCTATATTTCTTATCATGTTATGTGATTTGTTCCAATCTAACAACCAGATTTAGTCAGTTAGGGTGATAATGAATTGACAAATTTCGAACGGCCGTATGCGTATTTTTCGATTATTTGTGACTTTTTTATTTTCTCTCATGTAAATATAGGTAAAGCTTGAAATGTGTTTTTGGAAACATTATTTTGGAAGCTAGAAACCCGAGGTGTGTTTTTAGACATGTCTCGTTCACAAGAATACTTTTAACCATGTGCCGCTCACAAGAATACTTTTAGCAATGTCTCGTTCACAGGAATACTTTTAGTCATGCCTCGTTCACAAGAATACTTTTAGCCATGTCTCGTTCACAGGAATACTTTTAGCCACGTCTCCTTCACAAGAATACTTTTAGCAATGTCTCGTTTACAGGAATACTTTGAGTCATGTCTCGTTCACAAGAATACTTTTAGTCATGTCTCGCTCACAGAAATACTGATTAATGTAGAACATGGTTACACTATACATGGATCAGTGTTCTTGTCACAGAAGTAGATTACGTATGACCGTAATCTAACCTCGGAGTTCTTATGAGCAAAAGATGGTTTTCCCAAGCCGAAGTTTCTAGCTTTAAAAATAAAGATTCCATAAAAACACCTTCTCACCAATTAGTCAACCCTAAAACGATTTTGGGATTTTTTTTTTTTTCAAACGTTTCTTCGACAAGTGCAACTACCAAATTTTAAGTTAGCAAAAAGTTGTTTTTATAATCGGGAGAAGTGAATGTTCGAATGCATAGATGGTTTAGTGAATGTGAAATTTGGTTTTATGATGTAATTAATGCATACAGACAATGAAGAATGTATCCCAAAAAAATAAAAAAATAAAAACAAGTTGGTGTCTGTATTATAATAGTCCGAACTCAAATTATTGGACTCAGCAGTCGTAATGTAAACATCTTGTTGTGACATTATAGGTTGCAGACTCCTATCTTGACCTAATCAAAACTCGGGACCTTCATAAGAAATGTCAATTATTTCTTCTAACTTCCCGTGTCCAGTTCCACAGAACAATCTATATCTCATAATATGAAATATTGATAAAGGCCATCGTCTTTGACATGTTGAATACATCAGTTTTTTTTTAGACAGGATTAAAGTATATTCTATTGTGCACTAAAATTCTGGGACCCATTTAGACCCCAAATATGACATACCTTTCAGAGTTTTTGATTCTGGTTACTCTTTTAAGAGAGGATTATTAATAACTGCTAAAAAGTCAAAAATGGTATATTGAATTGCACCCACAAATTTTGGCGCACAAGCAGATCCCGAACAGGGAAAGCAGGGACTATATAAAAAATTGTCGCAAAAGTGCCTATTACGGTTTTTTTCATTCGATTTTTGGATTATTAGAATCCAAAAATCCATTGAAACGTAAAATATATCAATTTGTTAGGGGTGATTTTTTTTTGCGACGATTTCAAATGTTTTTCAAGTTATACTTCTCTAGGCGCGTTATCAAAAAAAATGATGAGAGTAAAATTTTAAGATGCGCGCGCGCCTGTAACACAAAACTAACACCGCATCAGTGTAATACAAAATTAACACTGACCCTTCCAACTAAATATTGTATTTTCTCATTCTATTTCTATAGAACATTGTGGTTCAGTGGCAAGGCTCCTTGTTGGTAGGTTCTGAGTTCACTCCCGGGTGGGGTAGTATGTTTTTTTGAAATATTATTAAATTTATTTTTAAAAAGAAGTATAATTTCTCACGCGCGTACAAGCGTACATAAGTAGGCGCACTCATTTTTTTATTGAAAATAATAAACTAAAAACATCTCTGCACTATTGGAACCCCTAATCATTCTCAATGTAGACTCCTTGGTACTCCACACAATTCTCTCTATGTTGAAAGCATTTTGGAAGGCACTCTTTCGGAATGAAGTTTACTTTGACAGTCGTAGAAGTTTACTTTGATTGTGTCCGAAATTGAAAATCCATCAGAAGTAAAAGATAAGGTCGATAAGTCACGTATCTTCAATTTATTCATTATCTTGAATTTCCTCTTTCTTCCACACGTGTCTTTATTTCTTGTTCTTTATTAATTATTTTCAATTTCCTCTTTTCTTCCACACGTGTCTTTATTTCTTGTTCTTTATTAATTATTTTCAATTTCCTCTTTTCTTCCACACATGTCTTTATTTCTTGTTCTTTATTCATTATCTTCAATTTCCTCTTTTCTTCCACAAGTTCCTTTATTTCTTGTTCTTTATTAATTATTTTCAATTTCCTCTTTTCTTCCACACTTGTCTTTATTTCTTGTTCTTTATTAATTATTTTCAATTTCTTCTTTTCTTCCAGATGTGTCTTTATTTTTTGTTCTTTATTCATTATTTTCAATTTTCTCTTTTCTTCCACACGTGTCTTTATTTCTTTCTCTTTATTCATCATTATCCTCAATTTCCTCTTTTCTTCCACAAGTTCCTTTATTTCTTGTTTTTTATTAATTATTTTCAATTTCCTCTTTTCTTCCACACGTGTCTTTATTTCTTGTTCTTTATTAATTATTTTGAATTTCTTCTTTTCTTCCAGATGTGTCTTTATTTCTTGTTCTTTATTCATTTTCTTCAATTTCCTCTTTTCTTCCACATGTTCCTTTACTTCTTGTTCTTTATCATTACCTTGAATTTCCTCTTTCCTTCCACATGTCTCTTTATTTCTTGTTCTTTATTCATTTTCTTCAATTTCCTCTTTTCTTCCACATGTTCCTTTACTTCTTGTTCTTTATCATTACTTTGAATTTCCTCTTTCCTTCCACATGTCTCTTTATTTCTTGTTCTTTATTCATATTCTTCAATTTCCTCTTTTCTTCCACATGTTCCTTTATTTCTTGTTCTTTATTTATTTTCTTCAATTTCCTCTTTTCTTCCACATGTTCCTTTATTTCTTGTTCTTTATTCATTTTCTTCAATTTCCTCTTTTCTTCCACATGTTCCTTTACTTCTTGTTCTTTATCATTATCTTCAATTTCCTCTTTACTTTCACATGTGTCTTTCTTTCTTGTTCTTTTTTCATTTTCTTCAATTTCCTCTTTTCTTCCACATGTTCCTTTATTTCTTGTTCTTTATCATTATCTTCAATTTCCTCTTTACTTTCACATGTGTCTTTATTGCTTGTTCTTTATTCATTTTCTTCAATTTCCTCTTTTCTTCCACAAGTTCCTTTATTTCTTGTTCCTTATTCATCATTATCTTGAATTTCCTCTTTCCCTCCCCATTTCTCTTTATTTCTTGTTATTTCTTAATTTTTTTATAATATTTATTTTTGTCGATTGTTCCTATCTACATGTGAGACATAATGATGGACATACCACACCGGCTATTACTTACTACGTGAGGCGTGAAATGGACCGCTGATATCTTCTTAGCACGCATGTGTTATAAATAACTATATTATGCAGAAATACTTTGATGAGCCTTCAAGATTTATGCTCGGAAACATGTGTGTTTCTTTCAGAAATTGGACAGGAGAAATCTGAAATTATCATCATCATTAGGCATCATCGTGTTCGATACTAACTACTTATATGTGTGTGACAATAGTTGTCATAAAAAAGTGCTTGTTTTTCCTTGCATATATGCAAAGGTATCTATCATTCAAAAAGATAGTATGCGACCACCCCCAGAGTGCTCTCAGACACTCACTTATCTTGTGACATAACACACATCATTGTGATGTGATATTCATTTTGTAAATATATATTTCTTTGTGTATTCAATATTTTGTGGTCATGGCAGCAATACAATGATATTTTTAAGAACCACACCGATACACCAAGCTGTACTTAATAATCATCTCATAATGCTGTCACTTATCGCTATTATCATAGCTACTCAATTGTCCTCAAAAAGGCTGCCGTGTCGTTGATATTGTTCTTGTTGATGTTGTTGCTGGTGTTGCTTCTGTTGTTGTTGTTATTATTGCTTTTTTTTCATATTATAGGTCACGTGCAAAGTAGAGTATTTTCAATAAAAAAAAAGCGATTGAAATTTCGGTCTGGACCCCCCGGGATCCCCACTCTGGGGCCTTGCCTCAAACGCAACCAGACTAAGTGGAAAATACGGAAAAATCTTTTTCAAATCGAAAGATAGACGATGCGTTCTAAAGTTTATCTTGGAACAAACACATGAAGATCAGACTACCAGCGTCTATGGCACGTTGAATACACCAGTTCCCGATAGATCACGGAATTTTAGCAATGTCCAGCGAGGTTGTACTATGTGGGTGTCCGCGTGGGTTCGCACCCTCGTGATGCTGGCTTTTTTTCCTGCCCAACCCAGACTGGGTTAGGTCAATTTGGGTAGCTGGTTTGCAAGTTTCCAACGAATGGAGTGTAAAACCCCCGTTTTGAATGACCAATAGATGTTAAAAAGACGTTAAGCCAAATTATAACAATGTGAAGTGAAAACTATGGACCATTTCGCTCAGTCAATGATTTTTTGTAGAATGAATGATGTTTTAGATCATCGCGTGAATGATATCATCACGTATTTATGGGCGTAATTTTATAATCTTGCCAATTACAAGACCATAAAGATTGTCTTTGTATAGTCTGGAATGAGTATTATACAGCATGGATATAATTTCTTCAGGCAACACAAAACCAGCGAGACGACAGCCAACCCAGGGACCGACTATCCCCCACCACAGATTCAACGTTACCAGGCACCAATGTTCAAAGTACCTACCTAGAACCAAAATATCGTTTCGTCCGCTGTAAACCGTGATGGATCTTTTGGCATTTAACCTTAATGAAATTTGGTACTTATGTCCTATTCAATTTCGGATCAATGAAGAGCGACCCAGCACCTAATTTTATTAATTACATAATTACATGAGTATATTTTTTTTTTGGTACTATTAATCTTGAATCTTACGACGTATAGCATTTGGTGCCATTCACTTTTCAGCATGATATACTCAGGGTCGGACTAATAAAATAAATTAAGGGTGCAATATGTACAGTGTAGCTCTCGTAATATTTCTTTACTTTCCGTGCCTAGATATACAATTTTCTTAATTTTCAGGAAAAAACGGTCAACTTTGTATCATTTTTATTTTTCGTAAAATATATAATACTGTAATACCCCTATTTGGACTGTAAGAGTAAAGGAACTCTTCAGTCTCTTCCTCGCAGTATATAAAAATCTATACTTATAAAAAAAAATAATAAAATAGTGACAGAAAACTGTAAGAAAAATAAGAAAAATCTGAGATTGCATGGATTGATGTTCTGAAAGCATACGACAATATATCACATGATTCGCTGATTAAAACACTGAAGATGTACCACATAGATAAGAAAACAACACGATTTTGCGAAAAAAAAATAATGAAACGATGGAAAACAAAACTGATCATCAACACACCTGATAAAGATATTGTGACAGAAACAATAGAAATTAACAGAGGAATATTCCAAGGTGATGTACTTTCACCCCTCTTATTTTGTATAGCATTGATCCCTTTATCTTCAGAACTCAGATCTGTGGAGAAAAGGTACAAAATTAAAAGAAATCTGAATGAAGTCAGTCACCTCATATGTGAATGACATAAAATTATTTGCCAAAAATGACGAAGATCTAGAATGTCTGCTTGAAATAACAACAAACATTATAAACATTATCAGTATGAAAATGGGTTATGATAAATGTGCGGAATTAAGTATTAAAAAAGTAACAGATCAAAATGTCTACAATAATGAGATGGCATTAGAAATGGTTAGATATCTTGACACGGATCAATATTATAAATATCTGGGAGTGTTTGAAAATGCCCGTATTCAACAACAGCAAATTAAAACTAACATTAAACAAGAATATTTTAAAAGACTAAAACTCATTTTAAAAACTGAACTTTGTGGGAAGAACAAAATCGAAGCGGTAAATAGTTTGGCCATCCCAGTTATAGATTATTCATTTGGTATTATAGACCGGACTCAGCATGAACTCAAACATTTAGACATTCAAACCAGAAAAACACATACAATGTACATAATGCTATATCCTAATCTGATGTTCAAAGGTTATATTTGAAAAGAAAATCTGGTGGTAGACTCCGTAATATAGAAAACAGTCATAAAATAGCTATTCTGCGATTCGCAAAATATATCAAGGAACAAAGAACAAAAGATAAACTCATTGAACTTGTATTTGAATATTTGAAATATTCCAATCCACAACGAGATATTCTAAATCAGTCTGATAAACTATCAGGCTGATCAAAATGGAATGCCAGTGAACCAAAATTTGACGCTTAATAAAAGGATAAAAATAAGAATAAATATCTGGAAATAAATGAAAATATATGGACCAACAAACCCCTCCACGGGCAATACAAAAGACAAATTATGAGTGATGATTCAATTGATGGAATTAAAACTTTTGATTGGCTCAGAACGGACAAACTGAAGGGGGTGACCGAAGCATATATTATTTCGGCCCAGGATCAATTCCTCAAGACCAAATATTATGATAGACACATTTTAAAATTATAAATAGGTGATCGATGTCGGTTGTGCAAAAAATTCCCCAAAACCATCACACATGTTATCAGTGGATGTCCCGAACTTGCTCGGCGGGAATACACAGAAAGGCAAAATAAAGTGTGCAAATATATACACCATAATATTTGCAAAAACTATGAATTTAAAATTGAAGAAAAATGATATAACCATGATCCTGATCCTGTGATGTCAAATAATAACGATGTTATTATGCATGATCAACAAATCCACACAGACAGAACCATTCTAGCTAATCGCCCGGACATTATTATTAAAGACAAGACAAACAGAAAATGCTATCTGATAGACGTGTCCATCCCTGGAGATAATTGGGCGGAGCGAAGCGTAGTCTTGTCCCTACAAACTGCAAACTTTTGTTACCCTACTCCTCCGAAACTGCTCAACCGATTTTTACCAATTTTTTTCTCTTCATATTCTGCATATAATAATATTATATTACTTTTTAAACCTACTGCTATTATAATCACATTCTCAAAATAAAAATCTGAACATCGAATATACCATCCTGTAAGATTGTGTATTCGACGTGGCAGTGATTGAGGCACCTAAAGAAATAATATTTATTCAATAATAATCAATTTGGTGACTAATAAATGACCGTCTCATACAAAGCAATCTTTCAGCCATTCATCAATCCAGACATTCAGAATCATTATAGCCAGCGTCTATGGTACGTTGAATACACCAATTCTTGTTGGGTCACTGAAGTTAAGCAACGAGAAGGGTTGTACCATGTGGGTGTCCACGTGGGTTGTACCATTTGGGTGTCCACGAGGGTTCGCGCCCTCGTTATGCTGGCTATTTATCCGGCCTAACCCAGACTGGGTGAGGTCAATGTGGGTAGCTGGTTTGCAAGTTTCCGGCGAATAGAGGTTGAAACCCCCGTCTCAAATGACCAAAAGATGTTAAAGAGACGTAAGTGACCACTCCAAGCGCACTCAAGTGGAGTTTTATAACATGGCACTTAATCTAGTGATTAGCGGAGACGCGCCAGATTTCACAACGAAAACTATTTACTACACATGACATTGGTAAATCTGACGTTATTAATGTAAAGATTAGTGGAGACGCCAGATTTCACAACGAAAATAAACTATTTACTTCATGTCATCAGTAAATCTGACGTTATTATTGTAGTGATTAGTGGAGACGCCAGATTTCGCAACGAAAACTATTTATTTCATGACATCGGATTTTATGTGACGTTTAAAATCCGAGTCAATCTATACACTTGTAGTGTTAATGTAATGATAATAAATTATTGCCTGTTATATTGCAAGTTCAGTGAATATAAGAGTCTAAGTCTATTATATTAAACAAATATACGTAATTAGCTTAACGGTCCTTACATTGTGTGTTAGGCTAGCGGTATCTATTGTAAAAGAAGATACCAACTTGCTTATCAATCAAACACAAGGCCGTTCAGTTTAATATGGGAGAGAAAATTGTTATTCAGCACATTGCTTACTCCAATGTTTATTCTAATTGTGCGCAAACGTATTTCAACTCAGACGGGAAATCTTCTGGACTATAAAGAGGAGATGTAACGTTGCAAATCTTACATCACATCTGTACGAGAAAACCCATTCTTTCAGGTTGCTTCTTACATAAAATTTGATACAGACTTTAAAAAATGGCTCAATACTATGTTGAGATCGGATTCGAGGAAGTACAGTTTTCGAGTTTTAGGCGCAAGCGCAAAAAAATGTGAAAACACACGGCCCTTCTTCGCGGATTGTGTACATTCTGGACATATGTTTAATGAGTAAAGTGGCCTTGATTTGGGCTCTAGCAAACGTGATTAAAAGGATAACTTATTATTTTGGGACACATCATCATCATCATTTGGCACTACAGCCCGGGGTGGGCCTTGGCCTCTTCTATCAAACTCCTCCACAAAACACGGTCCTTGACCATCTTTCCCCATCCAGTAATTTGTATCACCATCAGGTCATCCAGGTATGATCCTGTGGGTTCTTTGGATCAAAGGGTTTTTTTTCAGTCTTTTTTTTCGAGGCCTTTCGTTGAGGTTTCGTAACAGTTTTTTTTTACGAGGTGGGTTGTTAGCCCAAAGCTCAACCCCCAAAACCTTGGAGGACAGGTTTCGGGATGTCTGAATTCAGCGTAACAAATAGGAGTTTATTTTGGGACACACTGTATAATAATGTTACCGAAGTCGACCAATTTTTGATTTATTTATTTTCAAATCAAATTTGTTTTTTGTATTATTTTTTACATAATCTTTAAAAGCCCCCTTTCACTAGTACACATCAGACGTCCTAAAAAAAAGGCGTGATAACATTAATAATATTAACTCGTCCGGTTTTTACTCTTTCTCTCTCTCTCTCTTTCTCTCTCTGGAGATGAATAATATCTTGAAAGTAAAAGGAACAAGTTGCCGAGAACCAAAACCAATATCCGTGACCAAGATAGCAACATCTTAAAAACAACAGACTAATGCTCGTGTTATAGAAGAGAATGGTTTGCAACTGGTTTTGTGTGATGATTTAGAGACATTCGAAAAAATAATGTAAATAAGGAAAAATTTGCTAAAAATCGTGTTTTATTTACGTAAAAGTCATTGTTTGATTGTTTTAGAGACTATTAGGGAGAATAATCAGGGCCGTTTTTACAAATTTTGGATTTGAATCAATTAATTTCAAATCTCTAAAATGAAAAAGTCAAATGACGAAAATGAATTTTTTTTTTTTGTAGGAGAATACTTTTTGTTTTCTAATGATTACTTTTTGAGATATGATATCAGTTGAATCGTTAAAAATAATATCAAATTTCCTAAATGAAAATGACAAATGACGAAAATGAAAATGAATATTCTTTGAAAGAGAGTATTTTTAATTTTCGTCATTTGAGAGATTTGAAATTAATTGAATCAATTAACTTCAAATTTCTCAAATGAAAAAGTCAAATGACGAAAATGAATACTAAAAATCTAGGTAAATCAATCTAAATACATATTCCTTTTTTTAGGGAATTAGAATAAAGTCAATATTCCAGAAATATGTAACTGATATAATAACAATTCATTTGACCTTCTTATTTAAATTTTAGGACTTATAGATTACACAGAATTGAGGCATTTAGGTGACAGGTCATGTCCGGCAGCATTTTGCTTTATCCTTGCGTGTGTCTGTAACGGCGTGAATAATTATTTTATCAAAAAAGATGGTTCCAGAATAATTATATTATTTTGGTAATAGATTTTCATATTTGGATTCAAGGTATGATAGAAAAAAAAATGAATGCAATAAAAGACAAATTGAGAGCAGAATATCGACATTTGGGGCCGCATACTCCTGCTCCGCGCTTTTTACTGAAATGAAAGGTACATGTGATGAGGTGTTAATGACATTTTGCTTATGCAGACTTTTTAGGAAGAGACTCAAACCTGTAACATTTTTGTAGTCATTTATAGAAAAAAATATCTTAATAATGTTGTAGTCATTTATAGAAAAAATATCTTAATCAAACATTTTCAAAATACAAAATATTGGACCCCCTGGGGGTAGGGTCAGGGCCTCCCAATTTTTCAAAATCTAGAAGTCTCTAACATCAGCCATTGCATATTAAGGTTTTACGTTTCTACAACAAACCGCTGAAAGGATAAAAATCATTTTTAAAAAACAAAATATTGGGCCCCCTGAGGACCCCTGGTGGGCCCAGAGCCCCCAAAAACTATACAGCAAATCTCCTTCATGTCCTAAATATGTTTACAACATTTCGTCAAAATTGGATGAAAATTGTGGCTTTTATCGCGAACCAGCCTCAGTAGCTCAGTTGGTAAGACTGACGGATTCGTAACCAGGAGGCTGTTGGTTCGAATCCAAGCGAAGACAATAAATTTAGTAATAACATGGGGAAGTGCATTAGCTTTAACACAAATAAATTCCTTTTTGTATCGCGAACGTACACACATACAAGTGCATTTCGAGATAAATGCCAGGGTCAAAAGTGGAGTCCACTAACGTTCACTAATTAATACATTCTCACGTTTAGATTGAATAAATTGATAGAAAACTTCAGTGCACAAAATTTCAATTCAATATAAGAAAAATTGAGCTCCACCTTCTCTTCCCTTAAAATAATAAGAATATTAGGGGGTAAAATAATAAGAATATTACATGGAATACAACATTCAATGCGATTCAACGCACTATGCGACAATGCGACTATCTCTTTGATTGCCATAATATGTTTTGTATTGACACAACAAGATAATCGTGCGACTGTAATTTACAAGTATACCGTCCGTAGTTAACAATAATATTTTAATTGCTCGTTATTGAACTGAGCAACAATCATCTGATGATCATTGTAAATGTTGCTCAACATTAAGTAAAGTCCTGACTGACATAAGGTGAGAGCCATCCTAACAATCTACAATCACTTGTGTGCTGATTTCATAGATACTGGCAGAATCACAACACTAATCAGCCATAACTAATGATGGCCAACCTTGATGTCGCTCTAATGAACAGAACGCTAGACAAACTATTGGTGCTCAAATTGACAATAGACGATTCAATGACTTTGAAATTAAAAGTGATTGCTTGTTTATGACGTAATCATTGAACGAGTTAAGTTGAGTTTTAGATCAAGTTTACCTGTCAGCCAACGATCATACCACGTTGAATACACCAGTTCCCGTCAGATCACTGAAGTTAAGCAACGTCGGTCGTGGTCAGTACTTGGATGGGTGACCGCTTGGGAACACCACGTATCGTTGGCTCATTTTGTCGGTCCAACCCAGGCTTGGTAAGGTCAAGGTGGGTAGCTGGTATGCAACTTTCCAGCGAATGGAGGGTAAAACCCCCGTCTTGAATGACCAATAGATGTTAAATAGACGTCCAGCCAAATTTAAAAAATCTTACCTGAGATCTATAGACCTCACTCAATTATTGGGCCAACATGAACCAAACGCTAGACAAATATTTGTTTTTAAATTGACAATAGACGATTCAATGACTTTGAAAATGAAAGTGATTGCTTGTTTATGACGTAATCATTGAACGAGATAAGTTGAGTTTTAGATCAAGTTTACCTGTCCCTCTGATGTGAACTATAGACCTCACTCAATTATTGGACCAACGTGAACCAAACGCTACACAAAGATTGGTGCTTAAATTGACAATTGACGATTCAATGACTTTGAAATTAAAAGTGATTGGTTGTTTATGACGTAACCATTGAACGAGATAAATGGCCACAATCAAGTTCTGGGTGCCCGAATGGGGCCCAAAACAAATTTTTAGTGCATGTGGTGATATCTATAAAAAATTTGTAGATGCCATAGAGCCTTTCCAGTAGAAATCTTTACATTTTTACACCACAGGTGAACCTCCCTACAATGTCAATAGGAATTGAAATCCCGCATGATTTTCAATCCCGCGGGATCCCGCACTTATTTATCAATGTTCTAATTTGGTGCGCATTTCAGGTATAACCCTCCCCCACGTATGTATTTTCGTAGTTTCTTATTCATTATTCAAGAGTTTAACTTCAATTGATCAAAATTCAAAATTTTCCATTTTTTTTTTTTTACAAATATTAAGAATTAGAAATAAACGATATAATTTTCGAAAGAAGCGTCGAGGAAAAAAGTCTTCAAAGAGTGTGGTCCCTGGTCTCTCAGAATCAAGAGGTTTTATTGCTGTTCTTACGCCCGTATACGAGCCTTGGTCTCTTTGTCATTATCATTGTCTTATATCGGAATGCTTTTGCGTAGAGAAGAGATATCTGGCCAGAACCCGAACGGATACTATGTGTATATCAATAGCGTGTAATGTGTAATATGTATGCATACCTATACCAAGAAAATGGCCCTTTTTTATAAACTCAATACTATATAGGTAAAAAGATGTAAAAAGTTGAAGTCATGATTGTCATGAAGTAATAGATACAACAAAATGTATTATTAACTTTTAAATAAATTAAAACAAAACACTTGCCAAAAACACTATTTATAATTATTTATAAAGAAACTAGTTTGACTCCATAGAGTTAACTTCCATCTTTCGACTCGACTAGACTGATGATGAATTGAATGATTCGAAACTAGTTTCTTTATAAATAGTGTTTTTGGTAAGTGTTTTGTATTAATTTATTATTTTTTAACACTTATGATTAACATGTTATTCAAAGATTTTAACAAAAAATTTCAATTAAAAATTAGGAAATTTTAAATTTTTTCAGTCCCGCGGAATTGAGGATACGGAATCTCGCACTCTGCGGGATCTTAAAAATATGCGGGATCTTGCAGTTGCGGGATTTTAATTCTAAATGTTATTCAAAGCAAATGATTGTAAAAATTAATTCAGGACAAATCAATATTTAGGTATACAAATAATAACACACCATGTTAGTTGGTCAAAATATAAAACAAAGTACTCAAGGTCACCCTTAATGTTAATCGGCAAAGGCGTGTACTGGCTACGATAAACTATAAAGCTATAATATCAACAAACCCAGGATCATATTAATTGTTATACTTCAACATAATAGGATTTATTTTGTAGCTTACAGGGTACACGGTACTATAAAGCTATAATATCAACAAACCCAGGATCATATTAATTGTTATACTTCAACATAATAGGATTTATTTTGTAGCTTACAGGGTACACGGTACTATAAAGCAATAATATCTACAAACCCAGGATCATATTAATTGTTATACTTCAACATAATAGGATTTATTTTGAAGCTTACAGGGTACACGGTACTATAAAGCTATAATATCTACAAACCCAGGATCATATTAATTGTTATACTTCAACATAATAGGATTTATTTTGTAGCTTACAGGGTACACGGTAATATAAAGCTATAATATCTACAAACCCAGGATTATATTAATTGTTATACTTCAACATAATAGGATTTATTTTGTAGCTTACAGGGTACACGGTATTTTGGAACCATAACAGAAATGGAGGACTCTTGCTTAAATTAACACATGCGACGAAAGATAATGAAACTCTAATGGTGTTCTCAGACAGCTGCTTACTTACCTATCATATCACACATCTTAATATATAAATCAGAAATTTTTTCGCAGATAGCGAAAAAATTATGGGTGTGAACCCCACCAAATCATGATTTACGACCCCAAAAAAAATATCAGAAATAAAATATGTAATGTTTTACCAATAAGTAATGCATTCAATATGCACTTTCCTCTTATTTCAATATGCACCTTCCTCTTATTCACCCTGTAGATATATATTTCAGTTATTAATATAAATTGTTCAGTTATTAGAAATGTGTTACCAATAAGTAATGCATTCAATATGCACCTTCCTCTTATTCACCCTGTAGATATATATTTCAGTTATTAATATAAATTGTTCAGTTATTAGAAATGTGTTACCAGTAAGTAATGCATTCAATATGCACTTTCCTCTTATTCACCCTGTAGATATATATTTCAGTTATTAATATAAATTGTTCTGTGCAACTTATGCAATTATTAGAAATTTTTTACCAATAAATAATGTATTAAATTTGAATGCATTCAATATGCACTTTCCATGCAGGTTGCT
This sequence comes from Pachypsylla venusta, assembly GCA_012654025.1. Lineage (NCBI taxonomy): Eukaryota > Metazoa > Arthropoda > Insecta > Hemiptera > Aphalaridae > Pachypsylla > Pachypsylla venusta. Next base: position 4,715,521 of record CM022883.1, read on the forward strand.
CTATATCTTATTGTAAAAGGTGTAGGGCGTTGTATAGTGTAAGTTAATTGCTTTAGGAAGTACATAAACATTTAATGCTGACTCTTAACTTAATTAAGAATTATCTTGTATTATAGGTGTGTATCTGCACTTCTGTTACGGTATGCAATTTAAAATGTCCGGAACTAAGTAGAGGTTTATACATTTGGCATTTGAATTTATCAGACCTGTATTGCGAGGGTAGAACCGTATGTACGGGAGTGGTCCCAAAAATTCGTGGTCTAGTCTAGATAAGGTAGGAAAATAAATACCAACTGTGTTTTATTGGTTTACTAGCAGGATACGCCCGCTTCGCTTGGCGCCTTATAGGCATGGCCGTTTATAGTATCAACCCCAAAAGTAGCCTATGTCCTAAAAAAAAAAAAAAAAAAAAAAAAAAACACTTCCAGCAAAACCCTCAGGACATAATGTGCCACCCAAATGCCTTAGTTCTGCGTTGTCTATAGGTCCTAATATATAAATTAATAAATTTTCTGGTAAAAGTGACCTTGTGTTATTTTTTTTTTTATTTATCGGCTCTTTACGAACCATATATCATTTAAGATGAGGGAAAATCACAAACCAGCTACTTACATCGACCCCACCCAGCCTGGATTGGATCGGGAATAGCCACCATCTCGAGGATGTGAAACTAAATGATCACCCATTTAGTAAGACCAACGTTAGACGTTACGTAACTTCAGTGATCGAACGGGATCTGTAGTATTCAACGTGCCATAGACGCCGGCGGAATATTTGATTTCTCTGTGATGTATTCAACAGTAAGTTTTATCGGTACATATTGAACCAGTTTCCTATTCGATCAGTTTTTAATGAGTCACGTTCAGGTGAACACCCTTCTGTTGGGTGTACAACCAATCAGAATCAAATTATAATGATCTTATCTATTTGAACATGTAGAACAAGGCAAGGAATCAATAATAATAAGAAGTGATAATATTGAAAATAATAAAAATCTATAATTTCAAAAGATAAGAATTGATAAGCTCGATATAGAATTAATTATTTTGGCCAACTTTCAATAACACTGAAAACTATCAGGCTGATGGTGACTCTACTTTGGGTAAACCACGTTGGTTAAACCAGGACCTCGCGTAATGGTCCGGGGGCTTATCTAATAGCATCATGATGTTCAGAAGGGAAAATTAATATCATTTTATTTGTATTAAATTTTTCGATAAATTAAAACACTTACCAAAACACTATTTTTTTATCATTATTTATGGGGAAACTAGTTTCGAATCATTCGATTCATCATCAGTCTAGTCGAGTTGAAGGATAGACTGTAACTCGAGACTCGACTAGACTGATGATGAATCGAATGAGTGTTTTTGGTAAGTGTTTTGTTTTCATTTATATAAAATTTAATATTTTTAAACACTTATAATTAACATTATCCATGCGATATATCAATCAAAAGTACACTTGTACATTTGATTGATATACGAGTATCTGAAAAAAGAAACTGACTAATAAAGAGTATGTAGAATTTTATAGCAAACACAAATATTAAATGAAAAATAGGTATTCTTATTTAAAAATCGAAAGTTGGAACCGTTTTTAGAAACATGAAAATAATTGCATCAAAAATCTAATACATGCGTTTTTTTTTTTTCAAAAATTCGAACTGGTTCCGAGAACAGAGAACAATCGAGTAATCATAAATTTCTGTATATGTATTTTCTAAATATTAATAAACTTCCATAGTGACACGTTCCCGTGATCAATTACTTCAAAAACCTCCTCACATTCCTCATAATACTGTTTCCTATGGTATATGCTTCCTCAATCTCTGGAACATATTACCATATCNCCTATTCATTGAAGGTTTGTTAACTCCTAACATACAAACCACAGTGACCAATTATATCCCTGTCAAGATTCAAACCCGGGAGCCATGGGACCTGGTTCCTGAGCCTCACAAAGTAGGTGGGTACTCTTTGTAATATATCAGGAGCAGTGGTGCAACCTTCTGCTATGTATGAATGAGATCAGAAGCTACACCTAATATGTTACATAAGACAATTTAATAATCAATTTAGGCTAAATCTCTCAGTCTATACATCAATTATTTAGAACAGTGCAGTAAGTTTAAAATAAAATCCCGCAGACAAAGACAGGGTGTCCCAAAACAGATGTCATCCTTTTAACCACGTAACAATTCAAGGACTTGTTGTCTACAACTCAAATTAAATACAAAGGAATGGATCCACCTAAAAGCCAGCATACGAGTATTCCAAAGCAGAAAACATCAATCAAGTTTGCCAAAACAAACATATTACAGAATATTGGGAATCAATATGGAACCGAGAGACGCCATGTGATCTTGAAACTAGCTGGATGAAGAGAGAAGAAGAAGAAAATACCAATATAACATCTATGACAGAACCAGCGGTATCAGAAGAAGTACTAAAAGAAATAATCATGAAAAGTCATAATTGGAAAAGCCCTGGCAGTGATAAAATTCGCAACTATTGGTATTAAAAAATAACTAACACTCATATCAAGCTAACTCAGTTTATCAATGAATTCATTAAAAACCCAGACCAGATTCCTCCATTTATAATGGAAGGCAAAACATATCTACTACCAAAAGGCAAGTTCACCAGAGATCCCTTGAAGTATAGGCCAATCACGTGCTTGCTGACTATCTATAAGATCATGACAGTATGTCTTACTCATCTCTTAAACAAACATGAAGAAAACAAAAATATAATGAGTGAGGAACAGAAAGGATGCCGGAAGGGCGCTATCGATAAAGGACAGTGCTAAACCGGCGAAATTCAACTACCAGAAGGATGATTGATTGAGTCAATGAATGAACGAGATCTTTATAAATAACTGGGATATCAGCAAGCTAGATCAATTGACCAAAAAATTACGAAAGAGGCTTTAACTGAGGAATACATTAATAGAATACATAGAATATGTCGATCAGAGTTAAACAGTAAGCACCTCTTCAAAGCCATCAACACGTTAGCTATACCTATTGTGACATACTCAAGGAACTACTGTTACAAGGAAAATAATATTGGTTTTACAATGGAAAAATAGACGGAAAGCCGAAAAAAAAAAAAATGGAAACTATACGTTTGTAACATTTGTTAATTTTTTTGAATTTTCCCACCAAATTTACCAAATGCGATTCAACGATACGACAAAGGTTGCCACAGTTACATTTGCTTGTTCACAGTGGGGCTGTTGGATTAGGGACAAAATGCGGCATTTATCGTATTTCGGAACTTGATGACTTTTTTGCTTCCAAAAATCATTTTATCTAGTGTAAATCTAAGTTGCCCCTTCTAAGTTCCATACTCTTGGAAATTTCTAGGGGAGGGGGCAGCTGCCCCCCTGCCCCTCCTTCCTACTTCATTTGCCCATGTCTTCATTTAAGCGCTTGTATACATTTTTAAAAGGAGTACATGTTTTTTGGACACCCCGTATATATACGTATAAAATAAAAAACCCTGCAGTCAAAAATATAATTTGAATCATTTTGGTTACTTCTGCTATCACTGATAGATTGCCTCGAAGAGATTAGTTTGATCCGAAGATAAACGATTCAACCTTGACCGACATTAGACGAAGAAGAAAACAGTTGATGAATACAATTTTGATACCTACCTACATTGCTGTTTTAAGTATAATTAAAAAATTTACTTATTTCCGAGTGTATTTTTTATTCCTAAATTTTTACACATAGAACACGAGGGCCGGTTATAGTGTTGTCTGGTTAAGCAGCGTTCACACTAAGCGGAGACAGTGCTGTGACCGGCAAGTAGTCTGCCACCGGGAAAACTAAAAATATTCTTCCAGGCAATTGAATGAACATGTTCATACTAGACCAGCACTTGACAGTGACAGTGCTGTGACCGGCAAGTGATTCGCCCGGGAAAACTAAAAATATTCTTCCAGGCAATTGAATGAACATGTTCATACTAGACCAGCAAGTGACAGTGACAGTGCTGTGACCGGCAAGTGATTCGCCCGGGAAAACTAAAAATATTCTTCCATGCAATTGAATGAACATGTTCATATTAGACTAGCACGTGACAGTGACAGTGCTGTGACCGGCAAGTGATTCGCCCGGGAAAACTAAAAATATTCTTCCAGGCAATTGAATGAACATGTTCATACTAGACCAGCACGTGACAGTGACAGTGCTGTGACCGGCAAGTGATTCGCCCGGGAAAACTAAAAATATTCTTCCAGGCAATTGAATGAACATGTTCATACTAGACCAGCACGTGACAGTGACAGTGCTGTGACCGGCAAGTGATTCGCCCGGGAAAACTAAAAATATTCTTCCAGGCAATTGAATGACAGTGACATCACTGTGAGCTTAATGTGAAAGCGATTTCTTTTTTCGGCCTAACGTCTCTTTAAAATCTATTGGTCATTCGACCCACATGGTACAACCTCGTAGGACGTTGCTTAACTTCAGTGATCCAACGGGAACTGCTGTATTGAACGTGCATATACGCTGGCCTTTAGATTACTGATATTTTAGTTCGATTTTCATCAAACTTATTTTAATACATTTCTAAGATTGTAAACATTAAAATTAGATCTGAAATTTAACTTAAAATAAATTGATTATTTAAAGAAAAAGTAGGATTTAATCAATATACAGATCAATTTGCGCCGATCATGGCTTGTCCCACCCAACTAGTCCTAACAGAAACCTTAGATAACGTGCTTTCGAACGCGCCATTAACCAACACTCTACTATCAATAGCCTTCAGTGACAAGATAACGAAACAACCACGCACAAAGAGTAAATTCTTGAAGAAGAAGATAAAGAATGCCGCAACTTCGTTTTGGTGGCTGTAATAGAATTATCTTTGTGCAAGAATTTTGGTTTATTATTTTCAATAATGAACCTTTGGAATCGTCACGAAAAAAAAAAAAAAATTACCCCCCCTCAAAATTTGATATTATACCTTTCAAGGTACGTAGAATCCAAAAATCGAATAAAAAAAAATCCGTTTGTCCGCCGTACGCCGTGTATAGGATCTCATCTGGGCTCTAATTGTGCCCCAAAAATTTTGGGTGCGCTTGACGGTTTTCAGTTTGTTTTTGGCCAGGGAACTGAACCAGCTCCACCAGAGATGAAAACGCAAGGTATGAATGTCTCTATTTATCGTTGACGAGATCATTGAAACAAAAGTTATTCCATTGTTTATGTTCAATTGAATAAGAGGAATCAATTAAAAATCTATGGTCCAGTCTTTTAGAAAATCGACTGTAAATAATTCGAATGGCTGCCATTTTGTTATTTTGAATTTTGATGATCCCAAATGGGAAACGTTTTTATTGTACTTATTCTAAACTTTCCAAATAATTTTAATTTTTCGAAATCAGAACAGTAACAACGGAGATAATACCGATCCAAAAATGACACAAAACACCCAGTTACTTTGTGACAATAGCTCAAATTAAAAAACGATACGTGAAAAAAAAAAAAAGTGATTGATGTTGTTGTTGTTTTTTTTTTATTATACGTTTTTTTATACGTACAAAGTAGATTATTTTCATTAAAAAAATTATTGAAATTTCGGGGGAGGGTCTGGACTCCCTGGAATCCGCCCCTGGTACGACCTCGGAGATCAGAGAAAAGCGTTCTTGGAGGAACGCACATTCTTTGTTTCACCTTGTATACCTACTTCATATCACATCATTAAAAAAAGCAAAAATAGAAAAAAAGGCCATATTGGTTTTGATGGTGAGTCAGTATGAGTTGTGTTGAACATCATTACTGACGCGTCACGCTCTACATTGATTGAACCAATAATAATGCCATTAAATCTTCAGACTCTTAGTTTAGAACTGGTTCTGAAATATTTCAATTTTTTTTTCTTTCTTCATTTGGTATTATCAAAACACACTAAACTTGTTAATAATAATGTGAAAATTAATTAATGTTAATTATAAATAAAATGAAATAGTTTCATGTAATCTAATAAATAATAGGTGATAAAATTAATGTTTATTATTATTAATAAGAAATTATTGTTTTTATTGCGAAGCTGTGTGCGCGCCATTAATAAGAAATTATTGTTTTTATTGTCAACTATAGTCGAAGCCGTCATTAATAGTAATTTATTGTTTTTTTTTTATCAAGCGTGTCGGTAGATGCGCGCACGTAAACTGTAAGTCCAAGATTTTTTGCCATTTCTAGATGACTTTTGGGAAAAATTATATTTTTTATGGGACATAGAAATATGCAGGCGGTGCCCAACGGTAAAGGTGTTATACCTAGAATGGATAAAAATAAACTTTTATTTCTTGTATAGATTGGACTGTCTCTACCTATTCACCTGTTTAGGTACGTAAGACTTCTTTTTTTTAATACGAAACCAAAAAAAAAGTTTTTTTTTTTTAATTTTTTTTTTTTTTTGTGCATTAGGCGTTTTAACTGATAGCTAAAGCTTTTAACTGATAGCTATGTCCTTCGCGCCGATTCCTCTAAAAAATATTAGATTTTATCAAATAGTTTAGCCAATTTAAGGCATCTGAGCAAGGTGCTCACACCCTGCTCATCATCGGCCAGAGTAATTTCATATGAAAATGAGCGGCTGAGGCGGCTATATAGTGGACAGGACAGAATATGACGCATAGTTAGAGGCTCGCCACAATGACAAACGGGAGGAGGAGATCTCTCAAAAAGGAAACTGTAAGTCTAGTGTGGCCAATCCTCATCCTGGCCAAAACAACCTCCTCAGCACGAGTAACCGTATTGCTGGTGGACCATGCGCATATGATTGGCTTAATGCTCTTAAGTTTGTTGGAACCAACAAGATCCCAAGACGCCTGTCACATGCGAAGGAGAATATTTTCAATTAAAGGCCGGAAGTCAAGAGGAGAACAAAGATTAAAAATTGACCCTAAAGGTGGAGATCTAGCAGCTATGTCGACTATTTCATTACCCGTGATGCCACAGTGAGAAGGGAACCAGAGGAGAACTATATCTTTTGAATTATTGATGAGATCAGACCAAGCTAAGTTTATTTCATTATTTATGTTCCATTTTGAGAAGATTATATAGCCCCTAATATTTCAGATGGCCGTCAATTCGTTATTTTGAATGTTGATAATGTTCAAAAGCTTTCAAAATCATTTTAGTTTTTTTGAAATTCGAACAGTAAAAAGGGAGATATGAGCGAATAAAAAATAACACAACCCACCCTATACCTTTTTGTGTAGTGGTAAGAAGCTCTGACTGGTAAACAGTAGGACGTGGGTTCACCACTATTGGGGGATATAGAAGGGGTCGGAATTAACAACATACAGGGTATATTTAAAAAAAAAATGTTTTTTAAATACGAACCCCCATCTTGTGATACATTTTCAGAAAGACAATAGAGTTAGAAGTACATTGCAAAAATTACACGTCTAGCGTGTTTAATTTCAAAATGGCGGCCATTTGAAATTTACAAGTGTCTAAAACTAGGCGAATTATTTGCAATGGAATATTGAATAATTGCATAGGACACAAATGTCGAGGAACCGGACATAATTCCCCTAGTTTTAGACACTCTTGAACCTCATGTTTGGGAAAAGTTTGAAACCAAACACGCCATAAAGTACTTCTAATTCTATTGACGTTCCGAAAATGTATCACAAGATGGGGGTTCGTATTTAGAAAAAAAAGTTGGACCCCCTGGGGGCCACATGGGACCCGCCTATGAAAAATTAGTCGCACCTTCAGGTGGTTTAATTTGGGATATAATGCCATGCAAAATTTCAAAACTCCACATTAAGCTGTTCAAAAGAGAGTCAGGTGGTCTCGAACTTTTGAGACACCCTGTATAGTTCTCAGAGTTGCATAATATTCACTCGTTCCAACATCATCACTCCTTGGTTGACTACGTCCAACATCTGCATTGCCCGAGTATCTTCTTGGATCTATCTTCGACCTAATGAGAATAACTCCTAGGTTGACTACGTCCAACATCTGCACTGCCCGAGTATCTTCTTGGATAGTATCTTCTTGGATCGATCTTCGAGCTAATGAGAATAACTCCTTGGTTGACACGTCCAACATCTGCACTGCCCGAGTATCTTCTTGGATCTATCTTCGACCTAATGAGAATAACTCCTTGGTTGACTACGTCCAACATCTGCACTGCCCGAGTATCTTCTTGGATCTATCTTCGACCTAATGAGAATAACTCCTTGGTTGACTAGGTCCAACATCTGCACTGCACGAGCACAAGTATCTCACCTATTGTAACCGTGAATGTAAACTGTTAATGGAAATACAATCAAGGCTATTTACCTTGAATTAATTAATTAATTGTTCACTACAGGTAACATGTGTTCAGATTCATTGAACAATATAGAGGTACAATCATAAATTATAATATACTGGATGTCTCACTCAATACTATACAGTTACAATAATGACGGCCGCTAGTAATGACGCTAGAAAATTGATTATTCCCATCATGATGACAACATTTCTTAACTTAATACAAATACAATTAAACATTTGATAACTTAATACAAATACAATTTAACACTTCTTAAGTTAATACAAATACAATTCAACATTTCTTAACTTAATACAAATACAATTCAACATTTCTTAACTTAATGCAAATACAATTCAATATTTTTTAACCTAATACAAATACAATTCAACATTTCTTAACTTAATACAAATACAATTCAACATTTCTTAACTTAATACAAATACAATTCAAAATTTCTTAACTTAATACAAATACAATTCAAAATCATTAACTTAATACAAATAAAATTCAACATTTCCTAACTTAATACAAATACATTTTAACATTTTTTAACTTAATACAAATACAATTCAACATTTCTTAGCCTAATACAAATATACAATTCAACATTTCTTAATACAAATACAATTGAACATTTCTTAACTTAATACAAATGCAATTCAACATTTTTTAACTTAATACAAATACAATTCAACATTTCTACTTTTTATCAGAAACTTTGCTTAGCTTCAGTAATCTTACGGGAACTTGTTACTGATGTATTCAACATTCCATTGACGCTGACCAAATGGAATGTTAAAAGATATATAAAATTGTAGTAATTGCCCTACTAGTACCCGAAGGGCGCAGAACCCTGAGAACGACTAAAAAAACTGACTATTTCCTTTTATGGATGTATTGCCAAACTGTAGAACAAGTAATACTGGAAGAAAGGAATTTGAAAATAAAGATAATCACACTAACATATTAATTAATAAATAAAGTACTGAATTCATCAGACTGGTTCATAACGCGATGGCATGCTTTGTAATGCAATCTACTTATCACGGGGGATATTTCTTTGCTTAACATGTCTGTTATAAATTATTAAATTATAAAGACAATATCGATTCTATAAATTAATTGGTGGCGAGCTTTCAATAGTACTCTCAGACTATCATCGTCAATCCGATGTTGACTCTACGCTGTTCAAAGTAGAAGTGAGGGCATCAGAGTATGAAAATTATCATCACTTTTGTAATTAATGGTGCATGGATTTTGATTTATGTGGAAAGGCTTTAATATTTTTCTTTTTGATTTATTATTTTCAATGATGAACCTTTAGAATCGTCACGAAAAAAACAACAACAAATATTACCCCCGCTCAAAATTTGATATTATACGATTCAAGGTGCGTAGAATCCAAAAATCGAATAAAAACAAAAATCCGTTTGTTCGCCGTCCGCCGTGATGGTCAATTTTGCCACTTAGCGTTGAGCGATTTTGATGAAATTCAGTATATAGGTCCCATCTGGGCTCTAATTGTGCCCCGAAACTGTGCAATCGAATACACCTTGGCGATTTTTACCTCTTTTTAGCGGTTATCAGTATTGCTGTCTAAAAGAAGAATGGTAAGAGCTAGAGATTTGAATGTATATCATATTTAGGGGTCTCAGTTATATACCCCTGGCGGTTGTTACCGCTTTAAAGCGGTTTCCATTAATCCTGTCTAAAAAGTGAATGGTAAGAGCAGGAGACTTTAAATTTAGTAGGTATGTCAAATTTAAGGTCTAATTACACCCCAGATTTGGAATTGTTACGGACCCCCCACCCCGAAATTTTTTTGCCCCCCCCCCAAAAAAAAAATCTTTCATTATTTTTTGCCAGAAAAATAATACACCCATGTTTCACATTAGTAGAGTTTTTTATATTGTTTCTCATTAGCAATTATTTTTGCCTCATCAAAATTAAAATTATGTTTTACTTTCGAAGGCATGGTTGGCCAGGGCTCTATTGTTTTTTCCTTTTTTACAAAACGGCGCCTGTTTTTTCGTTTGTCCACCAGCATTACTCGCTTCTCTTCCCGGAAAACCTGTTTGGATCTGAATAGCCTTTGCCTTTATTCCTGCATCATATCTTCATGAGGTTGACAGTGGCTAGGTATGTTGTGAGCAGCCGATCCCCGCGGTCGAGTTGTTATGAGCATTGACTCTTTATCCGGAAGTTGTGGCTTCGAAACCCGCTCAGAGCGAAAATTTTCTAATCAAATTTTCTCGTTTCCGCAATGGCATGGCTGTAAAAAGGAGTCCCCAAAATTAATTAATGTTATCAAAAAGTTTCACATGTAACCAAAGTGTTTCATATGTAACCAAAATGTTTTACATGTAACCAAAGTATTCTTCATGTAACCAAAGTGTTCATGTAAACAAAGTATTCCACATGTAATCAAAGTTTTCAATATGTTATCAAAGTGTTTCACATGTACCAAAGTGTTTCATATGTAACCAAATTGTTTCATATGTAATCAAAATGTTTTACATGTAACCAAAGTATTCGTCATGTAACCAAAGTGTTCTTGTAAACAAAGTATTCCACATGTAATCGAAGTTTTCAATATGTTATCAAAGTGTTTCACATGTAACCAAAATATTCTTCATGTAAACAAAGTGTTCATGTAAACAGAGTATTCCACGTGTAATCAAAGTTTTCAATATTTTATCAAAGTGTTTCACATCTAACCAAAATATTCTTCATGAGCCCAAAGTGTTCATGTATACAGAGTATTCCACATGTAATCAAAGTTTTCAATATGTTATCAGTGTTTCACATGTAACCAAAATATTCTTCATGTAACCAGAGTGTTCATGTAAACAGAGTATTCCACATGTAATCAAAGTGTTTCACATGTAACCAAAATATTCTTCATGTAACCAGAGTGTTCATGTAAACAGAGTATTCCACATGTAATCAAAGTGTTTCACATGTAACCAAAGTGTTCAAGTAAACAAAGTATTCCACATGTAACCAAAATATTCTTCATGTAAACAAAGTATTCCACATGTAATCAAAGTTTTCAATATGTTATCAAAGTGTTTCACATGTAACCAAAGTGTTTCATATGTAATCAAAATGTTTTACATGTAACCAAAATATTCTTCATGAGCCCAAAGTGTTTCACATGTAGCCAAAGTATTCTTCATGTACCCAAAGTGTTCCTCAGGTATCCAAAGTGTTCCACTTGTTCACGACAGTTCTCTTGTATTCTTGCCTAAGTTTAAGCTCACGTTTCTATTGAGTGACGTAAACAATTCTATACAATTGATGTGAGATGGATTTATTTGAATTGTTATATTGCGAACATCATTAAAAGACCCAACGAGCACAATAAGAGATAATCTGCCAGAAGAGCTTAAATAGTTCGAATCAATATGTAGAAAATAGACGAGGGGTTTGTAAAATGAAATTGTAGATTTATAAATTTTTTTATAAGATTTGTAAAATGAAATTGTCGTATTTAGGAGAAAACTAAAAAAATAAATAAAAAAATAAAAAAATATAGAGACGTCTCCGTGGCGGAGTGCGCATCAAACTCGGCTTGCACCAAGGAGGTTCCGGGTTCGATTCCTGGACGGGTCGAAAATTTGAAAATGTGTTTATCGAAATTTCTACTTGGTCTGGTTGTGTTTGGGAGTAACCCAGCCTCCTGAGGATAATTGAGTAGCTATGGTAATAGCTCCAAGTGGTAGCATTATAAGGTAAAAATTGTTAAAGTGTAGCTTGGGCTTAGTATTATTGGAGTGATTGTTGAAAAATACCTTGTAATGCTATGATGCCCACAAACATTGTGACATAATAACACAAAGAAATATATAGAAATATTCATTTACATTTACAAAATGAATTCGGTGACAATGCGTTCCAAATTTTGAGTAGAAATACGAATAGAGACAATCGATACTTTGAAAATATCGATCCTTTCAATACCCGAATCGATAATTTACATACGGTACCGAAATCGATAATTTAAAACCGGCATTTTTATGGTATCGATAATTTCTTTCCGATACCAAGAACTGAGTACTTTTCTGTTCTCCGCTCTACAAATTATGATTTGTAAAATCTAGAATCTCATTTTCTTGTGCGAGGCTTTTACTTACAAGAAGGACTTTTACATAGTTTACTCTAATTATTATTTAATTATTTTATCTTAATTATTTTACCTCCTGAGAATTTAATCTACAAACATTTTGTAATTCCTCTCAGGAGTGCAATTGATTTTTCCCCTCAGTGGTCAGTGAAATAAGCGGATAAGGCGGTGCTTCTGGAGGTCGGCTCGATATGTGAGACCCCCATAATAAATTATAATTGTTCGATTTAAAAAATCTCACTTTTCCACAATTTCTAACCCCAGAGGAAAGCATCAAACAATTTTTGGTTGCTGGCGTGGATATTAACGTTTTACCATTAAATCTCATGCATTCGTGACAATATCAGATTTTTTTCTACTCAGAGGATGGGGGGGGCTGATCACTCCTATTGCCCCCTCCCCTGTACCCACGACTTGTTGGATTTTACTTTATGGAATAAGCTAAATCAGCGCAATGGTATCAATACCATTCTTTGATGCTCATAGTAGTACTGGTATTGATACTCTGATTTCGATACCAGTGGCCTATTCCACAAAGCAACTTTGCACTCCAAACTTTGCACTTTGCACTCCAACTTCCCAATTTCTGTTCCATGAACGTTTTTGAGAAGTGCAAAGTTGGAGTGAAAAGTGGAGTTGTAATGCAAAGTAAATTTCATTGATTTGTTTAGAAACTTTTATGATTGCAAAGTGAGGAGTAAAATGTCTCTTTTTCTGCAAAGAACTTTTTCACTCCTCAGTTTACTTTTTTATAATAATATATTAATATTAAACTTTTGAATATTAATTAATATAGAATATTTTGAATATTGGAACTAAACTCAACTTACTGAACAGTCTAAAAACAAATCAAATTAGAAGAAAAATAAAATCGGTACTTAGATAATTCAGTAAAATTTGAGAATGAAATCGAGATGAAAAAAATGTAAACAACTTCTCATTAGGCCAGTGTAAGCATTGTAATGCGGAAGATTTTAAAAAAACTTTGTGGAACGCATATATTCCTCACTTCATTTTTTTTTTTNATATTCCTCACTTCATTTTTTTTCTTTTTTGAAAAGTGCGAAGTGAGAAGTTGCTTCGTGGAACAGGCCACAGAACCCTAGCTTTCAGTTTTATCAGATTAGCTGTTTCACTTGAGTTTATTTTAGTGCAATATCTGTAAGTGTTACCTAATTCCTGATGACTATATTTTTTGGGACCCCTGTGTGTATGTATGTTGATACAACAATGGAGTCATTATTTTAATTATAAATAGGACTTTTGATATACTTTCTGTAAAACGATTGCTAAACAAAATGAAAAATATAGAGAGTGTAACAACATTATTTTATTTCTTTTCATTATTTTAATTATAAATAGAACTTTTGATATACTTTCAGTAAATCCATTGCTATATAAAATTAAAAATATTAAAAGAAACATGTTTTTTTTTCTCTCTCTCTCTCTTAAAATAAAAATTAGTGGAAGCTCCAAATTTCACATCAGAATGTATAGCTTTACTCTTGATTTATTGTTTAGTGGAGGCGCCAAATTTCAAATCAAAATGTGTAGATTTTCTCTTTAATTACTGTTTAGTGGAGGCACCAAATTTCACATCAAAAGGTATAGATTTTCTCTTGAATTATTTTTTAGTGAAGGCACCAAATTTCACATCAAAATGTATAGATTTCCCCTTGAAGGGGGAATATGTGGAGATGTCAATTTCTGAATTTACATCCATATTTATACGTGTTACGACATTATGTGTCATATTTATTTATCGTATAAATATTTACTATACGTCAAATACATAGAGTAGAATATATGAATGTACAGTGGACCAGAAGATCAAGAGGCATTTTTTTCTTGTCAACGAACAGAGCAATCCTGATTGTTTACAGAATAGATTAAGTGAACCAATCTACTCCTCAGCCGGATTGGAATTGGTTCGCTGCGGTTAGTTTGTTTCATTTGTGTGTTTTGATTTTGGGCTACTTCTAATTATTTTAAGATTGGCCATATAAAAAAAAAATCACTCAATGATTGGCTGGTATACTTGGAGACATTGTAACCCTTATCCCAGAATTTGACTGATTTTCTTCTTAGATCACATCACTTTTGTTCCACACTGTATATCATAGATTTCTCAATTAAAATAATATTTATTTCAGTTGCAATCTGTTTTAATAGATCAGCTTACTAAATTAATTGATAATCAATATTATGAACATAGAAATTTTAACTATTTAGTGAAATACAGTCTCGCATAAACACATCAAAATGTAGATCCCGCCAAATCCTGATCATTTGAAAATCCCACACTAACTTTTACTTTAATTTTAAACGTTCAGTAAAACACCCCACAGGGCTGTCTTGGAAAGATCAATGAATGAGCCTTCTTCAGATTTGGCTCGTAGTTTCCTTGACAAATTTTGCACCTATAGATTACGCAGAATTAACCCTAGCATTGCCAGGGGGGGGTACAAAGTACCCGCGTTTTAGTAAAAAGCTTATAGTAATCAATTTATGATACTTATTTTAATGAGACCTTTCATAATTGCCACAAACAATATTTTCCATCATAGTATATAAAAATATGTATGTTCTAAGCCTTCTAAGGCATGACATTGAAGCCAAACTTTGTGCGCGGGGACTTTGTACCCCCCCCCCTTGGCAATGCATGTAACCAATACATTGATTGTACCATAAATTATCTAAAATGTCTAATTATGTACCACATGCAAGAAATAAGTATGTGTAAACACTGTCAAAAGACATTTGTCCGTGTGGGATGTCAGTAAGGACAAAGTTCTGGTTCAGAATAGATTTCCTAGGGTCTAGCGATTTTATTTTATTTTCATTTACATAATTTTATTCCTGGGATTTAATTTTATTTTTATGTAAGATAATAACTGATTTAGTTTATATTTTTTTTAGTTTATAATAAAGTAATAGCGACTTATTGTAACAAAAAAAATCATTTTATCCTTTATTTTGTTTGCGGGTACTTTGTACCCCCCCCCCCCTTGGCAATGCACGTAATTGAATAGAGCTTAGCAATCCTAGGTTTAATACATACAGACGGCATAGGTTATTCTAATCAATTGTAGCTTCAGCTATTGACATTTAGGTGACAGGTCGTGCCCGACATATTCGTGAATATCCGAAAATACGTGCCCGGCAATCTTTTGCCGTATACTTTTTGTGTGCGTGTAATATGAAACTTTTATCAAAAACCAAAGATGGTTCCAGAATTGTATCAATATTTTGGCAATAGATTTTCCCGTTTAGATTGAATAAAAATACAAACATAATAATACTTCAGTGTACAAAATTTCATTTCAATATAAGAATAATTGAGCACAACTTATTGATCAACATTTGAGGCCGCATAATGTTGCTCTGCGTGCTCTTTCCTTTCGCGTCGAATGAGGTGTTAAATGCATTTATGATTATTGTGTTCCGTAAATTATCTTTGATTTTTTTGTTGTTACAAATTAGTCACACACTGAATTTTGATGGATTTTTTTAGTCATCATTTTTGTATCAAGGCCGTACCCGGTCCAGACCCCCNTACTCTACTCTGCACGTGACTTATAATATTAAAAACAAAGAACAACAAAAACAACATCACCTTCCATCATCATTTTCAAGTGTTAGTCCTGGCTTGGCTGTCAATGCTTGCCCCCCCCCGTCCCTTTTTTGTATTATTATTATTAAACTGATTGCAGGTCTCTATTAAGACTGCAATTATCACTGCGACCTTCATTTTGATCTATTGTGACCAGCGGTAGAAATATGGAGTTATTAGATTCGAACCAACAGCCTTCTGGTTACGAATCTACCGGTCTAACTAACTGAGCTACTGAGTAGTCACCTATTGTATCGATAAATCTTATTACTACTGATAACCATCTCATAAGATGTTAAACCGGCAGAAGTGATAATTTAGAATACCGTTTAACGTGTCCAATCTCTGTCAATTCTACTCGGATTTGACAAAGAAGTCCACTGATAGAGTGTTCATTTTTAAGATCCAAGATGTCCAATTTAATTCCTTTGTTGATTTTGTGAAGTATATCTTTCTTATATAAATTGCGGTCTATACAGGGTGCAACAAAATGCCACCGACAAAAAAATATGGTGAATGGTACATAAAAAAATGAACTTATTTCTTCTGAGACAAAATCCGGAAAAATGCTTCCTCTACGCTTTTTGGAAGTTAGCAAATAAAAATGGATTTTTTTTTTTAATAAAAAAATTACTCGAGATATTTCGATGAAAAAAAAAAATATTGTTCCCTAATTCTTTCTTGGGGCATCTTTTGACATGGGCCCCATAATTTTCAATGACTAGGGCCGGAGATATGGGGGGTACTGTATGGAAAACTGGCCCAAAGATTTTGGATGCCCAACCAATTGCAAAATGGATGACAAAATAATATTCTCGTCTTAAAAACCTTGATATTGTTTGTCTCCGACTCACGGTTCAGAAGTTATGTAATCGAAACCCAGACGGGGAGGTTTCGAGTCCGTGGAAAAATATTGTTCCCTAAACCTTTCTTGGGGCATCTTTTGACGTGGGCCCCATAATGCCCAATGACTAGGTCCGGAGATATGGGGTGTACTGTATGGAAAACTGGCCCAAAGATTTTGGATGCCCAACCAATTGCAAAATGGATGACAAAATAATATTCTCGTCTTAAAAATCTTGATAATGTTTGTCTCCGACTCACGGTTCAGAAGTTATGCAATAGAACCCCGGACGGGAAGGTTTCGAGTCCGTGGATTAAAGTTAACCAATAATCATGAATGATAGGTTTGTATTGTCCTATGGTCAATAGTCGAGATTTTATAAAAGGCACACAAAATCCGGTAAAATGCGAAGAGGAAGCATTTTACCGGATTTTGTCTCAGAAGAAATAAGTTTAGTTTTTTATGTACTATTCACAATATTATTTGTCGGTGGCATTTTGTTACACCCTTATACATTTCAAATATTTGTTCTACATTGTTCGTGCTATGACCATAAACATAAAGCTAACAATTCCTTGTAATTATCTCTTTCTCTGTTTTTAAATACTATTTTCTCTATTATTTATATTAGTTAAAGATGAAACACATTTCCTAAGAACGTTGTCCAGAAATGTGCATTTAATAGTAGTGTTGGGAATATTAAATTTTAGTATGGGAGACTGGTTTCTACGGAAAAGGTTATTCCCCGTCTATCCGTTTCAGAGTTACTATGAACTCCTTTTTAAGAACCCAAACTGAGAACGAACACTACTCTGCAAACTGTGCAATAGCGTTGGATCAGTGAAGTTAAGCAACGTCCAGTGAGGTTGTACCATGTGGGTGTCCACGTGGGTTCCCGCCCTCGTGATGCTGGCTAATTTTCCAGGTTGGGTGAGGTCAATGTGAGTAACTGATTTGCAAGTTTTCAGCAAATCGAGGGTAAAACGCCCGTCTAGAATGTCAAATAGATGTTAAAGAGACGTTAAGCCAAAGAAAAAAAAAAAATAAAAAAAAAATCAAGATGGTAATGTTGAAAATTAGAGGAATTACAATTTACCAAATTATTCTTTATTTGATGACTTAGAAATAATTAGACAAAAATTAAAATGTTGTACTGTCGAATGCTAGAATTAGAATATTTAAATAGAAAGAAAATTTTAAAAAAAGCCGCTCAATCTGGCGCTTTTTCTTCAGAGCAATTACTCTGATGAATGTAGGTCACAATAGAAGTAGCCAGCGTCTACGGCACGTTGAATACATCAGTTCCCGTTAGATTACTGAAGTTAAGACCGTCGAGCGAGGTTGTTTCATATTGGTGTCGTAAGTTCGCGCCCTAGTGATCCTGGCTATTTTTTCGGTCTGACCCAAGCTGGGTGAGGTCAATGAGAGGAACTTGTTTGCAAGTTTCCAGCGAATGGAGAGGGTAAACCCCCGTCTCGAATGACGTTCAGCCAAAAAAAAAAAAAAGAA